>VZRQ01003568.1:2290161-2355767 GCA_013397975.1 Machaerirhynchus nigripectus | reverse complement strand
CCCGCCGCCGCCGCCGCCGCCGCCGCCGCCGGACCCGCCGCTGCCTCCCGGGGGTCCCGGGGCGGCCCCGCTCGGGGCGAGACCCCTGTGGTGGTTGCCACCCCCTCCTCCGGCTCCCGGCGTCGCGAGGGGACGGGCAAAGGTGGCCGTGCGGCGCTCCCGGGGAGCGGTTGAGTCCAAGCCCGTCCTTTCCCCGTTCGGAGTTGCTTACGGGCAGGGAAAGGGCACAGCGGGAGGGACAGGGAGCGGCTGCGTCAGGCGGCAAAAAAATCCGCATAGAAACGGCCCGAACACGTCTCGGCTTCACTGATGGCCAAGTGCACAGCAGCGCTTCGAGTGTGCGTGACCCCAGCAGGGCCGTGCGCCCCGAGCTCGGAATCACAGAGCGGGTCGGGCTGGGAGCGACCGCAGTGGTCGTCTGGTCCAACACCCCTGCTCAAGCAGGGTCATCCCAGAGCACACGGTTATGTCCAGACAGTTCCTGAATATCTCCAGTGACAAGAGACTCCACAGCCTCTCTGGCCAATCTGTTCCAGCGCTGTCACCTGCACAGTAAAGACGTTCTTCCACCTATTCCGGTGGAACTTTGTGTGCATCCGTTTCTGCCCATTGCCTCTTGTCCCGTTGCTTGGCACCACCAAGCAGAGCCTGAATCCATCCTCTTGGTACCACCCCCCCTTTAGATACTTACAGACATTGATGAGTTCCCCTCTCAGTCCCTTCTTGAGGCTGAACAGGCCCAGCTTCCTCCACCTTTCCTTGTGTAAGAGAGATGCTCCAATCCCGTAATCATCTCTGTTGCCCTTGCTGGACCTCCTCCAGGAGCTCCAGTCTTTCCTGTACTGAGGAGCCCAGAACCTGACACAGCATTCCAGATGATGCTCTCCCTGGGGACCCCAGGAGGGCCGTGTGCCCTGATGCTCTCCCCAGAGCAAGGACAGGAATATGCTTCTTGAGGAGCGATTTAGGAAACAGGACAAGAACACCATTTAAACAGAAGACATTTGGACACAGGAGCCTCAAGGAGCCTCTCGCAAACCTCTTTAAAAAGTTATATG
Organism: Machaerirhynchus nigripectus; assembly: GCA_013397975.1. Classification (NCBI taxonomy): domain Eukaryota; kingdom Metazoa; phylum Chordata; class Aves; order Passeriformes; family Dicruridae; genus Machaerirhynchus; species Machaerirhynchus nigripectus. The sequence continues at coordinate 2,354,709 of VZRQ01003568.1, read as the reverse complement.
GATAGATGCGGTTCCAAGACATGGCTGCTGATGTTCCGTGGTGAACTGAAACTACGGGGGTGTTGATGGAGAGATAGATGTGACAGCCAAGAGAGGCACAACATTTTGTGTAAAGTGATTGCTCATGTTTTTCAAATATGTAAGCTCAATTTTGAAAGATCATACAAAATGGAAACAGACTGTAATAAGCTTTTAATTAGGCAATTCATTAAGATATACTGCAGTGTATAAAAACACTTCTTATATACAAAATAATGTATGTAAGTAGACAACATGCTGAAACACCAGCACCCATATACTTCATCACACAGACTGATCATTCACACCAGTATCGTGAGAAGAACCAAAATATTCAGTAGTTAAGTGCAAAAAAAGTCCCTGTGCTGAGTAAAGGGACTCCCCAGTAAAGAACTTGTTTGCAATGCTTGTCAGGTACTGGTTTCTGCGTGTTCTCTGCCTTGGCAGTTCATTATATCTGTTTAAAAACCAGTGTAGTTGTGGTCATGGTCATCCTGCACAGCTGTCCCCTCTAACACATGAGGGACTCCTATAACCCACTATAAAGACAACACAACCACAGCCAAGAACATTAATTTTCTGCCAGTTCTCTTCTACTGTCTTTTTAGTCAGAGAACCTCCCACTATCTTCCCCAGTTTAGGGATAAAACAGTCTTCATCACTGAATGAAAACACTTTGGTGTAGAAGAGATAATGCAGCAAAATGGGTCTGTTTATCTCCACTGCTGAGCATGAGTCACTCCTCCGCCACAGCTTTTTCCACTGCTTTTTGTGCTTACGGTTGTAAAGCAGTGGCTGGTTTTCATTTTCAGCAGGGAAGCATAGAACGATACACAATTTGCCTCCCTCTGAAGTGATTCAAAGAAAAGGGATTTGGAAAGAAATATGCTTCATTAGTCAAGACATGAAATACAGTAGTTCAAATGATTCCCTTCTTTCAATAATTTTCACATGTATGTATTTGGACTTGCTGCACAACAGCAAGTGTATTATGCATAAGATATAAAAGAGAAAAGACACAATTAGCATCGATCCACTTTGAATTAAGGTCTTCAGTAAATCTTTTTTAGCTTGTATGATATGCAGAGACCTTACATTTCCTCACAAACTGGTTACATGGATGAGATTATCATTAAAATTATGAGCTTTTGAGGTAGAATTAGAAAAAAGTGTGCGACTTTACCTTGGTTTTAATAAACCATTAATCTCTTATATTCCCACTTTGCACTAAAGATACTTTAGAAAAAATTCTCTAAAAAACAAGTGGTATAAATGCTTTTCGATGCTTTGGGTAGGAGCTGAAGTTTTTCTGATAAAACTCGTGACACAAAACAGCAGCCAGCGCCTGGTTAAAAAGTACATACATCACTACACACCACCACGTCACATTGTGCATTCCAAGTGTGATGGCCATAGAAACATATATGAGGAGCTCTGCAAAATAATGAGGGCAGGAAACGCTTTCAAACCAGTCTCCAAAAGGTACACCGTGGCTCAGACTTACAACCTTTCCTGGAAGCAAACAGACTAATTAATTGGGAAGATGCATTAAACAATTCTTACAATTACAGAACAATATGCTTATTAAAGTTATCATCATCATCCACCTTCCTGTGATCTGGCAGCTGTGTACTTAATAAGATGCCACCTCTGGGTGTGCAAATACAGAGTAAGGAAACCAATTTTTATCCCACATGAAAACAGAAGTGAGGCCCCCGAGGAATGGGACAAGCACATTTAGGATAGACACATTAGAATGTGTCTATCCTAAAGATGTTAAAAGACAGAGCTTCATTTCAAGTTTTACAGAATTATATATACAGACATAACACACTCTCTCCCCCCGATTCAGCCATCCAACCTCTTTTCCAAACAGCCTCATTTGATCTATACATTACAGGAACAGAGAAACACTCGCATTTAAGCTATAGAAGCCTATTGAAACAACCAGAAAAAAAAACCTAAGTAAACAGTTGACAGAAATAAAACATCTTACCTGATCCACTTTTTCTAAGATTAGCTAGAATTGCAAGACATCTGTGTTGGTGAAGAGAGGCCCAAATGTACATCATAACTCCTATAATGTGATACCAGCAGATCTGCACAGAAAGCTCTTTTCCTGAATGAAAAAAATATTTTCTTAATATACGACCAGGAAGTAACGTCCCAAGCATCATCCCAAAACACTATATAAATTTTTTTAAATGTTACTGTCTTACAAAATTGTAGTAGTGAGCCTCTAATTCCTTGAAAGATGCTTTTAAATCCTGCATCATTTAAGTGCCCAGCTAGTAGCTCATTTCCCTTGACTGCTCTATACTAAAATACCTAGTTATTAATCCAGCACCTTGAAATACAGCGTGATGTACAACAATACCTAACTGGTAGCCTAAGACCTCAATATTCAACCCTGTTTGTAACTATTTTTATCCTAATAAAACCTGTTGTCATGGCTCAGGTCAACTTGCAAGCACACAGTTGTCTTCCTCACAGCAATATACATACATACATACACCTACATACTGCCCCCTGCCCTGTGCGGTTCAAAGTGGTTAAAAACCTCACCAAACTTGGTAATGACTGCCTCACAAAAATTAATCACAGGAGGAGGGCTACAACCAGCTGATGGTTCGTCTGTGCAGGGGATTTAGCAGCTCAGTTGTGAAACCCAGTGGAATGTGTTGGCAGTAACAAGTCACATAATACAAATTTCTCATTTATTAATGAAGGCATTACAGTACCAAGGGAAAGAAGAGACTGCCTGAGTCAAGGCAGAGCAGTGGCAAGTCCTCCGTGGAAGAAAAAGGAGGTGGCCAAGACAGCTTTGCAGACTCACCTTGTAGGAAAGCTTGTAACAAAAAAACTCCTCCTCTTCATTTTGAGAACTGAAGTTGTGTAGTGGCATTTGAGATCTGGTACCTATTACTGTCCTTCAAAAAGCGTATGATCGCTATCCTGAAAGTACCTTTGAGAATGTCTTTCAGCAAATAACCGTGACGGTTAACATGAACGCGTGTCACTGTCTGTGTCTGTGTATAATGCTGGCTGATTGTATGATATACTGAAATGTAATTACTTTGAACTATGCCAGGAAGTACTTTTGTCTCATCAGTTAGCACACTTCTCAAGCAAGCAGCCCTCTATGAAACCATTTGTCGCAATGGAAACAAATGAGAGCAAAACTGCATCTTTGATGATAAGTAAGCAGGCACTTACCATTCCTGACATTAGTAGGCACTTGACACAGCACAGTTGTGCCAACAGCAATGTAGTAACCAAGTCCAAAGCAATACTGCACGATGTGAATGACACCACTGGAAAACACGCTGGTCCAGAGGCATTCTGCAAGTCTTCGACAGCTATGCAGCCAAAGGAGCAAGAGAACCAGGAGCGCAGAGAAGTGCTCGCTATCTGCTTACAGATAAAAAAGGGCAGCTTTGAAACAGACAGGGACAATTTAACCCTGACAGTGCTTCAAAAAGACTGTTGTTCCCTCTTCCCACAGCAAAATTTTACCCTCATTTTAAATTAACTGGGGAAAATATTTGTACAGGTGAGGCACTGCTGACCAGAGTAAGATTTCTTCCAGAAGGTGCTAATGGCCCTTTCTTTTAAAAGGACTGCTGAAAGCCATCATATCCATAAATAAGAAATATTTCTATCTTGAATAAGGTAGAAATAAAGTAGAAATATTTCTACCTTGAGTAAGGTATCTTGACAGAGGTACCTGGTGTACCAGGAAAGTAGTTTGGAGCGTAGTTGAAAAGCAACCAATGAAGTAGCACTTGGGTACAAATTCAGCACAGCACTGGTAATACAGTTTTTTAATATTTATATGGCTATATCATAATAGCTGGAACACTTGCCTATGTCCTCGCTCTGAGAATCTCTGCCAAGAGCATGGTGCATGTCCTGAATCCATGACGGGAGTGACTCTCCAAGGAACTCAGCTCGGAAAAGCTGGATCAGCAGAAAACCATTCCAGAGCACAGAAACCACATAAAAGTGAGTAAACCACCTGTGGGGACAAAAAAGGGTTTTCATTAGTGTTCTCATCATTCCTTAATTGGAAATGTAGCTGCAGGACATGCTTGCCTGATGGTGAGTACATTTGCTTTTGGTGCCCACATCAAATGTCCAAGTAGAGAACTCAGGACTTCAGTGGTACCAAGCAGGAATAACCTTAACATATTTTACCCCAGTGAAATGCTGCCTGAAATAACCTCTAACTTACCTTACCTCACTAACATAGCTGCCCTAAAGAGGAGACAGTGTAATCCACACATTGCAAAGGTATTCCTCAAGGCTAACAACTAATTGTGATGTACATAACATTTTCTTTATAACTTCCACCACTCAACGCACATCCAGATTAGTTTTCTGCTTATTTCCATGCTGCTGCACCTCACAGCACTCCCGCTTTTCTCAGTTCCAGTGGGTGCATTACATGACATGTTAAAGTTCATCAAAGGCACCCAGAAGTAATTACACTGCTCTACATTAAAATATCTGCAAATATTTTAATGCAAATTCAAGGTCTGCAACAGTCATATAGAAAAAAAGCAGTGACCATCAATACTGCTGGGTGATTACAAGGCAAGACCACACGTTTAGGGTTTTTTTTAAGAAAACAAACTATTTCCCAACCCTGTAATGCATTTATAAAAGCATACTGTGCATTACCAAAATGCAAGACATGACAGTCAAGGCAGGTAACTGGGTTGAGTTAAGCAGCCTACAGCTGTTTACAATATCCAGCAATATCCAGCTGTTTACAATATCCAGCTCAAACTAGGTGATCCAGTATTTCATTTTGCTTTTAAAATTAAAAGTCCTTCTGGCAGTGAAGAAAAATCAGGACCTCTGGAAACATCTGCAAAGAGATAAAATACGTCCCATGGGAAGACGCTTATGGCCTTGATTTGACAATGTAACTATCGGTACAAAACTAGAATATAACTGTATAGTCAAGGGAAGACTACATTTCTGTTGAACATGCAAACTCCCCTCTCGGCGGCAAAGGGGATCAACACCCTTGCTTAGTGAAACCAATGAAAATGACCCCCTCCCAGAGCAGATCAGGTTTCTTGTTGAGGCCGACAGCTAGTCTGAAGGCTGCACAGATCCTAAGTTGGAGATGGTGAGCTTCTATTCGTGAGAAAAGCCCGTGAGAAGAAAAACAATTAGCTTCTACCCTTGAAAATGTAGTATCAACAGAAGCAAGAAATCCAAACAATAGAAGGAGAAAAACAGCAAGGTACAGCTGCACCTGTTATTTTTCTAAATGTTTGAGTGCCTATGCTATAGGTGTCCAATGGTAGGATAGTGTAGTTAATATAGCCAATGAATCTATTGTAGTATCTCAGCAGCCAGTGACTGTGTAGCACAAATGATAACACACAGAAGTGTATAAAAGGAAGCTGCTTTGTTAATAAATGGCTTTTTGGCCCTTAATCGAGGCACTATCTGTGTGTGGGTGTGTCGTTTCAGCCGCCCCAACAGCGACAGTATCTCGCAAGAGGACAAGAGAGATCAAGTCGGAATCACAGCGGCAGCGAGCATCCCTGTGTGCTCCAGAACACCTTGCCTATTAGCAGCTGGTGGCCCCTATAGATTATCACTTCTCCTCAGATCCTACTGCCAACTGCAACATTCCGTTTGCTGATTTGCAACAGCAGAACTAAAATTTAACCCCTCTCCCTCACTTTCTATTTATCAGACAAACAGAATTTGTATATTGATAAAAACTCACCACCACCTCCAAGTTTCAAGCTCTTTCCCTGCTGTCCTGTTACCCAGTTGACTCATATCTTGTCACTTGCCAGGGAACTTTCTCCACTCGTTGATTTTTGCTACCAGCACACAAACAAGCCCTGGCACCTTAAAAGAGACACACCCTGCGAGCTTTCAGCAATCCCAATTACACTGAGGATATCTGACCTACAGATCAAACCAGCACTGCAGTAAGTACGTGTGCCATCCCTCCTCAACGAGAGGAATTCTCACTATTTGCCAAACCAACTTGAAATGCAACACAACATTTTACAAGAAAGAATGGCAAAGTTAAAAACAAGCCCAGGCTAGTGAAAACACAATGCTTGTCTGGAAACAAGACACAGATGAAAATAATAGAAAATGCCTTGGTGGCTACCTTCAAGACCTTCTCTATTCTTTCAGATATAAGTTTTATGGATTCACTAATTAAGTAGCAGAATTGCTTTGTAGCTGTTGAAACCTTGAGACCAATTCCCTGAAAAAGCACATTCTCCAGCCACCAAGCTCCCTAAGAAGGGGTGTTGGGAAACTTGTTGGAGAAAGGTCAACTCAGACAAGAATCTGCAGTACACAGTGATTAAGACAAAGCGTTTATAAGTCCTTTTTTTTTTGCTCAGGGTACTGCACATCTTAAACACATCCCTGGGTATTTTCTGTATCACGAAGCCTGATAACCAAGATAGTACACTACAACCTTTCCACAAATCAAACGCTGTGTTACAAAACTTTTTTAACATTTGGTTTATATACATATATAAAGCATATATGCTTTATATACAAAATGTGTCAGAGATTGTTACAACAGGGGCAATCAGATCTTCCAGCTAAGCAGCCTCACAGTCCTGTCCTGCTAGCCTTGCAAGATCCTGTCTGGCCCACGTTCAAGTCAAAGACTAGTTTTAGTCATGAATCTCAGCTGCAAAAAATAAGGAATCCTATAATATATAAAACCAGAAACATATAAAAAGCTGTAAAGGGGCGGGGGGGGGAGGGCCTCCTTTGATAGTTTCATTGAGTATCTATTTAATGTCATTATTTCATTTACACATACATATATTTAATTTGGATAACGCAATGGTTCTTTTGCTTTATCAGAGACTGTTCAAGCAGGGTCTAGACTGCTGTGTTCCCTTGCTGTTATGGGCCACATTTCAAAAAGAAACCTTGAAGGGACGAAGGCAACGACTGAGATTTGGTGTAAGACAGTCAACCCGCAGCATATTTGCACAGTCACAATAACTCAGAATTCCACGTTTCCAGGTGCCTGACCTGAGTCTCGCAGGAAGGTTTGTTATGGAGATCTCGCAGACGACTGGAATTCAAGAGATTAGGCTTTTGTTCCGATTTGGAACACACGGATTCTATATGATCGCTCGCAGTCTCTATGCTCCTCGGTTCCCCATCTGCAGGATCAGAGTAACACTTTGCAACAAAGCTGAGCCCAGCTCTATAAAACTCCGCCGTGCTCTCTGCGTGTGCTGCTCCCTGCCGCGACCTCCGGCTGCGGTAACCGAGACACGCACGCACGGCCACCGCTCCGCGCCGCGGTGGCGGCAGGACCCACCCCTCACCTCTTGGGCACCTGGAGGAGCCGCAGCCAGCCCGGGAGCTGCCCTGACCCCCGCTTCGTCTTCCCGTAGCGAATGAGATCCTGGAAGAGGCCGGAGATCACCAGCCCAACGCCACCGGGCCGTGGCGCCGGGGGCCGCCGGAGCAGCAGCAGCGCCGCCAGGAAGGCGCCAGCCAGCAGGGACCAGGCGGCAGCCAGCAGGGACCAGGCGGCGGCCAGCGCCGCCAGCATCGCCCCAGCCCCGCTCCGCCCCGGTCCCGGCCCCTGCCCTGGCCCCGGCCCTGCTCCGCTCCGCCCCGCTCCGCCCCGGCGGCGGCGCTGTCCCTTCCGCTTCCCGTTCTCGGGAAAAGCGGGCCCCTGGGGACCGAGCGGCAGGGCGGGAGCCGCGGCCGCTGCGCGCTGTCCCTGCAGCTGCGCCCTGTCCCTGCAGCTGCGCCCTGAGCAGCGCCGGCGGGCTTGTAAACCGGGACTTCAGCGGAGCCTTTGGCGCCGTTTCCCGCGGCAGTCTCCTGGAAAAGCTTGCAGCCACGGCTTGGACAGATGCACCCTTCGCTGGGTTAAGAACTGGCTGGGTGGCCGGGGCCAGAATTTTGGTGAATGGGGCTGCATTCAGCTGGCGGCTGGTCTCCAGTGGTGCTCCCCAAGGCTCAGTATTGAGCACAATCCTGTTTTAATATCTTTATTGTTGATCTGTACGAGGGAATCGAGTGTACCCTCAGTAAATTCATGGATAACACCAAGTCGGTGATAGAGTTGATTTACTGGAGGGCAGGCAGGCTCTGCAGAGGCATCTGGACAGGCTGGATCAATGGGCCAAGACCGGTGGTGNCCGGGCCCAGAATTTTGGTGAATGGTGCTGCATTCAGCTGGCGGCTGGTCTCCAGTGGTGCTCCCCAAGGCTCAGTATTGAGCACAATCCTGTTTTAATATCTTTATTGTTGATCTGTACGAGGGAATCGAGTGTACCCTCAGTAAATTCATGGATAACACCAAGTCGGTGATAGAGTTGATTTACTGGAGGGCAGGCCGGCTCTGCAGAGGGATCTGGACTGGCTGGATCAATGGGCCAAGACCGGTGGTGTGAGATTCAGCAAGGCCAAGTGCCGGGTCCAGCACTTGGGTCACAACAGCCGCCTGCAGCGCTACAGGCTGGGGCAGAGTGGCTGGAAAGCTGCCGAGCAGAAAAGAACCTCAAGGTGCTGGTTGACAGTAGCTGAACATGAGCCAGTGTGTGTGCCCAGGTGGCCAAGAAGGCCAAGGGCATCCTGGCCTGTATCAGCAACAGTGTGGCCAGCAGGATCAGGGCAGTGATTGTCACCTGTACTTGCCACTGGTGAGGCCACACCTCGAGTGCTGTGTTCTGGGCTCCTCACTACAAGAAGGACATTAAGGTGCAAACTTTGTATTTTACCAATGTAGTTTACTAAGCAGAGGTATAAACCCTGGCTAGATTATTTTGAGGTGTGACTGCATTAATCAATCCTATCAGTGAATCCTTCAAAGCAGCTCAGCTGAAGCACTCATTACATCAGTAACATTGCTTTGGGGAAAAATCAGTGAAGTTCCCATTTCCTGCTAAAACGTGTTGGTAGCTCTCTGGTTCTATCTGCATGACAGGTTATAATAAATAACGTTAAATTCAATACCCTTTATGTCAGTGCTTGGTGCTCAGTCTAATTCTCTTGTCAATTCTATATAACTGAAACCTAAATCTGGTTCAGGGATTTCATGGTTAAATGGCTTTGGTAATTAGCAGGAGATGAATATATCAGGCAGGTGGGTATACATTTTTGGGGAGTGAGAGGGATGAGCTGGCCATGTGTAATCCCATAGCTGGTGAGAGCAGTGGGAAGGAGAGCATGTCCAGGCTATGCTGGGCAGGAGGTAGGGGTGTCACCATCCCTGCTTCCCAGCCCTGCAGCTGGGGAGCTCAGTCAGCAGCTACCTTGCTGTGCTCATCTCTGCGTTCCACACAGCCACATTTCCAAAGTGCTGCTGTGGCACCCTGTCCTCTTGTGCTGCACATTCCCCACAGCTGGACATTGTCCGCTCTTGCAGTGTGGCTCTCTGAAGCACTGCAGATGTACCTCTTTATTTTCAGCCTCATCTCCTGTCTGAAACACAAAGGAGACGCACTACAGCCTTGTCTCTGCAGTCTGCTCCTTTTACGGCTTCCACCAGACAGATGAGACAAGGGGCAGCAATGGTCTGGCCTATAAAGCAAGTCCTTCCTTTGTCTGAGTAGCAACCTTCTAAAACTTCAAATAGCTTTGCTCAGCAATTTTGGTGGCCAGTGCAGTTGCCATTTTCATGAAATCGTGGTCTAAAGACTCCTGGCTCGGTGTATGGCATGGCTCTACAGCTGTCTGAGTGTATCCTTGGTTTCCCCTGCAGTCAAGTTACATTTTTCTGTGGAGTTTGGGCTTTGGGGATGTTTGTAAAATGAAGGAAAAGTAATGTGGCTGTTACAGTGCCCGTGAGACAGTGAAGGTCAGAGTGCCTACAGATGTGCTGCTGGGGAATAGATCTGGTATATGACAGCAGGACTGCAGCAGGACCGTCCAACATACCCAAAGACATGCAGTGCGTCTTGCTGTGTTCCCATTTAGGGTGACAGGTACTCAACTTTTTGGCACTTCAGTAATCTTCCAAATTTATCTGACCCAGAGCTTTGGAGGTACAGCTCTCATGGAGGTCAGTGAGCTACTAAGTATTTAATATCAAATAACTTTTTCATGAACTGAGCTCTAAGGAATAAAGACCAGGAATCTTCTACGTGTGGGTCTTTAGTGTACAAGGCTCTAATTCTACATTGCAAGCTGTGTTGCCAGCCGTGATGTGTTGACTCCAGTGTTACTAGCAGCAAAGCCAGGCAAAGAGGGATTTAGTAGGCATGGCCCAAGACTTGTTCTGCACTCCACCAGGACGCATAGGTGGGAAGGGAGAGAATTAGTGTCTGAGAGATCTGCAGCTGTAACAGATAGAAGAGGTCTCTTTTAATATCTTAACAATTGGCTTCAGCCCTGCTGCCATGTGGGATTTCCTTTGGGGCAAATAAGAGTCACAGCATGAATGCTGTGCCTGTGGACCAACCCATGGCAGTGATCATGTGCAGCAGCTCAAGGAAAGTGCTGTGGTCTACAATGTTTTGGTCAACACTTCCTCAGAAATTTCTTTAACCTACTATGAAAGGGTCACAGAGTGCACCCATCAGCAACCCTCCCCAAACTCCATAGTGTCCATGCAAGTTATTGTCACTGTTGTAATCATGGTAAAACACAGACTGTAGGTGGCAGATTTAATGATGAGAGAAATACAGTGATTTATGTTTATGCTTGAATCTTTCCTTTGCTCGTGGATGCTGGCCCTTTTCCTGCTATAATGCAGAGCAGATTTAAGTTGCACAGGAAGATGCTAGACTCCAGATGGGTCCTTTGGAAAAGCTGGTGGTCTGCAGAGGGCTGTGGAGTTGCATCCCCAAGGCTTTCTTGACCACGTAGTCAGTGTTTCCTGGACACCCAAGGCACCCTCCACGCCAGCTGGCTCCAGCCATGGCTGTTGCTACAGGAAAGCGGGATACAGCCTCCAGATGTGGTCAGCTTGTTGGCTATTTCCTCAGAGTTCAGATAATTGGAGGAAGAAGGGAAGGAGTACAGCTGTGGGGCTGGGAAATTGTTTGAAGGGAAGAGGAATCAGTAGTTGGTTGTCTCAAGTATGCTGTCTGCGTTTATACTTGCAAGCTGTACTGAGATGAAGAATTAAGTTGTATGCTGCTACTGCTCATATTGCGTGTATAGTTTGCACAGCAGTGGGAGAGAGCCCCTCTTTCCAGGACTGTTTTTCCCAGTGCTGTACATCTGTGGCACATTGTGTGACACCATGTGCAGTAACGATTTCCCCACTTTTTAGGCGAGTGGTTCCCTCTAGGTGGCACCAGCACTCTTCGGTTTCCCCGAACCCTGCCCGCCCTGCGCTGGGCTCCGGCTCCTGCTGCCTGGGAGGGCCCGCAGCATCCCTCCAGCATCCTCCCAGCATCCTCCCAGCAGCAGCGCTGCGGGGCTCCCACCTCGCAGCCTCTCCTCGCCTTGGCTGTCTGTAACAGCTGATTTTTGCATTTGTAGGCTTTGAACTTCGACACTTGAAGAGGTTTGCGGTTTCTTGTTGGCTTTCTGTGGCAAATACTTGTTCTCACACAGCTCTGTGACACTTATTCCATATTGATGGAGTTCAATTTACCTGACTTTATTCATCTGAAAATTAGGTGAATAGATGAAACTATTTGGGTGGATTCCTGATACAACTGATGGAGACAGGTATCCCCAGAATGCCAGTTTTTTTCTTCCTGAGCATGGATTCTCAGCTGCTGAGCTGAATTGTCCTCCCTGCTGAAGAGCTGCATGAGGGAAAGAGAATCTTAAAGGTTGCAGAATAAAAATGGGTATAAATTATTTATGCTCCTGCATGTAGAGTTGGTTTGATGAGTGTCATGCAAAGAGGTTTTCACTAAGTTAAAAAAAATACTTTTTCAAAAAGCCTGGGCCATGCAAGAGAGTTATCTGTAAATGTAACTGCTTTGTGTTTCCTGCCTGTTAAAGGAGACCCAGACAGTTTATAGGCTTCTGTGAGACATCACTTATAACAAAACTTACTAGGTTTTAGTGTATGGAGAATGGAGAGAGAGCTTGGAAAGATGCTGTGCAGAAGCGGAGAAGGACGATCAAGGGTTGGATGAACCATATAGGAGAAGCTGGGCAGATCAGACAAGAGCTCAAATTTATGTGTCACAAAGCTGGACTTGTGTGGGCCAGTGTGGACCATAATGTCTGATAGAGCTTCATTAAATGCTTGTAGGGTGTGGGAGAGGAAAGCTCTGATTTGGAGATTTTCAACTCAGGCCATCATATTATTCAAAGGAATTTTTCTGCATGAGGGAAAAAAATCAGCATCATTTACTGGCCAGCCCACAGCAGATTTCACTGCTACTCCAGACTTAATAGACTTACATGCTTACATTATGTAGTGATTTTGGTTTGTTTTTTTGTTTTTTTTTTTTATTTATAAGGGAGAATAGGGAAATTATTCAGTTTCTCTGATACTTTTTGCTGGTTGCTTTTTTCAGACTTTTTTTTTTCCCAACGAATATTTTCATTTGCTAATGAAGCCCAAAAACTTTGTGAACAAAATAGCTACTGTTAGGTTTCTTGGTAATCTCTGAGACAGGATTCAATGTGAATTTAGCACAAAGAGAGCCCTGAAAGTAGAAGTAGAGGCCAGAGTCTTTCAGACTTGTATCAACATGCTTAAAGTCAGTATGGGTGAGGATTTTAAAATCTAGATACTTAGTTATAGGATGTAATGATCTGTCTTTAGTTGGTTGTAGTAGTGGGTCTAGAAACCTTAGTTGTCAAAATGTTCTTTGATTTAACTAATTAACACAATGGGGTAAAGTCATACATTTCTGTAATTTGTGGGCAAGTAAACCAAGAAAGCCATCAGATTGCTGCGTTTTGAAGTTTAAAATGCTAGCCTGTGCTCTACTGGTTTTGATCACTGGCAGAATATACTGAGATACTGTAGCCAAGAAAACATAAATCACAGAGCACAAAAAAAGCACGCTTAGAGATGTGAGAAACTTACGCTGAAACGCGCTTCCCACCATTCAAGGGATCACTATGTGCCCTTGGCTTTCAAATTACAAAATGTGAGTGTTTCCATTAGTTGACAGAAAGCAGGAATCAGTCTCTGATAAGATGAGAGCTCCTGTTCAGGATTGGTGCCATGCTCCTGCGATAAACACTGTTGTGTTTGCATAGATCTTAATTCATAATTCATGCACAGGAATCCATAGACTTCAAGGTGTGACTTGTACATATCTTAGAGCCATGATACTAAGAGACATGATTTATTCACTATTCAGCTGTATTATTTGCTGAGTTTTCACCAAACACAGCTAGCCAGTATCTTGCCAACACAGTCAGCTTGGCATCTGAGACAGTTTGGAGTTTCACCCTGGGAATAAAAGTAGCTTTATTCAGCTTGTATGATATGGTATTGATCTCAGATGGGTAATGTGCTGTGAAGGCTAAGTCTGGGCAAGCTGTTGTTTGCTATATGAACTGGCATTTGGATTTTTAAAAAACTATCATTATGTAAGGAAGTTTGTAAGGGAGAAAACTACCTAAAGCTCACCATTATCATTTGAATCATTTTGATTTTCAGAATAGCTTAATGAAAAGTAAATACACCTTTACTTGAGATTATAAGTAAATTACAGTTAAAATGAGAGCAGGGAAGATAACTTAAAATTCTCGGGGATGAATCATTAATAGTTTCTTTGTCAAAGGGCACCAGCCCATGCTACAACCACAGGGCTTGGCAGGGGCAGAATTCAGTCCCCTTAAGAGTAGCAAATAATTGTTCAACTCTGTACGAAAATCCTCAAAGGACATACCTGTATCTGTCTTCTGTAAGTTTTTTTTATTTAATTTAGAAGTCTGCCAGATCATATTTGCTTGCAAAATGGTTGGGATTTTCCTGGAATAGATAGATTGCATTCAGGCATGGGTTTAAAAGTAAAAGTTTCTCCCTGAGATTCCTTTTGAAACTTTCAGACTCAAAAACAAGATTTGAGAGTTCAGGGGCACTAACTGCCTGCCAGAGGAGAAAGACCAAGGCTGATAAAAGCCATGGAGGGCAGTTAGCTTTCTCAGGGATATCAGCTGCAGAAGAAAAGCTCTAAATAAATTTGGCAGGCAATGAGAAAGGTAATAACAACATTTATAGCTCACAATTGGGAAGAATCAAAATTCCCTCAAGGAAACACAGACCATTTCTATGCTGCTTTATACACTCCATGGAAATGGATGATATTAGTGGGTTTTTTCTGCACCCTCTGGGAGTGTGAATGAAAAATATTTTAATGCTGGTACCTGTTTAAGAAGAATAATCTCAAAAACAGAAGGGATTTTAGGACATAGGTCCCGTTGTCTGGGGTGGTAGTTGTCCCAGTCTGTACATGAAATCATAAACTGGAGCATGACCCACATTTGTCACAGACTATGAGAATGACATTACTGAGTAGCAGAAGCACCTTCTCAACTGGGCATTATCCGGGGTGGGTACCTCTCCCTTTGTATGGGAGCTAAAGAATGTGCCTGTGTCCCAGGGGTACCACCTGCTTCAAAAAGGCAAGCATAAGGTTTGAAAATGCCAGGCTACTCCCCTGTTCCAGAATGCAGATGTGTAGTTTTTCTCTATGTTATCAGTGCTCTGCCATAACATGAAGTCATAGGCTAAATTCATGTGTCTGCTTATACTTACTGGTGATCCTGCCTTGGGAAAGATGCAGAGGCTCAATGAACCCTTACTGTCTGTGACCTGTGACTAGAAAGTAATTCAGGTTTTCAAATACTAAGTACAGTTAACAGCTGTAAAAGCAGCTGTAGAAAATAAATTGTGTTGCTAAAGGTAAACATGTCACAAGGGAAATGAGAGCTGTTTATGAATATTCAAAAGTTTTTTCATTTATCCTTATTGTGTAAATATGATCTGGGCAAATTAACTCTTCCCGATTAACTAATTTAGTGTAATATTGGAAAGACAGCTTAACATCTTTGCTTTGTTATTAATGCCACATTGCTACAAAGGGCAAAAAAAGATGCAAGGTCTGTGCTAACAGTATATGGTTTGTACTTCAAACTGCTAAGTTACCTTAGCAGGACTTGATCCTAAATACAACTGAGCTTTCAGTCTGATGTGGTAAATGAGACCAACTAATTCTGGCTTTGCAGTATTTTCAAGTGAAGGTGCAAGAGAATGGGATTTTATTCAAAGGAAATCAATTTTATCTGTAGCTTTTGTTAAAAATCCCAGTCTAGTTCTGAGGGAAACCTGGAGTGAGAAGTGAATCAGTTCCACTTTAGCTCACACATCTTTTATTCTCTCAAACCCTTTGCTGTATACTTCTTCCCTTGCTGGCATGTTGCCTAAGTTTTGTACTCCTTTTTACCAGCTGCTTGATTACTTTTTATCTTGTCTTGTTTTTCTACTTCATTTTTTGCAGTAACAGATTTTTAAAGGAAATTTTTTTCTGTGGTGTGCTTACTGACTGAAAATCTCTAGTATTCATCAAGGAAGTGTTGTGTTAGTAATTTTCTCAATAAATATTTATTAGAGACTTCACATTACAAATACCAGTACAATTGTGATAAACACTGGCTTCAGCTGAGAGAGAAACAGTGCCTGAAGAGCACTGAATGCTGCAAGCATGTTCAGATGCAGCCAATCGGTCATAAATATCTGGTGATTTTTAGGTAGGAGAGCTGAGATTTCTTTACCTAGCAGGTCTGTCACACACATGATGGCACAGTATTAGCTTCTGACCGGGGGGCACAGAATTAAGAAGCAAATCTTTTAAAATGGCAGGAGCAATCCAGAGGAGCTGGGGGCTGATATTGGTTTTAATGCACTTTTGAAAATATGCTGCATCTTCTCCCAGTGGAAACAGTCTTCTGGATTTGATAGATACCTGAGAAGCCAGAGGGGCTTCTTGTGATACAGATAGACAAGCACGTTGGTGTCCACTTCATCGGCATCTGTGTGTATGGCTGGGAAAAATAATTTTAAAAAGGACCCTGGGAGTGTAAAAGCAATGAAAGGTCATCCACAAGTTAATTACTTGTAGTGCCTTACCTGTGTATTTGCACTGACACATGCTGCTCTGCTGCTCTCTGAACTAAGGGCTAGAAAAATAAACGGTTATGAGTGGGTAGATGTGATTGAGGCATGGGGGGTCTCTGGCCATAAATAATCCCAGCCCCTGTGTTCAGATGCTGCAAGCAGCTTTGGCTAACGTCACGACTTGCTTGCCAGATTCATTGTGTGATTCATCTCGGTTCAGCAGCCGAGACAGCAGTTAATAAACATTCTTATTGTCTGCACTCAAAACAAAGCTAAGGTCACATGGGGCTGGCACTGTTACCTAGGAGGGGATGCGGGCTGTGCTCTCCAGACTGCTGTTTTCTTGGCTGCTTTAATGAAATCTTACCCTGACAGGTTTCAAACCCCTTGGACTGAGAGCAACAAGATGACTGTCAGAGCAATAGGGATGTGTTATTTCCTCTTTGTGCCAGGAACACAGAGCAATGTGCCAGGAGCTCAGAGCAATGTGCTATACCCGTACCTCTGCTGGGCTTTACATACGGAATACTATTCCTACTGAAATCACTCCTGAAACAGTTAGAGAAGGTAGGGAGAGGGAGGTGAAAACCGCAGCAATTTGTACCGCTGTGTAAACAGTTTAGGTTTTCCTTTCCAACTGTGCAGCCCTTGGGTGTGAGGAGAAATACAGCCAGATCATTAAACCTTCTAGGCTAGCTTGTCTGAGCCAGTGCTCAGCGTAGTGGCCTCAGACAGGGCCGCTTATACCCCTCTGATATGGTGTAAATGAGTGGCAGTTAAGGAGAGGTGTTTATCACTTACTGGACGTAGGGACGTAAGCGCCGGGCATCCTGCATGGTGGGTCTGGGCTTGATGGGCTGGCCTCAGAAGGTGTGCAAATGCTGGTGGCCAAGAGGACAGACCATGGCATGTCAGAGCTTTAACTGGGCAAGAGACGCTCTCCCTGATCCTTTAAATTCAGTCATCCTGCAGCTGACTTAGGTCTTATTTCAGGAGTCACTCCCTATTCAGCAAGGGATTAAACACAATCTTCAGTGGCTTTGCTGAACAGGGATAGAATTAAGCTCAGGACCTTCCTCATATTTATTAGCACGGTAGTCAGAGTTCTGACTGTCATGAGCAGTGTATTTCAGAACCGTGAATGCCCACTGAATGGCCAGCCTGCTGCCTGTCACTCCTGCATTTTGTTGGCCCATCAGTGCAACAGTCATGCAGAGTGCCTCTGCTTGCCCTCAGCCCCTGCCTGACCAGGTGACTGGGGATGGCACCATTTGCTTCCTCCCCATCTCTGCAAAAATCAGTTTTAGCAGTATCTCGTCTGCCTCCCAGTTCTTAGTGGTCAGAGGGTCTGTTGGAAACTTCTGGATTCAGTGACAACCAAGGTTGCCTGTGGTTGAATTCAATTCCTGATCTGCTCACGACCTCCCTGAAAATTCATCCTGGCTGAGGAAACATGCATCTAACATCTAGTTTTTCATTTCATTCAGAGAGTTCTAGCCTGCTAATTTCCCCAGTTCACCTCCAAATGGAATCAACAGCTTCCATCTGCCTTGAGGACTTAAGGAAAAGCATGGATTAATTCCCAGTGACCCTTGCTGGAGCGATGTACTGGAGAGGCAGTTTCAGTGTTTGTGACACCTAAAAATGCAATGACAGTGGACGGTTTTCTCTGCTCAGTTCCTTTCTTTTGCATGCAGCATTTGTTTCCACTTAGATCTAAAGAGACTTGGAAAGCGATCCAATGAATTAGAAGACACTACTTAGGAGGAAATGAAAATAAATCTATGCAGCTCTGTTGCTTCCTCAAGCCTTTCTGTGACTAGTACTAAGCTGTTATTGTACAAGATTTTTGAGATGCCAGGGAAGGAAAAACAAAGGGATTTCTGTGCAGCATGAAGTTTTCCACCCCGGGGTTTTGGATTCCTGTTTGTGGGGCTGACACGGAGCTATCCCGCTGCTGTCCACCAGCAGCCCGGAGCCCTCGCGCATGGAGGGGGCTGGCTCTCACCTTGCAGGAGCTCCAGTCTGGCCTGTACCAAAACTCTTGTGCGCTCCCAGAAAAACAAAAGAGGATTCTTTCTTCATTTTGCAATGGAAATGAGGAGCAGGCATAAATCTCAGGAAGTAATAGCACTGCTTCTTGCTTCCATTCTCTGCTTTGGAAATCAGATGTGGTTGGTGAGTCCTGCAACCTGGGAGCACAGTGGGGCCAGTCTGAACATGCCGTGCCACTGCCGAGGATCCAATAAGCCTGCTACTATAGCTTTTTTATGTGTGTCCTTCCAAAAATCTCCCTCTCTCCCTTTCTCTCTCTCTGACCCTTTTTTCTATTTTTTTTTTTTTCCCCCAGCTATTCAGGAAATGTTTTGGAAGGGAGAGTCAAGAGACTTAAGTCTGGAATTTTTATGTACACCAGAAACTTAAATGTGTGGTTCAAGCTGATAAACTCACCACACCTCTTTCTGTTTTCTTTATGGACTTACTACAAATATCTGGCCTGGAACCTTGATTTATGGTGTGAACAAAAGGAATATAGACGGTAGAGACATGAAAAGATAAATCTCTGGAGGAGACATAAAAGAGTTTGTTCAACCCTTGGATTGTTTCTTAACGTAACAGAATAACAGAAAAGATCAGAACACTAATTTTTAAAATGTTTTGTGTTTAAGGAAGCTGTTGAACATTATTGATGCCACATATAAAATATCACCTCTATTGTTTTATGCCTGAGTTGAAATTGCCTAAAGAGTGCAGCCCCAAGTTTCTCATAGCATCACAGTTTGTATTGCTCTTAACTGGAGGTTTTTACAGAAAAAGCACCAGCAAGCACAGAGAGCTCATGGGGTATTTTTAAACAAGAGCTGGCCAAAATTTCCCAATGGTGCATTTAGGAGCACTTTTTTGATTCATTTCAGATGGAATATTTTGTGAAAATGTGTATATTGCCATGATATTTGAGAAAAGAAAAAATAGATAATTTCTGTTTCTCTCTCTCTTTTTACTTTTTATGTTATTTTAAATAATTCTAATCAAAATGAGTCTTTGTGACTTCAGTTTTGACAGTGCCATAAACTCCAAAGCCCCTGTGGACATAAAGGATCCCTTCCTCCCCAGCAAAGACATGAGACTTCCACGAAAGTTTGACCTAGAACACCTTTTAGGAAAAAGAAAAAGACATTTACTCTTGGCTTACAAATTTTCTGTGGCGGAGAATTCCCACAAGCTTTGGTAAGTTTTTCCAGTGATTAGTTATCCTTACAGCCAAAGAGCTTGCACTGTATTTCTAAATTGAATTTGTGAGGCTTTGACTTCCCAGTCTGTGGACTTACTATACCTTGGTCTCCTGCAGATTAAAATACCCAGCTTGTAGGCTCAGCACAAGTGCATGCACCTATGATCAAATCATCTCTGTTCTGATTTGTTAATTTAAATAAGAACTACCGCTGGTGTCTTATCTGTCCATGGAAGACATATGCCCTTTATGGCTGTTCTTTGAATCTATTTCAGTTGAGCAGGGTCGCTTCTTGATTGCAAGCACCAAAATGAATCCCACTGTTCTGGCAGTGGTTTAATCCATGGCACATAAAGAAGAAATCTAACCTTCCTATTCAGTATATATTATATGACCAAGAATTGCACAAGGCATCCTATTGCAACAGGATTTCAATCAGTGCTTCATAAATACCTGAATAGAGCTTAGTTTGAGTGACAGTGTGTTCATTTGGTCCACCTAATTGTCTGTTTTGAAACCTCAAAGATTTTGCACATCAGGATCATATGGCACTGAAAATGCACGAGGATAATTTTGTGAAGTCAGCAAGTTTCTACTGTGTTCACATATAATCATGTGATGCTCTAGGTCCACTTTGAGGGTTTTTTTGCCTAGAGTGGAGCTCTTTGCCTTTGGAAAAGAGGATTTTAGGAAGTAAAGATTCATATAATACAGAGGCTCAAGCTAACATTATGAAAAAATGGGTGCTCTAAGTCTATGTATTTCAGCATCTAATTGCCCATATAAACAAATTAAGATTTACTTTTCACTGGGAAGCTAGAAGATCTTGGATGAGGAACTTACTTGTAGGTTTAGTCTGTCCTCATGTCACTGGTAAGTGAGGTTTATTGGCCTTAAATGGTTACTGGGTGTCCCATGTGAAAGGAACTATTGAGTCTTACAACCACAAGTAGCCACACCATGGTACTGCCACCATGGCTGTTCTTAGCAGGCACTTTTCCCAAAGACTAAGTAAGTGTTCCAGGGCCAAAATGACTGTAGAGACATTCATTCAGCAGCATCAGGATGTCTATCAGAAAAAGAAATGAGGCACCTCATCAGGAACAGGTGGGGAATTTACGCAGCTCCTACCCGAGATGTCATTTCCCTGTGGCTAAATAAGATATTTGCTCCCAGCTCTTTCAAGAACACAAATTAACTTTAAAAAAAAAATCAGGGTTGTATCCAAATGTAAACAGATTATCTCTGGGCCCTGACAAATGAGATTGCAGCAAAGAATTATGTAATTCTCAAATTTGACCTCCAGTCAATGCAAGCCTTCAAGAGCAGCCTCGTCTTTATGGGGATCTACTCCAAGCTTTAAAGCATCTATGGCTCTGGTTTTGTCATGAGCACATAGTAAATGTGTCTAAACATAGCTACTGCGAATGTCTGGAAGTTACCAGCTAAGGCACAAGCAGCTAATTGAATACAGCACCAGCAGGCATAATGAATGTGCCTTGGTTTTAATGTTATGTGGAAGTTTTAATATTCAAGTGACTACATTACTATTAATGGTATTGCTTATTCTAAAAATGAAAAAGATAAAGAATAACTAAAATTACTATGTTAATTTGACTCAAATGAAGGGATTAAAAGTAGAGGGAAAAATTAAAACAAAGCATTACCAAATCCTTTTACTCACTTTCTTTGGTAAACACGATCTTTCTGTTCAACTAAAAAGAAATATTGATAATTATAATGTATTATGCACCAAGCGAGTCTTTTCCATTGCAACAATTATTTTCACTTAGCACGTTAATGTTGACAGAAAAAGACCAAAGGCACCCTTGTGACTTTACCAGCATGTCATAACAAAATGAAGGCTTAACCTGTTTCTGAAGGATTGACTTTCAAGCAGGAAACTGGGCTATTTTGGAAACTTAGCTAATGACACTGTTATTTTTTCTCCTGAGTGATAAGGCTGATGGATACATACCATTTGTATTTTGCTTAATCCTTTTTCTCCCATGCTCAGGACTATCACTTACACCATAGTGTTGATCAATCAGTGTATATTAGTATCTAGCTTTACTGACAAATGCCCCTGCTCTGTTGTTTGCAGCTGTAAATTTATTTTGACAGAATTATCTGACACACGGTATCCTTTTTCTCCTTTGGAGAACCGTAGAGAATAAAATTTTCAAAGGGACCTAGTATAATTTGGTTTCCAGCTCTTAGTGAAATCCTAGGGCTACCAAGTGCCCGTGTGCCCCAGTAGTCCTGGACAACACAGCCAAAGGCTCGTAGGATCTTCCTTATGCTCCAGGATAATGTCACAGTACAGCTAATGGGATAGATGAAGTTTCTATAAAAGTGGAAATGTAAAGAGCAATAAATATACAGATTTATGAGATTTAGAAAGGGTGGTAATAACAGTAGCTACCACAGGTGTTCAGACATTCTATTTTTTTTCCCCTAAGGTGAATGTTTTCAAGCTAGCTCACCAAAATAAACTCTTTCAGTGAGCACACTGTAAAGGATATATTTGGATTACAGAGTTCTGCAGTATCAGTGCTTGGCTTCCTTATAGAATTTAAAATATATTTTAACTGATGGTGAAGAATTTCCAGTTGAAGAGAAGAGATGCTCAATAAAAACATGATTTTACCATCACCCGACACTTCTGCAAGGTCATGAGGGCAGATAAACAACTTCCTGCAGCTGTGGCTACATCTGGCACACGACTGAGGCAGAGAGCGTGCTTCACAAAGATAAACATATCAGGTTGTATCTCCATAGTCTCCTACACTTCTGGATAAAGCTTGGGGAACTGAACTTGGCCCTGCAGTGCCAGCAGTAATTAATATCTGAAACTGCTTTGCCACTAATTAAGCAAAACAGCCCTGCAGTGAGTTTAAACCCCCCACTCCAGTAATGTGTGGTGATTGTGGGTAGCTTGGGGCCATTGTGCCGCCTGAAACCTCAGTGGTTTTTCTCACCTGGACACTGTAGCTTCAGGGGCAGAGAGCTGAAAGAGAAGAAATGACCTGTGGATCTGTGCAGGGTCTGTGGGTGGGTGGTGTGTGAGAGCCAGGTAGCAGATCTGCTCCCAAAATTGTCACATAAGCAATTCTTGGTCTGGGGAATGAATTCCTCGTGGCCTCAGGTTAGGGGATGCCTCTGTGTTCCTAAGACACATTTTGTTAGCCATTTTTATAAGACAGTATCTCTATAGATTGCTTAAATTCAGCAGGCTTGGTTGATGAGTATTTCTGACATATTGTGACACAGGTGGTTGGCTTTTTCCTGAAAGGCTGTCATGGTGCTTTCTGGTGTAGGGTGGAGTAGTTTTTGTTTGTTGTCTAAGCAAACTGAAATCAGTAAATTATTTTTGGCTGATCCCAGGTTGAAACTTTTGGGCATATTCAATGACACAAGCTGAGATAGGTTTAACCTGAATAGTAGTAGCAAAAAGGAATTAATTAAATTTTGCATGTTTTTTGTATTTGGATAGTGGAATAATGTTGCACAGCTGGAGTGGATTTCCCTTGTAACTCCTTAGGCAGATTCTGTGTGGATGCCTCTGCATGTTTCTGGAGGGAAATCCAGTCCTGAAAAGGTGCCTTCCTCTCTCCCTGGGCTATCCCAGGAAACCAGTTGTCCACAGAGGGCAATCCAGACCCTGCTCTGAGGTTGGAGAGGAGTAGACCACTGTCCTCTCTGCTGAGGCTGGGCACCTCGTGGAATAGGGAAGTACATCTGAAATGGAAGGGCAGGCAGTACCCAGCATTTTTATTAACTTATATATTATATTACATTTTGGTTATTGGTTAAATGGGGGTTACGTTGATACAGTCAGATGGTCACTTTGCCCATGACGGGGAGCTGCAACCCTGTGAGCATCTGAGAAGCACCAAACAAGATCTGTACAAGAAGTCCTTGGAGAGCCTGCATCCTGGGTAGCGCCTGGACAAGTCTGTCCATAACACACCATGGAGGTGGCCCTCGGTGGATGTAACACAACGGAGGTGCTGGGCAGACATGGAGCTCTTGAGGCAGCCTCTTGCTACCCTCTGATCCAAGGACCCCTCAGCCAGCAGCTGGCAATGGAAGGATCATATATATGTTGTACCAGCCAGATCCCCATCACAAGGAGTTTTACCCTCCACGAGGAAAAGCAGAATTCCTCCTCTGCCCTTAGCATGGCAGTTTGCACCAAGGAACAGTGGTTTGGTGGCACAGCTGCCTTCTTACTTACGTGTTGGGAGATGCTGCTTCATTGCTTGCTTACGTGTTAGGAGATTGCTGGCCTTGTTGCCTGTAGATGTTTGTGATATATTCCATGAGAAAACTGAATTTGTTAGGACTTTGGCTCCAAGTTAATCCTGTCTGGGACACCAGTTTTTTGTTTCAATTTAATGCAGTTTAGCAAATGAAGAAACAAAATGAATGAGTTATAAAACATCTATTTTTTTCACAAAAGCCCAAGTTCTGTAGCAAGCCATGTCAGGTAAGTACTTGTCCGCAATTCAACACGTCACAGGGCAAACTGCAGGAGCTGACAATATACAAACCATTTGATGTTGTGTTTCTACCCTGCTTCCTGGCAGACACCTCTCAGAGATGACAAGGGAGTATCATTTTTACATGACGGTGTTTCTACCAAACTGCTGATAGAGCCCTTCACAAGATCACAGAAGGGTCCGTATCATCTGATTAGCATTTAGAGAAGCTGGTCATCTGGGAGGGAACTGCAGGAGACCACAGGCTGCACCCTCAAGGGCTGAGAGAGGAAAGACTCAATCAGTGGTTGATAAGGCTTAGCAATGATAAATCACAAACAAAACTCCAGGCTTAGGAATTCACAGCACAATCTGTCATGAATTTCCTTCCCTTCCCTCCCTCCCTCCCCAATATCTGATGAGAATTTGACTTTTAAAATGATCCCTGGCAGTACAAGAAACCAAATCAGTGAGAATTGCTGAAACATTCCTGGGTTTGGTTAGTTTTCTTAGTGTTCTATTATAATTTACTTTTTTATTTATCTGTTTCTTTGTGTGTATGTATGTTTCTGGGTATATTTATGCAATATTGTAATGTTAAAATGCAAGAATCCCATGTGAAAAATCCTCGGTACCAGATTATAAACACTTTAAAAGAGGGACATTTGAAATCTCTCTAGGAGTCCCAGTTCCCCACTGAAGCAGACTGCAAAACCCTTTAAAAATCACTTTGGAATTGACTTCAAACAAAAAGACCTTTTCTCCAGGAGGTACTTCTGCTGGGAAGAGTGCTCTGTGCATCAGGTTTTGGAGCAGTTCTGAGAGGCTGTCACACTGCACCCTGCTAGGTGCGCACGAGTGCAGTGTGTAGGCGCGGAGGCGCAGCCAGTGCGGGGGCTGGAGCGCGTCCTGCCCCGCTGTGGCTGCGGGGTGGAAGGAGCGCTGTGGAGTCCGGGGCACGGCACAACACATTGAGCTGAACTCTTGGCACTCTGCTCTTTGGAATGGCAGCACTGCTGTAGGTCTGCCCAGGACGCTTCTGCTTCGCCCCCTCTTCCCCTCGTTAACCATTTCATTGATGAAAAGGGAAGATGCAAAGATCCTGAGGTCTCCCTTTGCCTAAGGACAGTATAAATAGGACTTAACAGAGTATTTATTCCTCCTGATTATAGCACTTACAGTCTCACATGAATATTCCCTCTCTCACTTTCAGGGCACAGTGAGCAGGGTAGAAGCAAGCCCTTGTTTTGTCTCTGTCTCTGGGCACGGGAGCCTCCCTGTAGACTGTGAATCCCCTCCCCAGCACCTTCTCCGTGCTGCACCTCACATAAAGGTTGGAGGCAAATGAGTGCTATTAGGTGTCTTTCATATAAACCAGTTTCGTTCCTCTCTTCAGGGAGATGCTGGATGAGCAAAGCCTGCAGGAACAATGTCCCTCCCAGCTGCACATTTCTGACAGGAGCACACGTGGGTGCCGAAGTGTGGTCAAATAATCCATGTCTGTCCAGTTGAGAAGCTAAAAACAAGGAAGAAAAATACTATTAGAAGGGACTACGGAGAAAAAAAATGGACTTGAGCAGGAATGGTTGCAAAAAAAGCCAGAACTGCAAAAAAAGAAAAAAAAAAAAAAGCAGCAGACAAGAAGAAAACAATTCTCTTGGAGAAAAATCTTTTGAAGATTGCACATTCACTGCTGCCTAGTTTGAGTGATGGATGGTAAGAACTGCACCGAGCCTCTCGCAGAACTACATTTTTAAAAAACATTAAAATATTGGCCAGAGGACTTGTGGTGAAATCTGTGGGTTTTAACCCAAACCTGGGATCCTGGGATATTTCAAGCGAGCTCACCAAAATAAAGTCTATTGAACTGCTTTACTATGGTAGCTGATAGGATGAACTGAAAAAAAAAAGCATAAATGTCCTTTCCAAACTGATGTGAGAAAGAAAACTATTTCCAGAGGGAAACACTGAGGATCTATTTTTATTTTTTACCCTATCAAAAATCATTGTATGACTGCCACAGCCTGCTTTTTACATCTGTAACAATTTCTGCTCCATAAGAGTGGTAGATATTCCTCCAAAGGATGCCCAAGTATGCAGAGATGCTGACACTAGCCTGATGCTGGTGCTAACAGTGTGCACTGCTTAGTCTTATTAGACAATAACATGTACCCTAGGGTGTCTTCAGGCTTTTGATTAAGCTCCCTGGGATTCCAGCTTTGTAGATGGGCCATTGTAAATGCAGAGGCAGAAGAAAGATGCGATCGCCTCTGCTCCAAGGGTGGTACAACCACCTCTCCCGGCAGGAAGTGTTCAGATGCCCTTGATGACAATGGGCAAACAGACAGTGTTTTTGTTTATTTTCTCATAAAGTGCTGATGAACAAATGAGGCAGAGGCATTAAGAAACTCATGCTGTGAGAAGAGATTTGCGTTTATCAGCTGCTTCTTGGCGGGCTAAATTTTACACAGTGTGAGAGTATAAAGCGTTCCCTTCCTGAGGTGTGAGACTCCAGAGTTTTATATCATAAATAAGAGGGAAGGAGTGCTTTCCTGAGAGATTTGCTCTTTTCTGAAGTCAAGTTTAAATACCATCATTTATTTTCTCTGATTTTCTTTGGTGTAACACAATCATGAGACACATCACGACTAGCTAGTCTATAGTTGACGGGCAGGAGAGGATGAGAGGAAGCACCTATGGATAAAGCACAGCCTGGATATTGAGGAAGATCTCCAATTAACAGGCTAAACTCTTCTATTAAACTGCATTCATGTGACAGTCTAAGCTTTCCGATGAAAGGTTGTGTTCAAAACTTAGGCTGGTATCTGCTCTCCCTGAAGGCATCAGAAATAAATCAAAATATAGGATCACAGAGTATTCTGAGTAGGAAGGGACCGCAAGGGTCATGGAGTCCAACTCTTAAATGAACGGCCCATGGGGGGATCATACAGAATCATGCCTAACAAAAATAGGCAATAGTGACCCTGAGTGATCACATAATTCACGTGCAGATCTCTGACCTGCCAAGTGGTGGGGGCTGAAGATATCAAACCTCATAGGTAGCACACACAAGTCCCATTTTTCTTCGTACCCTACCCAGGATGTATTTATATATTTCAGCAGAGAACTCATAGTACATGGCAGTTTTGGAAAACATTCTGGAAAGTATTTTGTGAAGCTAAGTGTGATTTTTCCCTCCAAAGCATCTATCGGCCAGTGGCAGTGCCCTCATGATCTCTTGTAAAAAAGTGATGCCATATGGCAGGAAGCCATTTATCTGGCTTCATTGCTGTAGGGAGTGAAAATTGACAGGACAATGCTATCTGCAGAGCTCATGGAGCTGGGTCAAATCCTGCTTACCTTACTTATGTAAATAGTTCCCTGCATCTCAATAGCTCTGTGTTGTTACAAACTGTCCTGATTTGCACTTTGCAAACTGAGAGCAGAAATTGCTTCCAAACCTTCCAAATGGAGCTTTTCCCTCAAACAAAAAAAAAAGCTTTGTCCCGCCCAACCAAGTTGTCCACATGACTGCAGAAACCCAGTAGTGTTTAACAGGGAGTTTTCTTTTGAAGTTCGATTGTGTAAGACAGGGGAAAAACCTTCCCTCCCAAGCATAATCCCGTAGTGTAAAATCAGCTTTATATTTATTTATTTTGACATTCAAACCACTCTTTTTAATCCATATGTATAAGCTCTTAGGGATTTAGGTCTCCATCTCTTGGTGATTTGCCTAGTATTTGTCACAGTCCCCTACACAAGGGAAGTATTTTTAAGAAATTCCACAGTTTAGGCTTTGCTATTCCTTTATAATGGTTGGAAAGAGAAGGCTGGCGTGGGCAACAGATGTTTAAACAAAATGTTCAGGGGTGGCTTTATAGACTACACAATCCAGAACTCAAACCTCTTGAATTGTTGCCAAGTCTTCCTCTCAGATTCTGAAATATTTTAAAGCTGCTGCAGGTCAGGTCTGAACTTCATCAAGAATTGTCCTTTTTTACCCCTAGGGAGACCCTGCCATACTGCACCTGCCTTTGCAAATAGAAGATCTGCATGGTGAAGAAGCACTGAAAAAAATAAAGGAGGGTACAATGGTTAGGAAATTATCCTTAAGCACAGGCTCTGCATGTGCAATAACCTTCCCTGCTGCAGTCCTCCTGTGCAGCAGTGGCCAAGCCCCTGGGACTGCAGTTCGTAAATGGCAGGGCATGCTGTGACTTGATGGGATCACCAGCCCCAGCACTCAGGAATGTGGTGCTCAGCACCCCAGCTTCCATCACTGCACTTCCACCAGTTCCTACAGTTGGAAACTGGCTTCCACAGCTGCAAGTGTCTGGATGGATCCCAGTCCTGGCAGTGCCATGATGCCTATGTCTCACCCATGAGGGGTCTGCAATCGCTTTCTTTCATTGCCTGACACTGCTGGAGCCCAATTCCTTAGTTCTCCTTTGCACCAGACAACACTGACTGGGAAGAGTGAGAGGACTCATACATAGTCTTGGACTCAGGAACAGAGATGTGAGCTAACAGTTGATTTTTGAAATGTTTTGCTTAGTTGTTTAAGTATGCAAGCATTTCTTCTGAGTAAAATGCAAAATATTATCATAAGATGGAGAAATTCAGATGTGCTCATCTGAAATTAAATGCAATCTTGATTTGTTAATTTTGGCATGTGTAACCCTGTGTGAAGCTGGAAGAAGAGCAATTCCTGCAGATCTGTGTATTGGCCTGGCAGAAGACTAAAGAAATCAAAATAGCATAAAACCTGGGAGAGGAATTAGTCTGCCGAAACCCCACGCTGATCCTACTTTCTTGGACTGGCTAATCTCTCCACTGATGCCAGAAATTGTAAGCGTAGTGTTAGCAACCCACACCCACACTTTTAGGCAATAGTCAAATTTCTAGAGATCTCCCCAAAACAGAGTTCATGCCTGCCCCAGTCTGAAGGAACCCCTCTACGCGCACTCAACTGGGATGAGCATCCATCCACCCACTTGCTGAGCAGCCATGGTGAACGCAGCCTGCAGCAGCCCTTCAAGGCTGGGTGTCCTTCCTCCAGGCAGGAGTATCCCCTGGGTCATTATTCCCCTCTTAGGGGCACCCAGGAGAGGCATGAACACAAACCTGGCCAGAGCAGATCACCCTTTGGGCCGGCATACTCTCCTCGTGTGGGTGAGAAGTCCAGTTCACTGGATGGGATCTGCTTCTGTGGGTTGTCAGAGACACCTTCCTCCTGCCAGGGCCTTTGTAGTGAATTTAAGAGCTTACTTTCACAGAGCCAGCTCATCCCGTTCTTCTTCTTATGTACAATTGAAATAGCTATCCACATTTGGAGAACTTAACTCTACCAGCATGTAGGTAAGTTAGGCACCTAAACTGGGCAATCAGTGAACTAAAACATGAAATGAGTCTGTCTTCCATCAGGTGAAGATGTTCCACACATCTCTGTGAGTGTCCTCTTTCTCCTGGACTTCCATTCTCATCCCTGACAGACAGCATGGCTTTGAGGTAGCACTAGAAACAGGCTGAAGAAACTACACCTCTCCATCTCCTACGTACCTATATGAAGAAAGGTAGCACAGGTGTGTTCAGCACATTGACTTGCATCAACGAGGCTCAGGATCTCTTTTTTTGGAGGTCAATTTGTTATTAACATACATTTCCATGTATCCATAAATCCAAATCTATCTAAATGCAATAGATATGCACAGCTGAGTCAAGCCTGCAACATATTAAGCTGTGTCCCCTCTTCTATGGCTTTAATTGGTTGCTGTAAATTTTTGGAAAACATCAGCTCCTGAGTTCCCCAGCTCTCTAACTGCTTGTTTTATAAAATGCAATCTAAACTAGAAATACAGAATGGTAATAATTGGGGGAGCCCACTCCTACTGCTAGTATTCTGGCTTAATTAAGTTACTCTGTGGAAAGATTTATCATGGCTTGTTTTTCTAGAAAAAAATGCTCTGAATAATGAAGGAAAAATGTATTCAAAGGGATGAAATTTCTAAATTATAATTTATGTCATTTTCATTGCGCTTTGTAAAACTCTTTGAAAAAAGTTCCATTGTTTGGTGTTATCAGGAATTTCAGTGGGAACTCCCTAGAGAAAGGTGCAGTTGGCTCACTAAAAGGCTTTTCATTTAAAACATTACTGTAGATGGGCCCATACATGAGATAAGAAGGAGGGGGCAGTAAAGAGGAAACAATAAAATATGCCAAAATGTTCTGAAATTACAGTGCTGAGTTGATATTTTTTTTTCATTTCCCTTTTTTTTTCTTCCTGCATTGTCATATGAAGAACATGACTTCATATTTTCATCAAATGGACAATGCAAATTCAAAGCTCTGGGAGGAAGGGGAAGTCTTTCTTCCAAACTTTTCAAAACCTGCAATCTGTTAGTAAAAGCAAATATGTTTATAATAGAGTAATTAGTTGAAATTTTATTTACTGCAGAGACATGCATTTTGGTAATTCTTTCTTTCAGGTCCGTATCCTGCAGAACAACAAGAGCTTTCAGATTAGCAGAGGATGTTCATCGTTTCAGGGAAAAACATGATATACAATTGATGATACTCTCCCAACTCTGTGTTATGTTTTCAATCAGTCCCTCCTTTCCATCACTTTTTAAAAATGAACATGTAACCATAAGCAGCTCATCACTACTGCCCCAAATGAAACAGAATAAAAACATTTCTGCATTTTCTGCTCCTTTTACAGCTCTTTGTCTGATGCTGTAACCATACAGCTCAAGCCCACTCCTTACAGGTAACTCCTATTTTAAGAGCTGATTTCTAATTTTAACCCGTTCTGTTTCTTCAAGATCCTAAATTTTTATACATTTACTCTGCACAAAGGAGGTGGCATCTTATGCCACCCATCTTCAGTTTGATTTCGCCCAAGTCTCAGCATATCTGTGTGTTACAGAGCTGAAGGAATAAAAAGTGCTTGTGTTATAAATTCCCTATTTTATGTATTCTTCATTGTATTCATATTTTGCACTGGATTTTTCAATTCTTGCTTTCTGTTCAAGACACTCCCACTCTTCCCTCTTGCTGCCTGAGGAACTGAAGCTTATGTGAATTGATATTGAGGTCAATGTCACTTATGCTGATAACTCAAAAAAATCCTGTGGATTTTTCAAATTAATACAGGCTTTGCATAGTTTTGCAGAATAAAAAGATGCGAGAAAACTACTAATTTTTGTATTTCTATGGTGAGAGAAGCATTTCAGGATTCTCCACCATACTTGCTCCCAGACTTCTAAAAGTAAGAACAATAAAGTTTTATTTGCTTGGTAGTACTGGCTATTATTAAAGTTACATGTTATTATTTATTGCAGATGTCAGCCCTTTGAATAGATATTGCTCATGCTGGTGGTTTGCTTCAATAGTAGTTATCTTCATCATCATCATCATCATTATCATCATCATCATCATCATCTGCTTCCCAGTCTTAAAATGGTGAGGTTTGTTTGGAAAACTATCACTTTTAACATAAAGAATTAAATTTAAGATGTGTATTAGTCCTGAAAAAACCTGCTTTTTTCTTCTTTTCCCAAATTAAAAATCTTTTGAAAAGTAGCCATGATCTGAAAATTTGATCTAGGTGTTATTGCCAAGATCTCAGAAGAGTCTTTTCTTGCTGAACTACCTCTGCTTCAGCTCTTGCCATAGCCCACCTCCACTCAGCACGTGTTCCCTGACAGCAGCCAGCCAGGGCAGATTGCACCCAGCATACTGACTGTCAGTCCCCAAGTTTTAGGGAGTAAGACAGCAGCCAGAAGAAGTGGAAAACCTCATTAAGGCCAAGATTATTTCCCCTTGTCCGTGGACTCCATCTTTCAGAATAAGTAAAGGAATTTAACACTGACTTGTTATCTCACTACTCACATGGACTGAGTTGTGCTTAGGGTGTCTCCAGATCAGACAGCAGGAATTAACATTTGTTCATCCCAGGATCCTCTGGTAGAAAAGAGAATTTCATTCCTCGGCTTTGCATTAAGATGAGTGATCAATGTACACGTTATGCTATTTCTTATAAAGCAAGTCTTCCCTTCCCGGAAGTTGCTGCTCTTGGGGCTTTACTTTTTCATATTGGTAGCACTGCTTCCTTCTTAAACTGAAGAAGAGAAATGTAAATGGGAAGGTCGAAGATCGTTGGAACATGAAAATTGAAAAAGCATGTTTTTCTTTCTGAAATTGTCGCTTTTGATCTATTTCTCAGGGTTTATTTTTCCCAGCTGTATTTTGAAACAGCCTTCTGGATCAGCGACAGCTTCCTTGGTGTTGCTCCCGAGAACAGTCTAGGTACTTCTTTTGCAATTTCTCTGAGTTAAAGTCAGTGAGAGAGAGAGAAAATGTCGAATGGGAGGGAGAAAACTGGCATTCAACCAGCACACAAGCCTCACCCTCATAATGGTCAAATAGTAGGGATAAGTCAGAAAAACAGGAAGAGAAACAAATTCACTTTCATTAGGAGAACTGCAGGATTTCACCTGTAATACTATCTTCTTTCCTTGTGTTTGTGTAACTAACAGGCTCCATGTGAGCAAACAGCCCAGCTGATACCTCTTGTCGGGTGTTCACAACAAGGCTCATTCCCCTAAGCACACATCTTACATGCTAATTGATTCCACCTTCCCACAGCGGCAGGATTTCACGACGCGAGCCCTCGGCGCGTGTCCACGGCATGCTGTGGGGACCCGCAAATAGCAGGGAGGAATTTTTAGAGTGCATCTAATGGCCTTTGCTTGCCATTAAGCTGGATAAGTGTAAAAATCACTCCCCAGACAACTTGTGACACTTAATGGTTTTCACACGGTACTTTTGTAACTTAATCATGCCCACATCACCTCCCTGCAGACACAACCTGTGTGTCTGAGCTACAAGGCAGAGCCTCTGCTTGATGGACCTCAGTGGCTCTGTGTTAGCTGAAGGGGTTTGTGGTGCTAGAGAATAATGCTCTGCCCGTATTTGTGTGCTTGCATACCAGGAAATAATTTGTAAAATGTTAAATAATGAGAGAAGAGTGAATGTGATGTAGGACTACAGGAAGGAGGAAATCTGCTGTTTAGGATAGGGGATGCATCTCAAATGCCTTGATTTCATGGTGCCTTGCTTATATTTTTTACCAGGATTAAGAAAGAGATCCCTCACGTCCTTTTTCTGATTGAACTTAAGTACCAGTACCCCAGCTCACCTTTACTGGAATCTGCTTTATGACTTAATTGCAGTAATGGTAAGACAAACTATCTCTGTCTCCATCTGGCAGCAAATGCCATACTGAATGTGGAGCATGGAGCTGCGTGTTCAATGGCCAGGACAGCTCTCTGTGGTGAGACTGCTGGGGATCCAAACAACACAAGTCACATGGGTCCAAAGGAAAAGCTACTTTAGGGTTTGGCGGTACTGACTTTGGGATCTGTCTAGTTGCCTCTTTAAAATGTGGAAGAGAAGAGTAGATGGAGCACAAGGTCTGGACAGGGGTAACAGGATGACAGGAAAATAAGGAAAATATACTGCCATTTACTTAAAGTTTAATTTTCTAGCTTTATTCTAGCCCCTCTGCAGATTTTCATTCAAGACATGGCATCACCTACAACACAGGTGAAGCAGTACTGGCCTTAGTTGCAGTGACTTTTCTCCGGAGGATGCCCCAGCAGCTCCAGTTCAGGCAAAGGGACTTGCCAGCATGGGGCCATGTCCTGGGGAGAAGGGGGAGACCTGAGGTGCCTGGGGAGTCAGCAGGGTGAGGAGTGAGTAGGGATGAGCAAGGAGCAAGCCCCCACCACGCTGGGCAGGCTGGGTGCTACTGGTCTCCTTCTTTCTTTCCTCTCCCTCTGCACAGGCAGGTGTATACTGAGAAAGACTTTTGGTTTTTTTTCTTCTCTTGTCACACCTTTCTGCAGTAATATATATGGGTTTAACAGAAGAATAGACTAATTATATTGTCTTTGTTCTGAAAAAACACCCTGTCCTCAGTCATTTTTTGGATTACTAAAATGCCACACTGTGTGCCACTCCATGACTTTTTTTTTTTTTACATTATTTGTTCTCCCTGGACTATCAGTTGGTCATAGCATAACCTATATGATTTTTTTTGTCCTTTTTAAGTGCTGGCTGTATTCTCAATTATAAGCTGTTCCTTTGCATTTCGCTTGTCAGTACTTCTCTCTTAAGCGCCAGCTTCCAGATTTCGCACAGAATCCATCTAATACCAAATACTGCTTCCCTGCTTATTAACTCAGAAAATGTGGCCAAGTCTCAGCTGTAAGTGATACTGCTATTGGCAGTGCACTGCTCAAGGTGGTGAACTCAGTAGGGGGATTCTCTTTCTGCTATTTGTTTGTACAGTACCTAGCTGAAGGAGGATTTAATCCCTGCTTGGACCCTTTATGCACTATCACTTACTAGAAGCAGTGGTTCAATTGCTTACTCAGCCTGAACTTGTCCTTATCTGTGCAAATTTTCAGACATTGTTGAGTGTTATTAACTACACCCATTAAGAGTGTATTTAATTAGCATGTGGACTTTTTGACAAAACTGCGGCAATGCCAACATCAACTACTTTTCCATCCAGCAGAGTATACCTCGCTGGGCACAAAGCATGGGGCTGGGTGTTCACCTGACAGCTGTAGGCACGTCCCCTGCGGATGCCAGTGTCCCCTGCACCTTGTACAGCTGTGTGCCCACAGAGTGTTTGCTTCTGAAACCTTGAGCTTTAGAAACAAATCAAAACCGCCTTTGTGTGAACAGTGCTCCTGGTCCATCAACAATCTTCAACGTGTCTCTACTACGTAAGGATTTTTCTTTCCTCAGCAATTAAGTGATCAGTTTTCCTTCATAAAGCATTGTTTTTATATTTGTGAACTGGTAGGCTAGGGATCTGCTCTGCTTACAGAAGAGCTTATTTTCTTTGCAGCTAGTAATGACTGTTTATTTTGTCATAACAAAGGAGATAAGATTCGCTGATCCTGTTCAGCTGTACCATGATCCATATCTTCTTGGAAAGGAAACAGCTAGTTCTTCTCTACAAATCTCCAAAAACTGTAAGCAGCTTGAGGGTCAAATTTGTGTTGTAATACATGAAAAACAGAGTGTTATGCAAGTGCAAATAAAAATAACTCCAAAATAGTGTTAGAACACTGGTTCAATTATAAAACTGTGTGAAAGATAATGTTTAACTTCTCAGTGAGGTCACTTTGAAGTGGATGTGACCTCATTTTTTTGCATCACCTCCACTGTAAGATTGTTTGAGTTTCTAAATGAGGTTACTTATGACCCATCTAAATACCGTATGTGATTATGTTTTTACCTCCAAATTTCACATTTGGCCATCTTTCTCTATGCTTGACAGATTTTGAAGGGTTTTGAAAGTCTGAAATAAGTATGTCTAAAGATTACATTTATTCTGCTGTGTCTTTTGTTGCACAAGTAAATATAGATTTTATCATTCAACACAGCATTGATAAATCTTGTACAACAAATACAAGGAAAATCCATCTAAAACTATAACCACAAAAACTTTTTGGTTTTGGTTTTGGTTTGGGTTTTTTTTCTGGAATATCACATCCTGAAGCTCTCTTCTATTTAAGAGAGGAAGATGTTATGGAAGTTAATGTGTGTGCTTTTGGCCATTAAATTATTTTTAAAATATTACTAAAATTACCAAAATGTTACTACTGGAAACTGTAAATTTAATTCTCTAGAAGTGTTTGACTGGATCAAAAGAAAGAGCATTAAATAGGAACAGAAACATGAGTATGTGATGAATTAACTTTTTTTTTGATTACATGAGTTATGGCTCTATGCTGCTGACAATGCTAAATTTCCCATTTGAGACCTTTGGAATGGATACATTCTTGAGGAGTTAAAGCCTCTTAATATTCACACAGCACCAAATGGTTTATTTATATTTAAGCCAGTCCTTCTTTGCTAGACTTTGTTCAAGCAATTTTTCAGTTTTTCACTATGTGGATAACCAGGCACTTGAATGAGTCGTCCAGAAAGGACATGTAATTTCTGTCCTCAAAGATATTAAAAACTGGACTAGAAAAGGCCCTGAGAACCTGATCTAATCTTTATATTAGGTCTAATTCAGGAGCTGCTTTGAGCATGGAACTAGATGGTCTCCAGAGATCCTTTCTAATTTAAATTATTCAGTGGTTTTGTGCTTCTATGGTGAGTTTTAACTCCTATGACAGAATATTGAAAGTAATTCAACAACTGTGCTGTCAAACAAGGTAAATTTTTTTCTGAGGAAGGAAGGGACTTCTTCATAAATTTTGTGATCATTGCAGCTAATTAATCTTTTCTTTTCTTCCTCCTGCCTTTGGAATGACTTTCAAGGGCGGGATATGTTTTGTAGTTGTCCACTACACGACGGACACTCAAGGGATCTGGAAATACACTCAGCGGTACACAAAAGGGAAATAATCTAAATATAGAGTCTTCCATAGTTAAGCTCTTCCTGCTGGACTTAAATTAATTTTGTTTTAAAAAGAGAAGGATCCTGTACACTTCCCATCATCAGATCCAAGTATAAGTGCAGTTTACAGAAAATGCAAAAGAGCAGAAATCCCGAAGGATATTGGAGTATTTTCTTGAGAAAACATTGCCAGTTTCTAATCCAAATTGAGTGTCACACAGATTAAACTGTACTGTTAAGCAGCCAATGCCACTTAAGAGCAACCTTCCTGGCTGCCAGTGTAAGCACCTGAGTAGAAAAAAATAGGCATTTCTGAATGAGGATTTGACATCAAACTATATATTGCAAGATGCAAAATGCTGGTGGGGAAACACCTCTTCATAGAGCCTCATGAGGTAGCAGCCAGCATGTGGAGAGGAGGGAGGAAGAGGACGGGTTGCAGTTGCAGGTACCAGGGGAAAAAAGATCTCTCCTTACTTTTTAACTCTCCTCTTTTTTCGGAGGGTTTGGGGTTTTTTATTGGTTTTTGTTTGGTTGGTTTGCTATTCATCATACAGCACTACCTGAAACTCAATGCTTCTAGTCCCTGTGCTGAGGTGTGGAGCCTGGCACAGCCTCAGCTACTGCAGTGGGCTCAGTGACCTTCACGGGATACTACCCCATCACAGGGCTCTGGCACCAAGTGGTCACAAAACAAAAAATAAGGTGTTCTTTTGATCTCTACAGTACGTATTGAACCAGCTAGTTATGTCTGTAAATTGTTCCCCAAAGAAAAATGGCATGAAGCCTTCATTTCAGAACGTAACTGGCCAGACTTCAAGCACATGAATATTTCCCCAATGCAAGGCATGAGATTAGGTACATTTAAAGGTGAATTCCCTGTTCAGTGGGAAATATTGTCTCTGTAGAAAATGCTTAGGGAGCATGAGGAAGTTACACAAAAAAAAGAAAAAAAATCCATGAGTAAAGTTCGTTCCCTGTTGTGCTCTGGCACTTGAGTTTGGGACCAACCGCTGACAGGGGTTGAAGACAGTACAAAGCCATGCAAGAAAAGCCTATTTTCTTTGTGCTTTCCAAGATAAAAGTCTATATCTCTGCTGGGTAAACACAACGTTTACATCATAGCTTTCTGCACAATTACTTGGTAAAAAAGGAGTCACTCTACTCAGATGCAAGTGAAGAGCTTAAATTCCCAACCTTGGAAACTGATGCTCACTATCCACTACAGCTTATCACGGCGAGTGCTGACCTTTTTCATGTGCCAAAAATAAACTGACTTATATCCTTTGGACTCTTCATTTTACCAGATCCATGATGAATGAATCTAACAGAGCAAAGCTTCCTACTACTTCTGTCTTCTCCCACCCAACACCATGCTATGACTTAAATGCTTAAATCTGAGGTACAGTTAAGATGCACAGAGGCTCTGTGAATTGAAAGAACTCTTTCTAGCTTTAATTTCTAGCTTGATTTCATTTTAGGAGGAGCTGGTTAAGAAAAATATTTTCACCAGCTGTCTTTTTGCAGTCCCAGATATTTTGCAAATGAGGGCATTTTTTCAAGTGTAACTTGAAATAAATCAGTCTCTTCTACTCGCTAGGTTGGAGAAGGATCTGATTCTGTATTACAAGGCTGAAAAAATTATGCATTTAGCATACACATGTATTTTCTGTGAAGAAGGGGTGCATCCCAAAGTACCATAAATCCCTAATCCTTTACTGGCCATATGCAGAACAAGGAAGCAATAAGGAACTTTATTACTGGGCCAATTGAATAGGGGTTGCTAAAAATGTTTTATTAGGAGCACATTCTGATGACTTCAGACAAGCTTTTGTCCACATACTTTTTTCCTAGTCCTTTACCTTAGCAAGTGCTGGGTTGATGAGTGATAAAGGTTTTCTTCATTTTCTGAAAGTCTCCATTGCACTGTCAGTCAAATCACCAATAATTTCTTTGGTCCATTGGAAAAAGATGAACAACAAAACAACAGATGCAGTTTAACTTAAGTTCATATATTGAGTTTGCAGATGAAGTTATGTTCTACAACTGATGTGTCCAATTTTTAACTTATTTCCCATTCTGTTTCATAGGTGAGAAAGGATAAAAAAGTAATGTTTTCCCTTTTCTATTCATTGGGACTCATGAGTCTTTTGTTGGGCTGGATTTTGGCTTCACCTTGTGATCCCACACACGTTCCCTTCCCTACAGTGCCTTCTTTCCCCTCTGCCCTGATAAAATTGGGCTTTTATCCTCTTCTGAGCTGACACCTTTTAAGTATTCTTTGGAGTGCTTTTTGTACTGCCACCAACCTTTCCTGTGCCAAGTGTATCATCCAGCTCTCATTCCAGCTGCATTGAAGGGATCTTTGTGATTTCGCTCATCAGCCTCTGTACTTGCTCAGCAGTTATTTTTTTAAAAATCTCATCTCGTATCAAAGTAAGAAATGTTAAAATTATTAATTGGCTCATAGCACTTCTGCTGCCATTCAGGTGTGTAGATCTGAAAGTCCTTTTTCACAGAGCTGGGTGTGCACCAGAGTTCCTGTTTTGCGGCCAGGGAATGTGAGGCAGTGATTGTGTGTCCAAGCATGGATGGAGGTGAGATCCCTGGGCTGCAGTCCTGTGCCCTGACTGCCCATGATGCCCCATCCTGCCCTAAGATAGCTTGCCCTGCTTCTGGGGAAATGAAAAGGAAAAAAATTTGGACATACTGTTCTTGTAGCTGCTGTCTCTGATTTAAGATGAGGGAGGGCCAACCATAGGCAGGTTATCTCAATGACAGCAGCATGCTGGCTGCTCTGCAGGAGCTGCTGATGCTCATGCTATGCCTCTGCAGTGAACAGGGTAACATTTGGAGCTGACACGGGGAGAGAACAAATCCTCTGGTGAGGGAGGTCAATACCCTGCCTTGGCAGACTTTTAAAGTTAAATTTGCTTTCTCTATATCACACCTTGCTTGGGAGTATGCAAATCCCCCCAGTATGGTTCTGACAATAGTCTGATGTCTAGAGAATTTTCTGGATTGGGAAAATCTACTGATGTAAATGATATGCTTAAAAAAATACTGGACTTGTTCTTTGTGAAAAATACTAATGGCAGTTTGAGACTGGTGCCAAATGACTGAACATGAAGGGAATTCCCAGTCCAGCTGCCTGCCAGAGCTGCAATATCTGCAACAGTTCTTCTTTGTGAGAACACCTTGAATAGTTGATCTAGGACGGCTTCTCTTCCTCACAACAGCTGATTGTATGGTCTAGAATTCCTTTCTGGATGTGTGAAAGGTTTGCATGCCTGCTAGCTCAAGTTCAATGGATGTTAAAGCTCATTGAGAGGGTGAGGGAGAAGGATTGTGCAATTTTATCTTTCTCATTATCTTTCTGCTCTTTTTTCATTTATCTCTGTTTTGTGAGGCAGCACCTCTCAGCACCTCCCAGGGAGCTGAGAGATCAGGGTCTGCACCCAAGCTGTCTCCTCTATCATCCTGGCAGCCCACTGGATTTAGCTGGTAATGGGAGTTATGTTAACTCACGTCATCTGGGAAACCAAAGCAGTTAATTTTTGCGACAATCTCAGCAAAGATGATATAGAAATATTTGAAGTAAATCAGATTTGCACAACGCACAGAGTTAATGCACACGGTATCATCACCGTGGTTTTCCAAGGTTATCCCATTTAGCTGGAATAAATATTTACATCTAAGCAAATAAAGTGTGTAATGTTGCTAATAATAAATAAATAAAAGGCAGCAGGGTTCTGGGCTATTTAACTTCTATTACAAAGGCTCATTTGAAGTGTATCTCCAAATCAAGATCAATGCACCTAACAAAATCACA
Source organism: Machaerirhynchus nigripectus (assembly GCA_013397975.1). Lineage (NCBI taxonomy): Eukaryota > Metazoa > Chordata > Aves > Passeriformes > Dicruridae > Machaerirhynchus > Machaerirhynchus nigripectus. The sequence continues at coordinate 2,314,692 of VZRQ01003568.1, read as the reverse complement.
TCCGGGATCTAAAAGCTGATTATCTTTCTGGTTTCAGTGAAGAAAAGCTCCTCCTGCTAAACCTGCACAGCAGCTGCCTCCACAGAACCAGAGGTGATTTGAGTGCGCTGCGCATTGGCTCACACAAAGAGATGTGCTGCAAGCTCCCAGTTAGCCTTCAAGTCACCTCTTTCCATTGCTGAGAAATCTTTAGGAAGCTTTTTTAGGAATAATGCCATTTTCTTGCTTATCATTCGTGTCAGTTCTTCTGTTACAGTGCTTACAGGCTCCATACAGTCGTACACTCTGACAGCAAATACTACTTTCAAGTCTTTCAAAGGTTCTTAGTCACTAAACCCAAGAGATTCTGAAGACTTTCAAGCTTTGTCCTGCTTTACACAATGCAATAAAGCACTAGCAGTTTGGAGATGTAAAAAAGTCTACTGTCCTATCACTACTCTGACATATAAATTCTGTGGTTGGTTCTTCCTGTTGTCACAAATACATTCCTCTGGTTGTATCTATACAATTAGCCATTTTTAACAGGCATCTCTAACTGAATAATAACAAGATTATGAAAGGAAATCCTTTACAAATTCAACATGGTATAATTACTTTCCAAGAATATAAAATATTAAGAGCTAATAGTTTTTTAGTGTAGCAGAAGCTCTTTTCAACTGAATTGACTGTGGGTCTTTTCAAATCTGAAGGCCATGTATCTAGAGAAGTCCAGCACTATCCTACAAACTTGTCTGGCATTTCTACCAACCTGCTCCAGGGGTGCCTTTTTCCAAAGCCAGTTGGTTCACTCCTTCTTGGTTTAGCATTGTTCTGAGTTCAAAGTCAGCAGTGACTCTTGGGGTTGATGTAGGCTGTTTTGTGCTTGCATGTTTGTGCATGTTTGTGCATGTTTGTGCATGTTTGTGTGTGCATGTTGTATAATATCCGTGAATTATCAGTTAAATATGTATTAACATACAGCATAGGCAATAAAAACTAAGGCTGGAGCTTAAATCTCATCAATGAATTTCTCCTTCCTCTCCTGTGTTCTGGTCCCTGCAGGCAGTTTACTGCAGGAAGCTATACACTAATCAGCCTGTAAAATGCTGCTCTGGGGCAGACAGGCTTGGGCAGATAATAGACTTGCCTCTCTTGACAAAAAGATAAGAGAGTGCGTTTTGTTCCTCATTATTTCACTGGTTTGGGGAGGTGAGTTCTTTCCCTCTCTTGTTTAAACCACATAAACTATGCCAAGTGTCATGACAGGAGTGGGAGCCTGTCGATGTAGCCCTATAATTACAAAATTTCCATGCATGAGGCAAAAGGGGTGTTTTAAGGCCACTTCCTGACTCGCTCATCCATAGATCAAAAACCCAAGTAAGATGCAGATAAGAAGATGCCCAGGAAATGTAACATGCTCCATAGTGCTATTTCAGACTGTCTTATTTTTTTTCTTGTGGTCAGGGCTGCCTCATGTGGCACTTCACCTTGCCACCTCATTGTAACATCAGTATTATAAAGGTCAGCAGACAAAGGTCTGCTGTTCTGTTTGGGCCAAGCACATTTTCTTCCTTCCTTTGGTCTTCTATCTTAACGAGAGTGTAACTCTATGGATGCAGCATCCTCTCCATATTATTCTGCCAAAACTAATAGCAGAAGAAAAATCTGCCAATCAACCCAATGAAATAATACTCCAGTTTAACTTTTCTACTCAACTGCTTGCTTGCTGGCATAATCCCACCACAGAAGCACCTTACTTTTTGTGAATGCTTCAGCTGTACTCTCTAATTTGTTTCTGTGCAAACACAGGACATGTGAACTCAAATAGCAGCTAGGAATATCAGTATCTGAGTATTTCCTTTCTTCATTAATACTTTTCAGTATTAAAGTCAAATTAATGCCAAACTGTTTCAATATCTCACTGCTTGGGGCTGGGGTATGGCAGACTGGTTCAGCACAGATGTTTACAGATACCCAGGGAGGATAGGGCGGGAGGGTTTTACTGGCACCAGCCAGCATCTGATCGGATCAGACTGATGATCCTGATATCTTAATTCTCATGAAAAGCACCATGGGCTTTTCAGCAAGAATGTGAGGCCAAGACCTTGGCCCTGCAGCTCTGCCGAGCGTGTGTACAAACTTCTCACAAGCGAGAGAGTTAAGATTGTCTGTCAACAGTTCTGTCCCATAATGTGCTGAGAAGTCTGGCCCTGCTCCAGGGCTAATTTTTAGCACATGAGCAGCTTCTTTCAAGTCCGTGAGAGCAGCAGAGTGAGCTGCTGGCTCCATGAGAAGGATGCTTAGGCACTGGTGCAGCTGGACCCCGAGGAGGCAGAGACAGTACCACCCCAAAGTATGAGCTCACGGGTTTGCAACCCAGGTTCAGCCACCCCCTTCCCTACACACAAGCTCCCAAGGCGTGTTAGGTAGTGCCAGGGTTGCTGCACTGCTCATACTGCATAGGATTTCCTGTACTGCCTGGCCAGTTCCCATGCACCATATGGCAAGGATACAGGATGTGTCTTTTCCTGTATTTTTGCAGTACCACTGTTCCAGATGCTGGGGAGTGCAGGCTGGCAGCTGCCAAGAAAAATGGTTATTGCACACCTACAGATAAATCACACTGTATGTACCAGCCTGACTGTGCCCATGCTGCACCATTCATCTGGGTGTGCTCAGGGCTGTACAGATGCAATTGTGTCTGTCTGAGAGGAAAGCACAGTCAGAACCATGACCTGAGTCTATAAAAGCCTTAACTCCTAACCTTTACTAATGCAAACACCCAAAGCAATGTCAAAATACTTTACAATATTACTGCTTTTTTTTTTTTTTTTCTTGGCATGAGTGACGTGAGTCTGTAATTTTATGTAGATGTCACGCAGATCACATTTGTAGCAGCCAAAGAGTTTAACGGTTTCCAGCTGCTGTTGTTGCACTTATCTACTGAAATGTTCCTGGACACGTGCAATTATTAGAACCCTAATTTAGTTTCGGTTTTCAGCATGTCCTAGTGAAGATTATGTCTTCAAAGTTGATACAGTATGCCCATCTTTTACCTAAATCACTCACTATCTCAGCAAAGGCCATGTCTATTACAGAGCAGCACTCACATGAAAAACTCTTATTATCTAAGCACATTTAACTAGGTAAATTCCATGTCTCCCTCCAGTGTCAGTTAGATCAAGAAGGCTACTGCATATTCAGGACACAGCCCACAGAAAAAGCAATGTACCCGTATGGGTTTCTGCTTTATTAAAAATGTCTCATTATTACCCAACTTTTTCAGATTCCCATCTATCCTAGTGATTTTTTAAGATACATTGATGCCTCTCCAGCTTTCTGTCTTCTATGCTTTGTTTCTCTTCTTCTTTATTTCCAGAAGATGTAATTTCTTTCCCTTCCTAGGTGAACAGCAATACTAACATTATAAACCAGTCAAATGTACAAGATGGGTACTGGCAAATGAATGAATGATTTGTGCCCCTTATTATGTTGAACAAGGCAGCTATTATGCTTATCAACTCAATTAATTAAAATGATTCCTTTTTGCCCATGTTCCTTTCCTGTGAACTAACCTGATAAATACATTGGCTACGTTGAAAATACCCCTTGAGAAGTACCTTGCTTTCCTCTTCCAAACACCAGTGCAGGGCTGAGCAGCTTTCAAAACTCAAAGATCCTCCAGGCAGTCACATAGGTTTGCTGGTAGCTATTGTTTTGGCATTTTAATTCTTGTGAGCTGCACCATAATCTTGCCCAAAGAAGTTTTCTTAAATCCCCCTTGCTGCTTCAGAAGCTATGAATTAAAAAATCAAACCAATTCATGCAGATTATAGTCAGAAAATGTTGACAGTTACAAATCAGAACCAAAGACTTTCTTCAGATGTGTTTTCTTTAACTTACAAGTAGAAATTCAGGAACTTGTGCTATCAACGAGGAAGCCCAGGAACAATGCTCTTTCCTGTAAGTCTCAGCAAACTGATGACTAAACAGGCACTCAGTAGGCAGACAGTAAGCAAGGCTATCTCCAGTGGGCATGCACTGGAGTTAGGACAGCTGCTGAGAAAGATGGTGAAATTAGACCCTCTTCATTAACATTTCTTGCCATATTCCAAGAAGGGAAAAGTGACTAATAAGCCAACAACAGACAGTAACTGCCTGTAAAGTGCCTGTATAATAAAATATACCTCCATGTGGTCCAAGTCTCTCGTGCAGCTGTATCACACCTGCATTTCAAATTATGTTCAGGAAAAACAACTGTTGCCTTCTGCAGGGGTCGTGGGGACTGCTGGAGGAAACACTTTTCTGGCTCACCCAGGCCCTTCCTTGGCCATCAGTTCACCTCCTCATGTCATCCTTTCAGCCATACCCTCATCCCAGGCGTCACAGACCCAGTGATGATCCCCCTACCAGAGATGACCTGCACCATGAGTGCAAAAGCATCTGTTGCTTTCACCAGTAAAATGAGTACAAGTTTCTCTAGGACTACAAGCAGAGAATATAATCCTGTTAAATGCCTAATGGGCCCCAGCTGACTCTTGAAGGCCTCTCCAGGCAGGAGCAGATATGGGCTGTTACTGTGGGACAGACAGCAGCATCCTGTCTGTAGTGCATAAAGCAAGTCTGAGGGCCACAGGAGCTTCTCAGTGAGGATCCAGCTGGCACAAGAAGGAAAGGACCTATGGGCTGCGGTGTGACTTCTTTCTCAAGGGCAACATGAGATGAATTTGGGCAAACCTGTGTTTGTGCACTGCTGGTGAGGATAGCAGTATAATATGCGTTAGACTAAGAGCCTAATTAGAATCATTACAGTTACATCAGTCAAGATCAATTGAAAAAAATACATTTTGGTACCACAAAGGATGGGTAGTTAAAATAAGAAAACCCAAATTTATTTCAGCCCTCTGAGTCCTGCCTTCTCATTATGAGTTTTCTCAGTTCTTGACAATTAATGATGATTAAATCTTTCCTCACATTTTGAGGATCTCCTTCTGGCCCAGCCCATGGCTCTGCTTATAGTCCTGTTTGCATACCTGGTTTGGGCATTGTGCTGATATTCCCAGCTTAACAGCAAGCAGCTTTTGTTTAGAAGTAAAGTTACATGAAATAATTTGAAAGACTTGTTGAACTTGGCCCATTATTTCCCAGAGAAATGACTGGCAAGCAGATTTGTCATAAATTTTTAGCTGTGCAATTTCTGCACATAAGTTTTGGCTGCAGACCATTTGCAAATAGTTTGCAATTAATATTGGTCATTTGAGATAATTTGCTTTAGGCTACATGAGAAATTTCCACACTCTTAGCTAAATGAATGTAACTCCTAGAATCAGGTTTCTTGTAGAAATTCCTCTGTGCATAAAAGGCATATTTACTTTCTACAGATTCTCGGGTGTATAAAAGGATTCTGCAGATTCTTTGTAGTGTATGGTTGATCCTGCCAGGGGTTTTGTCTGCTCTGTCTGCTCCAGAAAAAACACTTATACCTGTGCTTAACTTTAGGGACAAGATTAGTTCCCCAGAATTCAAGTCAAAGTTGATTTGAGCACGTGTAAGAGAAAAAGCAGTAAAGTTGTTTTAAGATAATGTGATCATGAAAAAATGGGTGTCCCTTCTCAGTCCTTAAAATGATGCCACAGTGCTGGTCTTGCTCCTGACCTGGCCCCATGCTTGTGGCACCTCTACCCCTGCTCAGCCAACCCCTGCCCCACTTTTCTGCTCAGCAGCAAAACCCCAGTGGCTCTGGGGGGGCTGTGCTCCCTGATCCCTGAGGTCTCTTCACCTTCTCCATCACTCCTAAAACACTGCAGCCCACCACCAACCCCCAGTCAGTACGGGACAAGCATCCTGCTGGTTGGGTCCAAGCAGAACAGTTCTGAGATATTTGAGAAACAACTTCATTCTTACACCAAGTTAAAGGAAAGGGCACACCGTGGTGAAAAAGTTCTCTATTTGTAAAAACCTTTTCCAGGGATTTTTCTTCTCTTGGTGCAGGTTCATGCCACACAGCAGCTATTTCTCCATAGAATAAAATACAACTTTATTTTCTGGAGCTGGTAGAAAAAATTACCAGAGCAACAACCTGTTCTGAAGGGGGCTGTGGTTTGTCTTAAGAACAATGGCATTATGAAAAGCCTAAGGTCCAAGGCATGTAAAGGACCAGGGTTATCAATGCCAAGTATTTACAAAACCTCAGTGAGAGCTTCTGCAACTCTAGAATGAACAAACTGTACCTTTCATAAATGCTCCTTGCTTTGCAAAAGCCCTGTAGCATCACAAACACTGCTTTTGCATCTGCTCTCTGCATCATAGCATAGCTAGGACCAAGGATAACCCTTGTCAACACTGTCACCTCATGTCATGTTTATGGCGGTAACGTGGAGCATTTTGCATCCTACTTCCATCGTACAGCATCAGGATGCTGAGTCCTTCCTAACTGCCACTGTGGCTCCTAACTCCAGAGCTCTAGGCTAAACACTTGCACAGTTTTCCAGCAACTGAAATTTCTACTCCTGCGCAAAACTCACTGCTCCAGTGATTCATTCTCCAGCCTTTCTGTGTGGGAATGACGGTCACTCATGGTGATGCCATGTGTTCATGGATCTGCCCTCAGTTACAGCAGCATCGATGGCCACAAATCCTGCCGTGATTACTGGTGTAGTAAGAGACCATGTTGGCCCACTTTGTCTAAGTCTGGGAAACCAGATGTCCTGTGTTGGTGTAGATAGTCCTGATGTACAGGAATTTTCCCAGCCCTTCAACAAAAGGCTTTGCACTCCTATCTTGTCTTCATGATTCACAGGGATGTAGGATTTTCCTGGTCTCTGCCTTTTGAGCCACAGCCTTGGAACCTCATCATTCATCATGCTGCCACAGGGAGGTGGGGAACGGGGACTGCCCTGCTCCTGCCTGGTGCAGTGGGGTGGAACAGCTCAGCAGGAGCACTGCTTCGTGCGGGAGAGATCCCCGTTTCCTGTTTGTCCCCTTTTCAAAAGAAACCTAATCCATCAGCAAATAAAACACCTCTTGCTAAATAAAAAACCTTTAGATTTAGGACTGACTTAAAATTGTAGCAAAACTTAATCTTCCCTTTCCTGTGTTCACCTGGATGATGGCAGAAAATGCTAGTGCTGCAATAGAGAAAGACTGCCTGTGTCTTTCCTTTGTAAGTAATCAGAGGGCTTCAGACTTCAAACTTTAAGAGTGTGAGCCTATCCCCTGCTACAAAAACTATTTCTATTAATAAACATGTAAAATTAAGGGAGAGCTCGGTGTCCCATCATTCCACCTCAGCGTGCAATAACAGTTGTGGGTAAGCCCCATGTGAGAAATAAGTCCTCACAGCCACTATCCTGTTAACTTCAGCTCCAACTTATTTTGGCTAAGTTGTCAAAACGTTCATTTCCTGATGTCTGGGAAACTGGCTGAGCAGCATATACAGCACTGGGCTCTGCTGCTTGCTCCTGAGATAGAGGGAGGCTGGGTACGAGACGCTGGCCTTCGGCAAATGGTAATGCAAAGAAAGGACTGCTCTTAGTTCCTCAGCAGCAACTTTATCTTATCTGCACACATTGCTCTTTCCAAATCAAGACCAGCCTTTTCATTATTATAAACACCAGAGAGTGGGAAAATATTCCCCGAGGCAAGAAGCAGCACTTGAAGTAAAGCACTGTAGTGGAAACTGCAGCACGCAGCAAAATTACTCACTCCTTAAGACATATTCCTGCTCTCACTGCAAAAGTTGCTCTGCTCCAAATGACACACAGCCCCCGGGTCAGCTCCCCGAGTCCAGTGAGACCATGTTAAAGGACAACATGTTGAGTCACAGCTTTAAATCGTGCAGGGCTTGATCTCTCAAGGTGCTGCAGCTGAGTCCAAGCTGCAGTCCCATAGTACATGTTAACACAGTGCATGTCAGCCTCAAAACACTCTTTCTGTTTGTGAAAGCCAGGGGAGATACATATATGCTTAAAACTGAGGACACATGCTGAAACCTCTTTAGGAATAGCAAGGACAGGACCTTGCAAGACTGAACCAAAACAAACCATAAGCAACTGCATGTATGTGGGGTCAAATCACAACTGTTGTTGGAAGTGATGTCCAAATTAAATTACCTTCTTTAGCAAAGAAAGCTGCATATTGAAAAATGGGGTTTTGTCAGTGAACCTTTTTAAATTTTGTTACTTCTCCCACCTCTTCTCCTGAGCTGTGATGCTGTTGCTTTTATTAATTATGAACATCCTCATTATTATTACTCTTACTGTGGATCTGCTTGTTGCTCACTGCTATATGTCTTGGTGTATCATTTCACCCCACATTTTCCCCAGCAAAATGACCGAGCCTGCCTGTAATTGGAAGATGGTGTTTGTGAGAGCGTGGTCAAAGTGCACCACACAGCACAGGATGACAGTCTGAAAGTCAGCCCTGCAGCTGTTGTGCTTCTTTGAAAAAGGCCTCAGTCAGCTCTTACAAATTTGCTGATGTTATTTCATTTCCATCAAACAGGCCAGAGCCCCAGAGTTGTGTCTTTCCCCATCTGCTCTTGCCTTCCCTGCACACCTCCCTGAGAGCTTGCTGGAAAGGTTTCCTCTCCATTTGAAAGCCTGCTGGCATTCTGAACAAGGTCACTGCGGTGCTCACAAGCGGTCAAAACTTGACACAGTCTTGAAATGTGATTGTATCAGATCAGGACTTTGCTTTTTAGGAGCTACGAGCTTGTTTTAATCAACAGCTTCCAAATGGGAGAAGGAAAAGCAAAATTTGTATGAAGTCAAGGTTGATGAAAGCTGTTTGCAGAGCAATCCTCCAGACTCTGTGCCCTCAGGAAGGAACAGGAGAGTACAAAGAGGGAATCATGAATGTGATTCAGCCTGCAAAGGCAAGTGACACTGCTGCTTATGCCAGTTCTGAAGATGACTTTTTGGAAAACAGGATGCTTTGCAGGGAACATGATCCACTAGACTCAGTTGAGGCAGCAGCATTCTGGTGCAGTTTCATGATATACTGAATCAGACCTGACTGCTCACTGCCAACAAGGAATTGATCTATACTTCCCAGCTTTTATCATAAGTTCCCTATTCTCTAGTAATTTCATTATTATGGGTTGTGTTGGTCTATTGATCTGAGCTGATGGAAAGATGTTTCTTGGAATTGGGTCTGTTTGTGCCAGATGAACTCAACTGACCAACTCACTGTAACTGTATGATTATGTGGATAAAGAGAAGGACAACTTATGCCTGGAGGTGTAACATCGGATCCCTTCCAGTGCTGCCTGGATCATGCTGGAAAAGGTGAAATATTCAGCTTCATTTTCAGATGACATTTCTGAGGCTCCAGCTGGCCAGCAGTATTCAGATTAGCCCTAAAACCAATACTTCGTTGAGGGTGGGAAAGATCAGTGTTTCCTCTAGGACTGTAGCACTAAAGCTGGCCCTAAGAAAGCCACAGGGGTGTCTGGGGAAGAGGCTGGGACCATCTTCCTCAGAAGTAGTCTCAGCTCAGCCCGCATATGTAGCACAACATCAGGGCCTGAATCTGCTGTGTTAATGGGTAATGTAGGTTAAATTTTCTGTCTCTGGTTGAGAAGAATACTACTAGTAAAACACAAGTCCTGAACCAAAGTTTTCTGCTAATATCAGTACATGTGTGTCATGGTGAATGATTTAAGCTCAAGATTTTGAAAGCTGACCGTCCAGCAGATTTGGCTATTGCTGAAACTATGTGGTTAAAAATCTGTTCAGCTGCCAGAAGAGATAACTTCCTACTCGTGCAGTTTCATTTACCATGGCAGGGAGCACAGTGGCACTCACCACATAAAACGAAGATGGGGGATCAAGCCATGGCATCAAGAGCACACCTCTGAGTGAATGGAGAGGTCTTGTGCCCATGTTGGCAGTGACTGGTTGCTGAGTATCTTTTGCTAGCAAATGGTAAGCATGACTTGGTAAGAAAGTGGAAGGGGGAACTCCAAAGCCACTTCTGTGTTCACTGATGCTCCATCATCACCTCCCTTTAGAGGCATCTGGATGTAAGTATCACAGAACTGGCTAAGTATTACATGACCATGCTGTGGAACACCTCAGAAGCAGGATACACACCCAGAGAGATGTGATGGATTTAGGTGTCCAGGTCCCTATCTCTTCAGTCTTCTTCTTTCCTAAAGGATATTGCCCTTACTGAACCATTGCAGCTTATCATCTTTTCACAAAATAGGAACTCATTCTGCGATTTTGCTGGATTGTAAACCCCATGGGATTGCAGAGGCCAGTGAGATGTCCTACAGCAAAAGCAACAGCTTCTGAGAAACAGGTGACAGAAATCACCATGAGTTTTTCCAGCTCATATATAAGACCTTTATTCAAAGAAAAACCACAAGTTCTGTTTTCTTAACCATTTACATTTCTTTTAAAAAAAGAAATTATGCATAACATTTGGGGTCTGTGGACTTATTTCCCCCAAGTAAAGTTACTGATTCTCCTTAAAAAGGAATTAGATGTTTAGACTCACACAGCTTCCTCTACTGTTTTTTGTTTGGGTTTTTTTCTGAGAGAGTGAGTACTTGGGCAGTAAACAAAATTAAGGAAGCAATACCTTCAAAATGTGTAAAAAACCACCAAAGATGGCATGATTTCTGCCCAGACTGGGCATTGGGAATTTATCAGAACCATTGAAATGAAATGCCGTATGCCTTACTAATTAATTGCTCTCTGATGACTAGAAATGGAATAGACTGGCAACTCTTACTTTAAAACCAGCTGAGGGAAAACTAAATGAGCCTTCTGGTATTTTTCTTTTTTGCCTTTTTTTTCACTTGGATTTGATAAGTACAGAAATTTCACCATATATTATGTTTTCAATTTCCCCTTACTTAGTTTATAGTCTTAAAAGCACATTGTGCTTTAGATGACAAGGGAAAAATGTATAGTAAGCTTCACTGGGCTGGGATAAAGAACAGCCCCTGCTTTAAATGCATTATAGGAAGTGGGATGGGCACACAAAATAAGTGCTCTGCTTCCTGACAGTTTATTTTCCATCATTTTATTTTATCTGGGTCTGGGTGTGCTTGCCACTTTCACTGGAAATACATATTTGGCTCTGAGTTATAAGAAAAGATTCAAGGAGTAAAAATCAGATGGAAATATCCCACATAATGAAGGGGGCTATTAGAGACTTTTGCTACAAGATTCCTTTTATGTGTGAAATATTTATTAATCCTTGCCTGCTCATTATTTGAAGGCATATCTGAACTAGTGCATCCTTACGGAATCATGAGGGGAGCAGAGAGAATGTTTACAATGAAAATGGTGCTTAATCTCCGTGAATGACAGGAAAAGATTAGGCAAATGACAGATAAACCATCTTATCATTCAGAAGTATACAGGCTGAATGCGTTGTAAAATAAATACACTGCTGGTCTTTAAATCCTTTGTGCATCAAAGGACCAGAAGCACAAAAAGGACTTATTCACCTCAAATAGGATTTACATGGACTCTCCATCCAACGATTTAAAAGTACTTCCATTGATCAACCACTCCAGTCTAGCATCTGAATGGGTCTGGATGTACCTGCTGGACCTGGAAATTGTGTCTGTTTGTTGTGCTGCCTCCATAGCCAGAGTGATGCTGGCTGCAGCAGCTCCCTCTCCTCCACTGTGATTCAGAAGCTAGGCAGAGTGGCCTCTGTTCTTATGCTGGCTCCACTGGGCTGTGATATGACTATAGGGCCTTTATTTTCGGAAAGCCCACCATGGTAGCCCATTTGTTTCACAACATAGCAGTCAATTTTCATAGCCAAGAAAGGGTGGGTTGGGTTTTATGCCCTTTCTGGTTAATGGTAACTCAAAACTGTAGTTACTAACACTGGATTAAGACTGCCAGGCTCTAACAAAACCTAAAACAACCTAAATATTTGCAGACTGTGAGCTCTGGATTGACAATGGTCATTTTGAGAAGTATTTCATAGAAGGAAAAATTTCTGTGCCTATAAAACTTTTATCAATTAGGTGAGAGCTCTCAAGATACTTTTCTTACTTACATGTTCAGAAGAATTATCTTCTCAGATACTGTGTTATTTCCCCACTATAACATCCTCTCTCACAACTAGAGCATTTTTCTACCATAAACATACCAAACCCAGACACTTCCAGCCTTCATAAAAGTTCATTTTGCACAGCCTTTCCTGGCGTCTGACATCAAATGGAAGTTCTTCCTTATCCAGCCCATTACAAGTCCTCCAGGGTATAAGGGCTGCATTTCCAAAGTGCTATATGGCTGTTACTGAAGTTGATCTAAAGATAAGGGGCAGTTTCATTCACCTCTGGAAGAGGACAATGTACAAACCCTTCAGTGTGATGGATAAAGTGTGGAGAGCCTGATTTGCTGTTGTGTCATGTCCCAAAGTAAATCTCTTCCAGGTTAAGGCTGTCCCCAAATATCACCTCCAAAATTTGACACAAGTTTTTCCCTGTCTCAGAAGTTCATTGCCTGTCACTGTGTGTTGATATTCACTTGGAAGAAAATGATGTCTCTGTTCCTACTGCATAAAAAGCCCCACCACACTCACAGTAGAGGATTAGATCTTTGTCTAATACAGTTTTAAAAGTAATGACTTCAGGTACATAATTAGTAAAATCCAACCATTAAGAATAAAATCTAACCTGTTCATACTAAGGAAATCTAGATTAACTTTAGTGGTGGAAATAGCCTTACCATTTATTCAAACCAATTGTAGCTGAATTCCAAAGATGTGCTCCTGCCCCAAGTATATAACTTTTGCAGTTGTGGTTTTTTTATAAAACCAGCAGATTTCTATAAGCCGTGCAAACACTTCCTGATGAATGGAAGTTGGTGTTCTTCTTTGTGTAGGTTCTTTCTCACATGGAACACTGTCCGTTGTTTTTAAGAAAATAGATCTGACATTGGCTCATGGGTAAAATTAATTTTTTACTCACTGGTGGAAGTTCTGGTCCTGTGTGAGGACTCTTTACACTGCAATCAGAAGATCATAGTTCAGATGAAGAACCACTGAGCATTTCTTCTTTCATCGCACTGAGCCGAAGTCATTATCAGCTTCAGAGAAATTAAGGGTTACTGAATTTGGGTTACTGCCAAAAGGATTATAAAGCTGAATAATTCTATCAGAAATGTTGGGGATTTTTTTCTCTGTCTTTTGGCACTCTCAGGGTGAGGTAGTTTAAAGTGGCATTTTAGATACCTTACATTAACCAGTGAAGGATGTTCATGCAGAGTTTTCCAGTCTGCATCAGTGCACAGGAGGTCAGAACTATACCTCATTTGGAAACACTGTGGTTTCTTTTTGGAAGGCACTGGCCTTTCATTTTTCTATGGTATGCGATAAATAAACCCAAGGCACTTTGGCATTTGGCACCTGCAGTGCATTTGAACATAGTAACACATTAGATTTTGTTGTAGCCCTCATTAACATGCTCTGGGCTTGCATGGATTTCCAAAGTCACCATGCAGCCAGAGAGTGTTGTGCTACTCCTTGGCCTGCTTCGTCCTCTCGGAGAACACAGCGCTGCGGACTCGTGGGAGGACACTGCTGTTTCCACTGCTCAGTCACTGTCCTTCAGCGATACAGCCTGAGAACTGCAAGTGGCCAGTAACTTCATTTGCTGTAGCACCAGAATAGCAGCCATCTCAGGAGCTGGATCAATAAAGGTAAGAAAAAATCCATGCTGAACTCTAATTGGACTGAGGTGACTTTTTTCTTCCATGCCTGAACATACGGAGACAGATATATTTCTCCTCCTGGCTCTGCCTTTTTAGGCTTGTTTTTTTCTCTATTAAGTTACCTCCTTGATGATGTCTCCTGCTCACCCTCCAGATGTGTCTATTCGCTTGTTTCCTCAGAAACAGCATCTCACAAGGAAAGACTCTTATCCTGGGAAAACTTACCAGACAAAAAAATGGGGGCAGGGGGCAGAAATGGGATTTTGAATATAGGAGAAAGTGCAAATGACTTTTTTCCCTGTCACTCGTAGCACTGTCTCCCTTGGAGGAAGAAGACAGACATATTTGGAGAAACAGAGATCAGCTTTTTCACACACTCTGCAACCTCTGTCTGTCATTTTGCAAAGGCCAAGGTCCCCATGCCCACGAGGCATTCATCATCCTGCCCAAAGAGGCAACCAGCCTGATGCTACATGGTCTTTGGTTCCCTTTCTACCACTTAGCTATCCCTGCTGCACCCTGAAATGGAAACACTAGCTTCTTCTCATTCACAAGAGTGGTTTGAACCCAATACATTCTCATCACACAGCTATCCCTAGGATGAAAATAATGGACCCTGGCCATGGGAAGGTACAGGATGTGGTTGTGCTAGCAGAGCTGGAGTGCAGGTGGCAAGCCCTCGCAGCAGAGGAGCCAAGGGTCAGGAAACATGTGGAGCTAAAGGGGCGGAAGAGAAAGTAGGGAGCCTGGACTTAGTTTTCCTGATGACATGCACATCCAAGAGGAAGGCTGGAGGCTATAGAAAGTGACTTTCGCTGACTGCACCAGGCGAGTGTGGTAAAGCTGCCCACTTACGTGTGTTCTCCTGGCCAGCTGGGGCCATCATTGTAGGCCAAATGGATTAAGGAAGGGAAGCAGGATTCAAAGTCCTTTAACAACTTTTACTCAGGACCTGTCTTTTTCTTTTTTTTTCTACTAGCTAGAAACCATATACCTATATTTTCCCACTTGCTTCCTTTAATAACTGGATAATGTTATTATATACCAGTAGGTGTGTTATTCTCCTAGCATGGTTTGACATCCATACCTTGGATTAGCCTGAAATATTTTTGCAGCAGTTCAATCAAAATATTTTCACAGGTTCACACACACAAGAAGATCTAGTGACTGAAACGATAACAAGAGGATAGCAAATTCACAGTTAAACTGAGTGAATACAGTAAATGACATTATAAATGGGCAGAGGGAAGGAATAAAGAGACAGAGGCTTATTCTACATAGTGACTATTCATGCATCTCTGGACATTAGACAGATTTGTTCTTCACTGACCCCCATTGCTATATTTTTTGGGTTAAAAAACCTGTGATTTTTAAGAATTTAGAAATGGTAATTTTATGCTTAGATTCTCACCCCTTATAAATCAAATACTCCTGTATTTCTAAGTCTGAAATAAAATAAGTCTTCTTGGCAGATATCACTGACCCTGATCTCAATGTCTTCCTTCCTTGAACTGCTCAGTTACCTTTTTCTTGGCACATGACAGTCTGCAGATGTCAAAGAATAAGGAGGTGTGCGCTGTGTAGTGCCAACACTTCAGTGTTGGCATAGTATTTCCTGCAATAAAGGTCTAATTTCAGGCTTATGGAGAATTCCTGCTGACTCACATCCTGTGGCATCTTATGGACAAAAGTCCAAAACCAGATAAGCCGAGGTCCGTGTCAATTCCATAAGGTTTTCACCCGAATGGTTGCTTTCACCATTCATTTCTAATGGTGATAGTTGTGGCTTCAGGAAAAAGTCCTTCCTACCAACTTAAGCCTGGAGATTTGGCATCCCTGTCTACATCTGCATCTGTGTAGATTGCACCATGTCATTCTTGGACTTAAAATCCCATCTCACCTCTTCTCTGTTGCCCAGCATTTCACTGCTGGTCTCAGCTGAAAGTGCTGCCCCTGAATTATGACCTCTGCAGAAAAAGCAATGCCCCGGAGCACAGCCTGGAAGCCTCCACCACATAGTCTCCTGTGGATCAGTTTTCCCAGTCTGTGGTGTTCTGTATCCAGAGCTCGCCTGGAAAATGTGATGCTGACTATGGAAAGGAGCAGAGCTGGGCTCTTTCCCTGACTGCTCCTGCAGCTGCAGGATGGTTCTCTAGGAAACCCTCCAGCCCCTCCCAAGGTTCTGTGCTTTCCTTATTGTTTCCTTGGCATTGTTAGCCTTAGTCAGCTCCTTCTGAGTCTGGGCAGGATGAAAAAAGTGTCCTCATTGCTTGCTATGAGAGTTACAAGGAAGGGTCACCTTGGTGACTCCCACAGCTGAAAAGGTGGGAATGGTAATGTATTACAAGCACTGAATCAGCAGTTCAGTGAAATGAAATAATTTAAAAATTATTATCAACTATATTTACTGTGTAGTTAATAAATGTTCTACCAGTAGAATTGCATAAATATTCCTGACATCTCACAAAGTACAGATAGATACGTGTATAAATATAAATGTATACATTATAGCCCCCATATAGATGGGTATACAGTTTTTCTTTTTAGAATAATCTCAACACAGTGCTAAGGTTCCTATTATACATGATCCTAAAATCCTCCTGAATAGCAAGCAGGCTCTGAGCCCCTCATCTGCTACTAACTGTCTGGCTCTAGCTTCAGCCAGGCTCAAGCTTCTAGTAAATATTCCTCTTCTCTGCTAGTAGAATTTGTACTTCAATAATGAAGCATTGCGTCCCAGAGGGCTCCCTTTGCTGCCTGCGGTTTTCAAAGGTCAGACTACATGTCCTAGTATTTCCTTTTGTCCTTAATAATTATTCTGTGAATTTTGTGCATGGCTTGTTTGGGCGTCCCCCTCCAGAAAACAATGTGGAATGTATTTTTTAACCTTTGGTTGGTGACAACCTTTAGTGAGACAAACCCAGTGAAGAATACAGTCAGTGCCTGGTCACTTCCTTTCCTTTCCTGTTGATGCTTTTCTTCTGGTCCCACATTGCCGCACATCAGCTACTAAATGTTCAGAGGATTCATTTAGCTACAGCCACAGCAGAAAACAATGAGGAGGCGGTACAATATTTGCTATGATATTTCGTCTTGGATGAGAGATGTGAGAAAATAGTCAGGTGATTAAAAATAGTGTAATCAATCAGTCAACTTGTTCATAAAGGCAAAATACATAGAAAACAGAGCTTTGGGTCAGGGTTTCTGGCTTTGGGGTAAAGAATCTGATTGTGAGAACTGAGGTAGTCTGCTTCCCCAGACTGCTGAAACATTATTTGTACCTCTGTAAAGAGAGTATTTTGATCAGCAAAGAAGCTGTGATATTCTCCCTGTTCCTTTTCAAACCTCACTGATTTGTGTCCTGGAAGGGAAACCTGAACAGAAGTTGAATTTGCACTTAGCGGAACAGTTCTTCTCTTTGGAACAAAGGATGGCCATTATCTCACCAAAATGTGTATGAAGTAAAACAAAACAAAATATTAGCATGCAAATACACAATTAGTTGTGATGAACTTCTACATTTTGTAAGAAAAGGCTTTTGAGACATGGGTGTTAAAAATCAACTCCTGTATTACAACGTTAAAGGGTTTAATCACATTTAAGACATCTGCTGTGCAAGTAAATTTTGACCATAAAAACAAGGCTTCCTCACTGCTAGCATAAAAGTTCTTCAGAGGGACTGTAAGAGCCAGGGGTGCTAGTACCCAAAAAAGTCTTTGGAAGAATGGTACAGTGATGGAGATCCCTCCTATGTCTGTAGGAGCCCTTGCTGTGTCTTTTGTGGATCTCAAAGTTGCGTTCTTAAGTCTCTGCATTGTGTCCCACAATGCAATTCAGTTACTATTCAGTCATCCTGGCTGTGAAAATATTTGGGAAGAGAAAGAGTTACCTGGAAGGAACCAGTTTGGAAGTTTCCCCAAATGTGGTTTAAAGGTACTGGCAAGCATCAGCTGGGAAAGAGAAGTCACATGCTTTGTGCCACTGGCCCTGATCTGGGAAAGTCGGTTGATGTAACTGTGAACCATCGCTATAAAACGCTGCTGGTACTTTGGCAACTGTGGACACATTTCAGAAGTCCCCACCAATTTTTTCCCTCAGGTGTCTCCCAGGAGTTCCTAGCTGGAAGGAGGGTGATGCGAATAATGGTTTGGAGGTTGGGTGGTTTGGGATTTTTTTTCAATTTTGTTGCCGAACACACAGGAAATCCAGACACTTCAAGATACCTTCCAAGAAAAAGGTGTAAAAGAGGTATCAACTCAGACGGATCACATTAGTTCTTCCAGCTGAAAAGGAATGCTGAAATGTTGTTGCAGGCTGGATGAAATATTACACTTGACCCAATAAAGAAGTACTTAATTTTTGGGCTGTTTCATTAAAAAATGGGAAACCACAAATTGTATTCCTATTCCTTATGAATACATGGGACTTGAATAAACCTGAGAAGACTCTCTAATACCGACTTCTATTGTAAATCAGAATTAAATTTCATCCCTTACAAAGATCTGACAGACCTGATCTTAAATACCTCAATTGATGTCAGTCCCAGACTCTCCAGACAACCTTATTTGGTGCTTAACTGCCCTGAAAATCAGAAAATGTTCCCCATTATCTGAGATAAATCTCCTGTCTAGAAAATTAGACTGATTGTTTCCTCTTTTACCTTTAGTGACCATAAGGATAATTGATCAGGGATCTCCAGCCTGTCCCCACTGGAGGGTTGTTATCGCGCCTGTCTGTCTGGTCTCCTCTTCTTCAAGACTGAACAGTCTCAAATCTGTCAGCCTATCCTTGTAGGCTGAGGTTTCACAATTTCTGACAGCCTTTTGCTCTCCTTTGAGCTTCCTCCAGTTTCAACTTTTAATGCTGTCCTAAGAAGTGCTGGCAGTTTTTTCCAGTTGTTGTGACCTGTAAATTTTAGGCTGGTTCCCTAGGGAAATAGGACATACCTAATCACATTTTATGTCTGTCTGTTTACTTTTTCTATCTACTTGACTCATAATTTTTTAACTCTTCTGCCAGTTTCAAGCAAACATGACAGTGGTTAAATATCTCTAAGATATTAGGTCCATATTTATTTCATTTAAGAAGTGGTAAGGTGTAGGAGCGACATCTCAGAGTGCTCACCAGTGAAAGGCTGCAGCATGATAAAATCCTTAGCAGACACTGAGGCACCTCCGTGGCAGAAAAGTGCTACAAACAACCCAAAACCCGTCAGATTTTTCCTTATGCACTAGGGGACACACAAACACCCTGGGAGCTGGGGTGCATTGCTTCTACTCTGAATGCGATGATGACTTGTAAGAATATGTTGGATTGGCTGGCTCCCTGTCAGATACATTCATAATTTTTCTTTATTTCATAACATATATCTTTGGCAGACTGTTTCCCAAAGTTAGACTTCCACTACCATGAAAATTCAGCTGCAGGAGGCCTGGCTTTGTGTCACTAGAAAGCCTAAGACACCATGCCATAACAGGTGGCCATTTCAGGTTTCCTGACGGTGCTGTTCCACATCAAACAAAATCCTTCCATATTTGCAGGCACAAGGTCCAGAATCCAGGTCTTTGCTCCAGGACCTTCTTTGTGAGTAGTGTGATACTTGCTCCCTTGTTTTCCTTCAGTGAATATTAACGGAATTCACGTAAAAACACAGCCATTTGGACAAAGTGGTTAAGGATGCTGCTTTCCATTCCTGCAGCATGGAGGTGAGGGTATTCTTCTGAATGCAGATCTCTTCACAGGAGGGGATGCAATGAAAGCATGCTGCACCAGGCAGCTAATGGAAAAAAGGATTTTGTTCTTCTCCGGCAGTTTTGTCAACTTAAACTTCAAGACTTTTTCAGAGACTTTTAACTTTGAGCTCCAAAAAGGAAAAATGAAAGTCAAGGAAAAAAAATAAAGGATGAAAAAAACCACAAGAAGTTAAAAAATATTGCATTCCACTTCTGTGTAAGAATCTGTAGCTTGTCCCTGTCACCAGTTGCCCATCGATTAGCTAAACTGACCAGGGGCCCAGACACCCTCTGCTTCCTGCTCAGAAAGTGATGCTTCAGAGCTGCTTCCTGTTGTAAGCAACAGAGAAATATCCATAGACTTCAGCCACATAAACAGCAAAGGCATTTGTCCCTTCTCCACAAAGCCCTTGCCCCACAAAGAGTTTGGTGGGAAAAAGCAACTTGATAGGGTAAAAAAAGGAACAACTCCTTGAATGAAGGGTGTGTAGGACCCTGTTGACCTGGCATGAATTATGCAGAGTTTTAGGACACGATGGGGATAAGCAAATAAACAATGAAATAAATTGAGTTTTTCAAAGGTGTGTCCCCAAAATTCCACATGCCTCCAACCATAATTACATGCCTAGGAGTGGAGAGACGTATCCAAGGCACTTTAGACTAGTCTGGGGCTTGACAGCAATGAACCTGCTCCTCCAGTTTTGCTACCATCAGCATCCAGCCAAGCTAGAATAAAGCTGCTTTGGGGATGTCCATGCACACTGAACTCACACATTCTGTTTATAGAGGGACAAAGCCAAATACAAAGCACATATCCCTAGATTCCAGCAAAGGTGCAAATGTTTTTGGCATACTCTGAAAATAGAAGCATTCAAACCTCCACCTTTAGGCAACTCTGACTGAAAAATAGTGGGTTTGTGCTGTCTCATTCCTACTTCCACATCTGTTCTCACCTGAGACAGTTATTATTTCATTTCTAGCTGGAAGGTTAGATTTTATCCTTTGCAATGCCCCTTGCAAACCAACATGTTTCGTGGGGTCTACACATGAAGCACATGTTGTGGTAAATGTATTTCTGATTTAGCGTGTCATTTACACGAATGCCATCTCATTTTCTTGAAGAGGCATCTCAAAAGGCATACTTCTATGTCTGCCTCACCAAAGTTTATCAGTGTGCCGGGGATGCATGCCTGATGAAAGCCACGCCAGGGCCAAGGCTGCAGGCTGCTGCAGCGGTGCAGCCTGCGAAGTAGACAGAGCTGGAGGGAGCACCCACTCCTGCATTGGATGCCGAGGTGCTTGCAGCCGTGGCTGTGGCACAGAGGCGTGACCGGGAGGCAGTACAGCTGCCGCCTGCCGCATTCCAGATGCATTCTGCACGGGATGCTGACCGCTTGCAAACTTGTTGCGCTACAGGAGCAGGAAAGCACATAATCGGTGTTGCCAGGGCCAGCCCTTATCTCCCCCCAGGTTGTTATTTGAATAATTAAGCAAACAAAGGGCCGCTTGGCTGCTGCTGCTCTGGCGTCTAGCCGGACTCCTCGGCAGGGCTGCCCGGGAAGCCCTGACAGAGCCAGAGAGCCTGGGGGAGTCGTGACAGGTCGGGGAGGAGAGGGGAAGGGGCTTGTCCGGTTCCTCTGCTGCTTCTTTGTGTCTTGTTTTTAATGAGCTTTTGGCGATCAGAGGAGCAGATCAAAGGCTCGCCGGCCCCGTCTGGCCAAGGCAAGGCTTGGTGCTCCCTCCCATTGCACAGGTCATTCCCAGGGACCGTTCATGGACACGGGACTTCCCCTGCCTGCAGGCTGCAGCAGAAAGAGGTTGCAGGGAAGGAGGAAGATAAGCCCAGCGACTGGGAACATACTGATTCCAGGATGGAAGCTGCTCTCCAAGGGGCTCTGGGAGATGCCGTGTGAACTGGAAGTCGATCTGATGAAGCACAGAGTGATGCACAGGGTTTGATTGCATTCTGTCTGTCAGCTACCAGTTCTCACACAAATCTCCAGGTCTGGTCTCATGCTGAGCTGAGATCTCAGTGTGCTCAGTGTGACCTGAGTGAGCTCAGTGTGGCAGGACTTCTGAAGTTTCATGGAGCTCCTTCTAGCCCCACGTTTCTTTGCTGTTATTGTCCGGCCAAGGCAGAGGCACTTTTTTGACGTAAAACAGATTTAAAAAGTCTTGATGGATTTTCCTGTTATTCAAGGCAGGTGAGAATGCTGAAAGAGAGGGTAGAGTATCTTTAGAAGCCATTGCAGGCTGTATTTAGATCCCAGGAAGTTTTCCAGATTCACAATGTCTCTGGGGAGGGAGGAAATCCCACCCTGTACTCACTGAAGTACATTAATATGTTTGGCTTCTCTCACCAGCTCCCTGTGGTTCAGCACTGATAGTCTCTGGTGCAATCTGGACTACGCTAGATAATCTACAAATCTGAAGGATGACACAAAGGCTGTGCAGAGATCACAGCCTAAAAGGCTGGATGAGAAAGCTGCCATCCCTTAAACCACTGGGGTTTTGGTTTTGTAACCAGACATCTGTGTCCCATAGCTATCACAGTAGCAATATATTTACATGAATCTTTCACTTGGATTTTAGGTGACTGTCTTTCTTCTGTGCTCTGGTTGACTCTTCCCTCAGAGGTTCCCCATGACTTCTTCCAGTGAAAATCCACTTGCAAAAGCCCCACTGAAGCTCAAAATAGAAAAATCAGTTTAGCAAAGTAGATATGACATCATACATCATGTATTGGTAAAGTCACCTCACATCTTTTCCAGTTCTCACTTTCCCCTAACATCTACCGTTTTCAATGATATTTGGCTCTAGTTTTTGTTTGATCTTCCTGGAGGATTAGTCTCACCAACACCATATAAGTCATTTGAATCAGATAAAAAGTCCTACATCTGTTGAATGACTCTTCAGAGTAAAGTTATTATTCTGCTTAAATGTTTACAGGGTTAGGGCCCCATTCAAAGAAGTCCCCTTCTTGTTCTCATTGGTACCACCAATGTCCCTGTTACTACAGGGATGGCAATTCCTTCAGTGAAGTAGCAGTTCCTGCAGCGTTATTCTAGTTAACAAGATTATACTGAGAGCCAGGCAAAGTGCTGAAGGATTGTGTCCCATTTAGGAAGCAAGTGTAAAAATTGAGATCTCACTGGGATCACTCAGGGAGATAAAAACACTTTGTGCTTTTGAAATATGCAGTTCCCTGTGGATGCACCACAGTCACAACGTGCGAGCTCCTTGCTGCCAGCTGCTCAGTTCAGTGTGTGCACTCACCAGGTTTGTGTGTTTGAAGGGTCAGCCCCTCTCTTTACTTCCCTTCCTCAGGATGCTGCAGGGGAGAAGGAGGCAGGGGACAGGACAAACGCCACAGGGCCTGTAGAGGGCTAGCATTAATCTCTCTTGGCTTAGATATGCTTAGGGCAAACAGTGGGTATTTGTTTCCATAAAGCTCAAGCACCACAATAATTTTCAACAGTGAAAGCAGCCACCCCCCTCCAAACCCCTCATTTAATAGCAATGACTGTGCACAAAAACAGAGCCTAAGTGGTATTGCAATAAGCTGTGGCTGCACATCATCTGACTAAATTCTAGAAAATTACTTGTTAAAATCAATATAGGGGCATATTTTCTACAGCTGCATTTTGGAAGCTCACATAGGAACGTAGAAAGCTTTAAAGTGAGCTACCAGTGATTTTACTGTGATCTATGGATCCTGTAACAATTTCATGAAAATAGGTTTTAACTTACTCCTATAATTTAATTTTCTTTTTCGGCTACCTAAACTGTTTTGGAGGCAAACACTTCTTGCAGGCCATCCAACCCTTATCAAATTTTTTGTCTTTGTAGTCAAACCCAAAAAAACCCAGCATCACCACAAATAAACTTACCAAACTGGCTTTTTTAGCCGTAGGTACCGTTGGTTTTCACTAAGTATCTGTGTCTAGCATAGAAACCTTAAATGCAGCCTAGTTCCAGCAAGGTCAGTAGTTGGACTCACTGCCAGAGATCCCCAAATCACTCAGCAATACCAGTGACCTGACCCACAGTATGATGGAGGTGGGGGTATTCTGGTTTAAGAGCTCATAAGAACGGCAAATACAGTTTTTATTTGCATGGTGCTGACTGGCTGCCACTTGGATCACATGAGTCTTATTTGACTTTTCATGGATTTTATTTGATCTCTAGGAAAACTTTGATTTGTCCCATTCCCTGTGTGTTTCTGTGAGCAACAGGGGTGTAATTTCAAAGGAAATTACACTCTTTCCCCAGTACACTAAAACAGCTGGAATTGCATTGCATGCAAAATAAAGTCACTATTCCATTAACTTGGTCATTTGTGGACAAGCTCCCATACAGATTTGCAGGGAAAGAGGAGAAGGTAGCATATAGAGGTACATATATGTATATGCATGCATAGTTACGTACACGGCCGTGTGTTTTGATGCACCTGATTATCTACCTGTTTATCTACATACCTCTCTTTGCTGACCTATCTGTCTATCTCCTCCAGAGGCTTTATATTATCTGTATGGATAACACATTAACGACCACCATGGTTTTATTTTTCCCAAAGGACTACCTCACAAGCTTCTCTCTAACAGTCACTAATCATTTTGATTAAAAGGTATAGTTTCGGTTCGGGTGTTCATTTTTGTAAAAAAATTCCAAGGTTTGGTCTGAGAGGGCAATGGCTACTGCCACGGGGAGCATCCCGCAGAGAGCAGGATGTGAATGCTGACGGGTGGGAAGGGTGGCTCTGGCAGGCGCTTGTTAGATCCCATCAGCAGTAATGTGGCCAGTTAGGGTGGTTGGGTACATGCCACACGACTGGGGGACCCAGTGGTGTGAACTCAGCACTGATGCTGCCAGACACTTCAAACCCGGGGGTACAGGCCCTGCCAGCAGGAACACGGCTGTCTCACTGGCAGTACCTCATATGGCTGGCCTTTGGGATCTGTCCTGTTGAGGGAATTTTAAGAAACCCCCGAAAAGGCACGATGAAGCGCCAGAAGAGGCTGAATTTTACTGCTGAGGCCCTCCTGCCGCCGAGCAGGGAGGAAGGAGAGCTCCCGATGCTCGTCCGAAGCGGAGCATCCCGGTGGGATGCGCCGGGGGCCCCGGGGCCGGGA
>VZRQ01003568.1:2245678-2289757 GCA_013397975.1 Machaerirhynchus nigripectus | reverse complement strand
CGGGTACGTCTTTCCTATGGGTTTGTCGGGGCTGCTTGAGCGGATGAGACTGTGCGAGCCCCCGGCTGGGATGGGACGGGACGGCCGTGGCTGCGGGCTTGCTGACCCCTCCTGTCCTGTCCTCTTGGCCTCTCCTGTCCGGCCGGCTGGTGCTGGCCCATCGGAGAGGGCTGCCTGCCTTGGCACAGTGTCCTGCTCGCTTGGCTTCAGCATCAGCTGTCGTTTCCGAGAGCAAAATGTCCCTGGAGCCAAACGCGGGAAACCTGTCATCAGCGAAGGACCTGCTCGGAATGCGAGTGCTTAAAGTACGGGGAAATGCTGGCGAAACAGGGAATGTCCCGGTCTGGCCACGCTTTCTTGTTGCCCGTTGACGCCGGCCGAGCTGTCACGGTCGGGGCTGCGGCTCGGCCCGGTGAGGCGGGATTCCTGAAGGTGATGGCAGCACCTAGGGAGGACTGAAAATCTCTCCCTGTGGTACTCCCAAATGTTGCCCAAGCTGGGCTGGTGCCTAAGAGCAAGCACTGCCACCCAGATCACAGCCCTCACAAGCGTCAGTGGCTCCGGGTGGGTGCGATGCAAGCCGTTGTGCCAGTACTTCTGTAGTAATAGAGTTTTACCTAGCTGCTTAGGAGGAGAGAGATAACCTTACCAAATAATGGGATAAATAAATTAATGGGATCTCAAATTTGTGACAAATTATAAAATAGTTTATTCGCATAATTCATTGACCAGTAGTCTCCAAGAAGTATGTTCAATTTATTATAAGAAAAGTTGGTAATCCCCAAGGGAGTGAGATCATCAGATGAAGGTTCACTTCGTTTCAATGTCCCACATCCTCTTGTTAGACCTTGAAGTTGGCAACGCAAGAAAACAGGAACTCCACCCTGGCTGGCTGAATTGTAGTGCTCTGTAGCTAGCTCCTGACCATCTGCCTTTGCTTCCTGTTATGACAGAGTTTTTGAACTTCTTGGGATGTGTGAAAAATCATTATTTAACCTTCTCTGCTAAGTAGGTGATGTGAAAGTGTCCACTTAAAACCTGTTACATACTCCTGTATACAATACTTTTCTGACTGAGTAGCATTTACTTTGTTTATTGGGTTGATTTGAGAGGTTTCATACATGTTTTTGCAGGTTTATTTATTTCTCTGGATCAGCCAACCCTTAGCATCCAAAAAGATGTCCTCACAATAACGGCGAACAACACACTAAATATTACTTGCAGGTAAGGACAAATCTGTTCAGCATGATTTTGATGATTGGTTCTGTATGTAGTGAGTATCACAGAGATGTGGAGATGTGATCTTTTTGCTGTCATTACTCCCGTTTTCTCCCCACTCGCTTTGTGCCTTCTGCCTCACTTTCCCCTGACAAGTTCTAGAAATTATATGGGAGGGTTGCAGCAAGAGAGAGCTGAGGAGTGTCAGGTGGCTGGGAGGAAGAAGCGCCAGCTGGGTCCTTGTGGATCCTGCTGTTGAGCCATAATCTCAATACTCTCTTTTGGGTGCTTTGCCACTTAGATTCAGCAGAATGTAAATCTCAAGTAGCTTCCTTGTAGCTGTTAACAACAGGTTGTGTATGGGAATTTGTCCTATGTGGTTTGACACTCTCTCTGTGTGACGGGGTGAAGCCCATCCCTCTCCACAGCCACAGAGACTGATGGGGCTGGGGTTCACCAGCAGGGCATCAGTGCTGGCACATATCACAAGTACACGCTCCTCTAATGTTTGCTTTCCCAGCGGTCAGAGGCCACTGGAGTGGTCGTGGCCAAGCAAGCAGAGCAGTGCTGAGAAGCGTGTCTCCGTGACAGACTGCAGTGATGGCCCCTACTGCAAGAGACTTACTCTGAGCAAAGTCATCGGCAATGACACGGGGGACTACAAGTGCCTTTACAAGGACAACCAGGCAGCTACAACCATTTATGTTTATGTTCAAGGTAAGTGCTTACACAGCTCTCAGGTGTCTCTTTCCCTAGCATCAAGAGAAAAAAAGGCTGTGATTCAAAACAGTTTTGATGCTAAAATTCATTAATCCTAGAGCTTTTGATCCTATGAAAAATTTTTCTTGTTTTCCTGTCGAGTAATTAAATTCCTGTATGATGGTTTCCATCAACACAAAAGCTTTAGTACCTATAATTCTGAACTGACCTGCCATATGCAGTATGTGATCTGCTGTTCTCCACCCAGAATTTAGCATACATATCTCTGCTGAGCTCTGAGCCTGTCCTCATGAATGCAGAGCTATTACTGACCTCAGCAGGAGTTTCATATGAGAGAGGATTGCAGAGATTTTATATTTGTAAAAATTACAGATATGATCCCGTGTGCAATTTGTACTGATACCATTAAAAAAAACCGAAAAAAACACCCAAACCACAAACCATAAACTTCCATACATTTGCTGATTGTAGTGGTAAAATCTATTTAGGCTGTAAGAGCCCGGTTCTCAGACTGGGGCTGTCAGTTGTGTTGGCAGCAGCACAGCTGAGTGTCGCAGACACTGCAAAGCCTCCAGTTACACACTCGGCTTCAGGAAGTGCATCCATTGTGGCATCTGCCTTTCTGCACTGATGGCTTCACCCTCGTTTCCATATGCATCCTGTTTCCTTTTTATTGTTAACTTATAGTTACCATTTGGAGAAACGAGATGTAATCATGTACATGAGTTAGCTTGTTTTATAATATCATGGACCAATTAGTTTGGTTTTTTGGTCTGACTTTGAAAAGGATGCTGCCATCAGGGGAGCCAGTGTAACATGTCATAACTTTTAACTGATATTTCCTGTAATACTTATGCAAGGAAAGTCACGCTAGGGTAAATCAGTTTTTTGTTGGCAAAAGAACTGCTGTAGCAGGAAGCCATTCTCCAAAGTGCACTCTGCTGCTGATAACTGTTTTGAGAATAATGATATTCTAAATCTGGGGGTGGGGTGTCTATAAAAACATGTACCTCCCCTATTTAGTCTCATTATTTCAGTGCTTTATGACATAGAAAATAATAAAACTGATTTGTGAAAAAATAGGGAAAGAAGAAAACTGGAGAAGTTTTCTCCATAATCATGTGACAAATAATACCCATTTATCAATTGAATATTATTCTAGATTACAGATCACCATTTGTGACTTCAGTTAGTGATCAGCTTGGCATTGTATACATCACTAAGAATAAAACTGTGGTAGTGCCGTGCCTTGGAACCGTATCAAATCTCAATGTATCTCTACATGCGGTAAGGAAAAAGCCTGTTATTTTTTCAAGAGTTAGTTAAAATCACTGTGGCATAAATATGTTGCTTGAAGTATAAATATATTTCTTAAAAACTTCTTTCCATCCTTGGGAGTTTTATAGCCTGTGATTACAAAGTGAGTGCTGTACCTGTACTCATCTATGGCACTGCACTCTCAAAGCGTGTATTAATTCCCTGAGCTAGGATGTTAAAATGGGGGCCCTGCAGTTGTGGAAAATGCTGGAGGTGACAATTCAGGGTTGTTTGATTTTTGAAATCTGACTTTGTATTTTATCAATATTTCAAACAGAAATATCCAGAAAAGATATTTGTTCCTGACGGTAAATCCATTTCGTGGAATAACAAAAAAGGCTTCACTATACCCAGTCATTTAATCAACTATGCGGGCATGGTCTTCTGTGAAGCTAAGATAGATGATGAAAGCTACCAGTCTGTGATATACATAGTTGCAGTTGTAGGTAAGCCAAAGGTTTTTATTTCTCTATAACCAACGTTCTTTTGCTTTCCACATCATACTGAACCAATTACATTTGGTTGGACACTAGGTTATTCAATACTGACAATGCAGCTAATGCAAAATGGATGTTGAGATTTATATCAGTTTTCTTTTAAATGCAATGTATTGTGTTCTTTCTGGTTGGTCGTTGGGATAAGTGCTTCTATTTTTAGTGTTTTACATGGATGCCAGGGATTTTAATTTTTTTTCTGACAATGCAAACCTTTTTGCTAAAATCTCTTATCTGCAGTGCAAGTCACAGTTGAAGGAAATGAGAGGCAAGCATCCATCAGCTGCAGATGAAAAGAAATTGCCCTGAGGGGGTACCAAGGGAAGGGTGGATCTGAAGGTTGCACTAAGACCTGGGTTGTCTTGTCTCCCTAAAGACCTGTCTTGACTCTCACAGGGTTTTATGCTTTCCTGGTATATTTTGTCAGTTGTTCATCAAACCCCCAAAATAATGTGATAATTCTGTGGAGGCTTAAGCCTGAGCTGAAATTCTGCAGCTATTTCAGCTGAGGACACTCTACATTTAAAGTATCCAAATGGCACCGAGGCAGTCTCTCCTGGCTTGTCAGCAAGGCATAGCAGCCCTCCCCTCTTTACTCTGTGCAGAAGTCTTTTACTTCTCCAACAAATTCACAAGTCCTCACTCTGATCTGGAGGAATTTCAGCATATCTGTAGAATTTCTGCAATCAGAATATTCTGTTTTGTGATATCTTACTGCACAAAGTAAACTTTGGATAATTTTGCTAGTGCCCCACTGCTATTCTCTATAAAGTTGTTGCTTACTGCTGGGAATGGGTATGTATCTCCTTTAGTTTTAGGTCTCCAAGGATAAGAAGAAGGTTTCTAAGGCAGAGGAACTGTGTGAGTCACTGTCTCTTGCTTGCTCCCACCGCTGGAGGGGCTCTGATCAAGTGCACGCATCCTGCCTTGTCACTGTCTGACACGGGGCTCAGCTGGGAAGTGCTCAGGGCAGGCACATCGCTTCTCTCCGGGCTCCTTTGTACACCCATTATTATCATGCTGCACTGGGGCATCAAGGGGATTTTTTGTAGCTGGGGTTTCAGTAGGAGTTTTGGTGAATTCACCTGAGAAATTTGGTGCTGAGTACCATAAAGAAAACTGCTTTTACCCCCATGTTTTGTGTATTCCTTTTTCTTCCTCTAGGGTACCGAATTTATGACCTGACAATGAACCCGCACGATGAAGTAGAGCTGGCAGTGGGAGAAAAACTTGTTCTCAATTGCACTGTAAGGACAGAGCTGAATGTGGGAATCGATTTTAAATGGGACTACCCCTCCATCAAGGTAAACTCATACTAACTTTGAGGTGCCTTCATCACAATGCAGTTTGATTTAGGCATAATGTCACTTCACCCTTTAAAACAGTGAGGAAGAAGATGATAATAACACAACGAAATTTCTGGTATATACAAGTGTGCAAAAGGTGACAGAAGGAATAACAATGACATTTCCAAACATCTCTGTCTTTTATCTATTACAGGAAAAACGTGCCACTATTAGGGATGTAAAAACCACTGCAGGAGAAATAAAGAAGTTTGTGAGCACCCTTACCATTGACAGTGTGTCCTTAAGAGACAAAGGTCGATATACTTGTGCAGCATCCAGTGGTCGTATGAACGTGAAAAACAGCAGCTACTTCATTATCCATGGTATGACATCTTCCACTTCAGTTTTGTTGGTTGTTTCAGATTTGGGATTAATTACTGGGATGCAGAAGGCATCTCGATGATGAATCAAATGACAGAATTGAACGAAACTGCAGCTACAGTATTTCTCTTGCAACTAGTATGGGATTATTTTTGTACCACAACGTTAACTAATAATAAGATTTTAAAGGATGCCGTACATTACTGAAAGCTGTAGAATCCCACTGGAAAGTGGGCAGTAGAATAAACTGATGCAGGCCTCTGGTCCTCTTCTGCATTGACTGCCTTAAGGTCCTGTAAAACTCAGTTTGTGCGGGTGGCTTTGTATAAGGGCTGCCTGTTCTCACTCTTGGTGAACTTAGGCTAGATCTTGGTGGCTCTGTGACACAAGAGTCTGGGTCAGCATGAATGAAGCTAAGAAAATAAAACTTTCAGCTTTTGCGTTATGAATGGATGAATCAAATGGAGTTTTGGTCGTACGGAAATGATGCAAGAGAAACAGCTTTGGCTAAGTGAATAGACAAGTATGAGGCCACATCCTACACCCTTTTCTCAACCCCTTCTTGGGCACAGCCCCAGCTCCAGTAACTTACTTATAGAAAAAAATTACAAGCATGAGAACAGCTTGTTTTTAATCACCGAGTCAGACAAAGAGGTTTATATTTTGAAGGAGACTGGTTTCCCTGAGGTCTGATTTCAGGGGCCAGAATATTAATGGCACTTTTAAAAAGAAACAAAGAACTTTCAAACTTATTGTGGCCATAGAGATTCAAGATATACTGAATTTTCTGCTGGTTTTTTTCTGCTCTTCAGGAGCCAAAATGAGATCATGTGCTATACTGAATATACCAGATACTAAGTCTAAACCATCCTAAATCTTAGTCAAAAGGCTAATTCAGTCAAAAGGCTAATCACTGTCTTATGTCTGAATGCAAGTTTATAACTTACTACAAGTAATGTAAATAATTTCAAAGTACTCTGTGACTGCAGTGGTTCAAATATATGCTTGAGAATAGTCTGAGAATATCTAACTTTATCACACTGTAGTTTTGAATAGTCTAATTTCCTGGAATGAGTATATTGAGAGAGTTTTATGATATGTATATATGTATATGTATATACAGGTCTGACAGTTGGCACACTATCCTGAGAGCTGAGTCTTGCCTCTGCTTTCCAGAGCTCCTCGGTGAGGGAACTGGTCTGTTCCTCTGTGTGAAGGAAAGGATTAGGTTTTCATGATGGCATCTATCCAGAGCCCAGTTTGGAGCCAGCTGTGCTTTACCAATGGCCCATAGCCCTGTCACTAACTTCTATTTGTCATCTTGTTAGGTGCTAACCCACATGGAAAGCACTTTTGCTTTGGTCCATGAGGAAAGACCATTTAGTTTAATTCCTTTTTCTTTCTCCCCCCAGAAAGTCCTTTTATTCATCTGGAGAAAATGGAGAATGTCGTTGAGACAAGGCTAGGTGACACAGTCAAAATTCCTGTCAAGTTTAAAGGATATCCTCCACCAGAGGCTAAATGGTAAGAACTGGTATATAATGTGTTTGAAAAAGTGAGATTTTCTTAGTTAAAGCAAATCATTAAATATTCAAAGTGCTCTGTATTTTCTTCAGGTATAAAAATGGAAAAGCCATCAATACAAATCATACAGTTAAACTTGGCTACACATTAGTGATCACTGAAGCAACTGAAAAGGACGCAGGGAATTACACAGTTGTCCTTACAAATCCTATTAACAAGATGCAGAAAAGACATACATTTACCCTGCTGGTGAATGGTAAGTAGGGTACTAGAGGTGCCTTTCTTTCATGCGTGGATGTGGTATGTTACCATCCTTAGGCTTAATTCATCCCATAGCTATGAAGATTTAAGTACTGAAGAAGAACAGCCCTTGAACCTGAGCCCTGGGACAGCAGAGGTGACCTGTCTCTCCTGGCTCTAGCATGTGTCAGTCCAGAGGCTGCAGACTCTGGGTGTTGGTGTTGTGACAATACTTTGTGTGGGGTGGGTTTTTTTTGTTTTGTTTAGGTTTTTTCTGTATATTATTCTTTGCCTCTGTGTCCTGCTCTTTTCCTGCCCTTCTTGCTGGCTGTGCTGCTGGAGTCCTCCTCCACCCCGCTCCATCCTGGCCCTGTCCCGCCTCACCCATCCTTCCTGCCCCACACAGGCTATCCCTCCCCTTCTGCCCTGCCCTCTACAACCCTCCTCCTCCTCCCCTACCTCCTCCTTTCTGCTCCCCAGGAAACAGCCTATGCTTTGAAGACAGCAGGTCTTGAAAAGGGCAGCAAGGCTACGTGCAGTGGGATCAGGCCTGAGGAATAATGTGCATTTAATGGCTGGGAATGGTGGTGAGAGTCCAGGAACTGCATTTGAAACCACGGAGTATTGAAGGGGGATTTTTTAGGAGATCCTAAGTATCCTGATCCTCCAAGTGTTGGGGAGGTGCACTGCTTCCCCACATGTCCTTGGAGATGCTCTGTGTTGCTCTCGGACTGGGGCATGGTGTGAATTGGTCACCCTGGGTCTAATGCATGCATGCTGGGGAGCCTTCAGCAGGAGGTGTGACCTGCTGCTCTCTCCTGCAGTACCCCCCCAGATCGGTGAGAACGCGCTGATGGCCCCCGTGGACTCCTACAAGTACGGCTCGACACAATCGCTCACCTGCACCGTGTACGCCGTCCCGCCACCCACCACCGTGCTCTGGCACTGGCAGCTGGAAGAGGAGTGCACTTTCAGCCCCCAGTGAGTGCCACGTCCTTGCTGTCTTCTGCAGCTTATGTAGCGCTTAAGGGATGTTTGTGTTGGGTTGGGGTTTGTTTGGTGCCTTCCTCATCCAGGCTCATTACTGAGTGCAAACCCAATGGCCAGTGAAGAAAAGATTGTTGTACTTAATTTGCAGATTGCTGCAGGCAGGCTCTGCCAAGGTCATTGTTGCTGGCAGAGGCAAGGGCCACCCGCAGAGAGGATCCAGCAGTGCTGGCATGTTGCTGTCGTGCTCTCTTGAAGGGCATCTCGACTTGCGCGGGGTTTCAAATGCAGCTGTTCAGATGCTCTTCCCTCAGATCCCCCGGTGGGCTGCAGGCCCAAAACTCCATCCCAAACAGAGGAAATTTGTTGTTTATGCTAATTACGCGTCCTTGTGGTGTTTTTTTCTTGTGCTCAAGTGCTGAGTGTGATGGTGCTCTTTATCTGTGTGAAAGTGTATCGCAGAGGAAGTGCACTGATTGATGTTGGGGAATGATAGAGAGAGTGCCTGACTGAGATTCACGCAGCTTCCCTTATCTGGGCCTGCCATAAACCCAGATTTCCTTTAAAAAAAAAAAGCCAGGGACAAAAAAAAAAGCATTCTTCTTTCCTGTTGTTGTTTTTAAAATGATTCCACTAGTTTCTTTCTTTGGTGCCTGGTTGCTTCCTACACAATAGCTACTGTCCTCAAGAATTCTTGTAGGCAGTTCAGCAATTTCTATGTCTCTCTGTCTTCCTTTGAACTAAATCGACTTGAATCATCCATTTATGAATGGGGGTTTGTTCCCAGAATAGCATCTTTCCTCCAACCATCCCGACTGAGCTGACACAGGCAGATTACTTAGAAAATTCACCTTTAGGCTTGGGCGTCCTTTACTCTAAAGAGCATGAAGGTCTCAGGAGGTTATAGGGTGAAATTTAATAGAAGTATTTCCAGAAGCATACGCTTCCCTCACAGATGCAAGCTGTGGCCAGTGATGCATCTGACCTGTAGATATCTGCACATTATGAGAAGAACCCAAAATCACTCTCTTGAAGGGCAAATATTCCTCTTATCTAATGCATATGTCTCTACTTATATTTCAGGAAGGTTCGCTCAGGAGCCAATCCATATGCATGCAAAAAATGGAAAGTGATCTCGGAGAGAAAGGGTGGGAATCAGGTTGAAATTAAGCATCGGGTCGTTACTATTGCTGGGAAAACAAAGGTGAGCAGACTTCTTTTCTCTTGGCTGGGCATATTAACCCTGTTCAGCAGTCCACATGTCTGGAGATACATCACTAGAGATGAGACTCTTTTCACCTATTGTTAAACTCGGGGATCTACTCTCAGCTATCTGGGCAAGCTCCTGCTGAAGCCAAGAGGCAGAGATACACACTTTCAGGTCCTTTGAACACTGACCCGAAGGGAGTCTCCATTGAAGAATATAAGTGACTTAGATTTCAGTAACTACCTTTTAGTGGTCTGAAGTTAGATGAATTAATCTTGACCATTAGCTGTAATAGACGCTGAAGAGACTGAAAAGCAGAACAAATTGTGTATGCAACATTTTTTAAACACATATACTAAAGTCCACCTTCTTCTTCTTCCTGTTTCCTTTTACCTGATTGTCACACACTTAAGAACAAAAATGTAAACTTCAGAAGGGGACTGTGCTTCTGCCATGCCAAGGACTTGTGCTTTGGAGAGATTTTTGGTTGTGCAGGTATCTGCAGAGCCCTTTGCCGAGCTGTTGAGGTGGTTGGGTGTTACTTTAGCACTGATGTGGTATGAAATTGCTTGATTGTTCTTTTGTAGACTGTGAGCACCCTCGTGATTCAAGCAGCAAATGTGTCTGCTTTGTACAGATGTATGGCTACGAACAGGGCGGGGTCAAGTGAGAGAGTGATCTCCTTCCATGTGACCAGTAAGTGCACCCTGCCAAGGACAGCCATGTTAAATGAATGTTATTTCGTCTGTTTGCTAATGAAAGGCACTTCAGTGCTGTTATCTGATTCCTGTCCTTTATGAAATCCTTTAATTCTTTTGGGTTTTAGGTTTACCTAAGATTTTCTTTAGGCAGCCTTTAAAGTTGCCACGAATTTCAGCCAAGTGATTAGTTCTGCTGCTATCAGTGGAGTGGCGGGCCAGGGAAAGTGATGCAAGATGGGCACTGTTGTCCCAAGAGTGACTACTTTTAAGCTTTTGCAGTCACTTAAAAGAGCTACAGAGAAATTATGGTAATGCCACAAAATAAATAAAGACATACTGTAAGAGCTAAGACTAAAATTTTCAAAACCAGTGGCAAAGAGCTTGTCTCCTTAACAATCAGTCTCCATATTCACACGCCAAAAGTTTATTTTAATCCAAATTTAAAATGAACTATATGGTAGTGATGAGAATCACCTTAGGTTGCTGTAAGTTTCTACAGGAAAAATAACTGTATTCATTACACAGTTCTTCATTTGATCAATTTGAAATGTATTGCTTTTAATGAGATTGTACTCCTTAGATAATTGATTAGTTCACTGACTGATGGATTTGATTGATCTTTTTGAGTGTTTCTTTTCCTTATTTGCAACCAGATAGGATGACAAAATCTGTATTTCCAAAATTACTTTTTCAAGTTAACATTAGCCACGAAATGCAGAATCAAATGTGAATTTCTTTTACTTTTTTAACTTGCAGGGGGTCTTGAAATTAATCTCCAGCCTCAGAATCAACTGACAGAGAAGGATAACATGTCCTTGCGATGCACAGCAGACAAATTCACCTTTGAGAAGCTATCATGGTACAAACTCAGTGCTCACGTTTCACAGACTCCCTTTGGAGGGCTGCCCATGCCTGTTTGCAAGAACCTCAATGCTCTCCAGAAGCTGAATGAGACAGTTTCAAATACCAATGGTGAAAACGTCACCTTGGAGCTCATCCTTCGTAACATCTCCCTCCAAGATGGAGGGGACTATGTTTGCATTGCTCAGGACAAGAAGGCTAAAACACAGCACTGCTTGGTGAAGCACCTTACTGTTCAAGGTACCTATCTCTTACTCTGAAGCAAAAAAAGTGGTTGTGTATGAAAATAATTGCAGTAGTGGCAGTTTTTGGTGTGTTCAGGCATTGCATGTGTTTGGTTAATGGTGCACTCAGTTTGTTAAATAGATTTAAACCAGTTGTTGTAACACACACTTCTGGGGCTTGCCCAGGCAGCAGGGACTGTTTCATTAATAACAGTGAGGAAGCACTGACTGAGCCACTGTACTGTGCAAGGAGATGTGTTTGGCTTCTGCTGAAGTAATGTGTTTAGCTCAGTAACTTCTCAACCTTACTTTTCAGAATACATTTTTCTCTGTAGCTGTGTATGCACGTGTGTATTCATAGCAATAACGCTGTGCTTTGTGTGACTGACTCTCGAGTCTGAAGCAGTGAAAACTGCCATAAGTGATACTGGTATTCAGGCACAAGCAATGCAAGCTGATAATCAGCCAGATTTCACACAAATAGTGATGGCTTTGCTTTGGGACCTAGATGTCTAGGCTGATTGGGCAGATTCAGGAAAATACTTATGTGTGTTCATGGCCTGTCTTGCATGGATGTTTAATGGACCAACAGTGTCAAAACTCTCATAAGGACCCTGCACATAGAAATGTGAGGGAAGCAATCTCTCAACTATTCCCTCTTCCCTCAGCACCCTGAGCAGCTACAAATGAATTAACTAAAGCGGGTTATATCAATACTTGAAATTTTCTTGGCTATTAAAACTTTTTAATGTCATGTGGAAGTTGAACTATGATCTTAACATCAACACTGTGGCTCTTGGTGTAATGAAAGGATTTGAGACCTTGTTACTGGGACATGAACTATTGCTACTGAAAAAAATGGATCTTTTCTTAATAATCAGTAATTTTACTGTATTTTCAAACCAACAGAGCCCGTGGCACCCACGCTTGTTGGAAATCTGGAAAATCAAACAACAAATATTGGTGAAACTATAGAAGTGTCATGTGCAGTGAATGGCATTCCTCCTCCAAGCATCATGTGGTTTAAAAATAACGAAACCCTTGTGGAAGATTCAGGTGAGGATTGCTCCTCTGCTGTTAACATTAAAAGGCTTTCTTTCATGGGACTGACTTCTGATTTTCACCATGAAAAGTTTAATTTTGAATTCTTAACAAAAAGTGGCATAAAAATTGCAAAACTAAGAGTCGTAACTTTTTTCCAGGTATTGTTTTGAAAGATGGGAACAAAACACTAACCATCCGTCGAGTGAGGAAAGAAGATGGAGGGCTATACACCTGCCTTGCATGCAATGTCCTCGGATGCAGTAAAGCAGTGGCTTTTTTTTCAGTGGAAGGTTGGTGTTAGCTTCTTTTCCAATTGTGCATAAAATCTTTAGAATAACTAGAAAGAAAATCTACTGACTATCCTGGTGGGAGATCTGAAAATACGCTATGAAATTTGTGAAAAGTCCTGACCATTCCTATCAAGCTCAATTTGGGTCCTGTCATAGGTGTCATAAACCAGCTGTTGAGGTTGATGCTTTCTTCTCCACTATGCTGTTTAGAGCTTTTCAACAAAAACTCCATCTAACTTACTTGTGGTTGCAAAGAAAACTCTGCCAATCTATATTATATGCAAACCCATACAACAGAGCTACGTAAACATGCAGATGTCCTGGGGGATCTCTGTTCTCTAGGTAACATAATTGTGATACTATGTTTTTTAGCATAGGATGTTGTACCTTTTTAAATTAAGTCGTTGCTCTCACAGCATCTAAGAAAAACATAGATAAGAATTTTCGCAGTCTGTTGTGACTGCTGTCCTATTTCATTGAAACAGGTAGTGATTTTGAGTTAGGGGACTCCAGCTTTGGTCCACCACTCTCTGAAAGCAGCATTTGTGAGACCCATCTCTCACGTCCTATAGTGGCACACCAAAATACAAGTTGCAGTGACAAACAATAAATCCTAGCAGGAGGTTAGTCTGCAGTGTGGGTAGCTGGGACCACAATGGACTTTCCACTAAGAGTTGCAACATGAAGCCTCAAACTAAAAGCTCCTTGCTCTTGGCATTAGTATATTTGCATACTTTAGTCACTGAACCCTTCACGAACCTCTGTTTTTACAGTCAAGGTGGTTGTCTGATCTGTTCCATTAAGGTAATTAAAACAATATGATGTTATTCTCATAGGTCCCTTTAGGATATTTAGATGTTGGGCAAAATGTTTACATGGGGTGGAAATTATCTGCAGATGATACAGATGTGGATTTCAGCTGATGTGGTAAATATGGCTGGGGCACATCTGTAGAAATTTGAAATCTGTGTAAGACATACTGTTTCACTCCAAGAAATTTACAGTGCAGCTCATTGGGGTCATGCAATGGAGTGTGCTACTGTGTAAGAAAATCTCTACGGTGCAAAGGGTGAAATACAGGAGCATGATGTGGCAAACAGGAGCTGAAGAAGAGAGCTGCTTCTGTGCACTAAAAGATGTTCAAGTGGTATCTGCTGGCCGCTATTTTACGGGAAAAGGAACATTGTATACAAGACCTTATTATCATGTGTTCTTGTAGACCCACATTTTTCATGCCCCAGATGAATGATGTCAAGAGACAAGAGAGAGATTGTTCCCTAGGTCATTCTCACAGCTCTTTATTTTCTATATGATGGGGGTGGCTTTCTGGTTTCTAAAGAAGGAGTAATTAGTTTTTGGAATTCTAAAACAATTATTTCTTTCCAAAACGTGAATTTTACATTTTATATTTGCCGAAGGTCCAGACACTGTCCTTGGAACACAGTTGATGCTGAGAAATTGGATGGTGTGTAAAACAACATGGAACTGTAATATTCCAACATAACCCCCCAAGCTTTTTGTTTTGTTTTTGTTTTGTTTAGCTTTCGTTTCCTTGCTCCATGTTGCACTTTTAAAACGAACCTTCAGAACAAGGACCTCCATTCTTTACTTTAATGAATGAACAAAACAAATATGCTTCCAACTATCACTCAAATATTCATTTATTTCTTCCCAGGCGCTGAAGAGAAAACAAATCTGGAGCTCATTATCCTCGTTGGCACTGCAGTGATTGCCATGTTCTTCTGGTTGCTTCTTGTAATCATCCTCCGGACCGTTAAGCGGGTAATGAAAAAATTCTCATACTGTCCTATCAGCACTGGTCTTGCATGACAAATGAGAGCTGACTTGGGGCCTTTTGTGTTGCTTCTTTCCATTGTTCTTAAATCAACAGACACATTTTTTCTCTCCAAGCCATAACATTCTTGCCTGGAACTGGGGGCGCAGAAATTTGTTTTTAATTGAACAGGCCCTTGCAAGAGAAAAATGTTTCATCTGGTTCTGTTTATTAAAAGAAAAAAAAGAGCGAGAAAAGAAAAGTGCAAGTAATTAACGATAATCACACTCATGATGACATGGTGTAGGGAAATGGTAGCCTGGCATTTCTGGGAACTAATGAAATACTCTAAAGTGAGAAAATGGCATTTTGCCTGCACATTGCCAGCAAAAAACTTTGCAACTGCAACTAATACCATTTTCCAGGCCAACGGAGGGGACATGAAGACTGGCTACTTGTCAATCATCATGGATCCTGATGAAGTCCCTATAGATGAGCATTGTGAGCGGCTCCCATATGATGCCAGCAAGTGGGAGTTTCCCAGAGACCGACTAAAGCTAGGTGAGTTTCCATTGCATGAGCCATTTAGAGATACTGCAGCCCGCACTATGCTGGAGGGTGTTTGGGGTCCTGGCTCGCCATGGGGCTGCTCTGCTGCATGATCCCTGGGTGGTCTCTGTGTTCCCATAGCATATGGTGCATCCTATCTACATTTCAAGTCCTCTGTTAATTTCTGCTTCATGAACTCATTTTGGAGTTGCTTTTTATTCTACAACTTTTGCCTGCTGTGCCAAGCGAATATGTTTGTGTTCTCACTTCAAGGTAAACCTCTTGGACGTGGAGCTTTTGGCCAGGTCATAGAAGCAGATGCATTTGGGATTGACAAAACTGCTACCTGCAAAACAGTGGCAGTCAAAATGCTTAAAGGTAAAAATAATGACTAAAACTTCAACTTGAATCATACAATATAGGGATATTTGTCAACACTATAACTATTGTACCCATTGTTGTAAAAGTTTAATTTAACAGCTGTTATCATGAAGCAATGATTAGAGAAAGTACATGCCTTTCCCTCATTGATAACTGGATTGATAATGCAGCTGTAGTTCCCTAGCCACTGCTTTATAATTCCACTTAGGTTCAGAACATAAAGTTGCTCCTGCAATCAATTTGCACATGTCCATTTTTGCCTTATGTATCCTCGTGGGAAGCTTTCTGCAAGTCTCAAGACAATGGCTTAGGCACGCTCCAAACTGAGTTGTAATTTGGAATAGCTTTCTCCTCACTTTCAATCATATTATACTGACTCACATTTGGCACAGGAAAGTTGAAATGTGTGGTTCCCAGACACATTGTTCCTAAAGAAGATGTAATAGGGCAGCGAAATGGGGCTACCAGCAGCTGGGAGCTGTGTTCCACCCCATGCTGTACTGGCGTAGCTGACATGGCCTACCAGCCAACAAGGCTCCTCACATGATGGGCTGGATAAATATCAGAAGAGAATGGGCAGGAGGGAAAAACCTTTTTGTCTGTGATGCTCCTGACCTGTGTTGCTTTACCTCTGCAGAAGGGGCAACCCATAGTGAGCACAGAGCACTTATGTCAGAGCTGAAGATACTCATTCATATTGGCCATCATCTCAATGTTGTCAATTTACTTGGAGCCTGCACAAAGCCAGGAGGTAAGTAACTTTTTAGTGGGTGGGGAGGTGCTAATGAAAACCCTATTTCTTCCATTTTTGCTGCATAGGCAATTGAAACTCAAAACTGAGGATTGGAAAGAGTAGTTCTTTCTTAAAAAAAAAAAAATCTGATAAGAGTGAGCAGGCCAGAGATGGAATAAAGGCAGAATAAGGGTGGAATAAGGGCCATGCAGCTCCATCCCTTAGTTGTTCTATCCCTTTGCTTTTCTGTACTTCAGATCTACCTTTATAGTGGACAGCCCATGTGTAACAGACTTCAGAGCTGAGTCTAATACCAGGATTAATGAGTTACTCTTACTCTTGTGACCAGCTACAGTGTGACTGCGAGATGGGACTTCCCCTCTCTGTCTTTGGATGGGCTGTTGATGCCTGTGTGTGTGTAGGAGGGGAGATTGCAGTTTGGAGTCCAGCTCTGGGTGGATGAACCTATTTCACTTTATAATCAGGGACAGATGTTTTGTTTAGCAAATCCAGTACTACAAACTAATTTGGAAGAAATTCAGTGTAAAGTAACTCAGTAATAATTTTTCAGGGAACCTGATTTGTTGGCTTACCATGGGATGAAAATTTGATTTGTAAAGTTCCATGACAGAAGTCAGTAGTTGAAGGAAACATAATCCATAAATATTTATTTCCTTGTTTATTCCATAATAAAATAGAGATGGCCAGTATGTGCAACCTAAGATGGAAATTTATCACCATAGCATTTGCCTATATGAAGTAAATTTGAACATGAAATACCACATTTAATTTGTACATTAAGGCATCTATGTCCGAAACCAAGATTCCTGTTTTAAATTTGTAGTACTTTAACCACCTGTAGAAAAATGCATGGATAATAGTGTGTGTATCTTATTGCAGAGGTTAATTGCACTGAAGTTCATTCAAATATTTATGTCGCAGCCTTACAATGTCACTTAACTTGGGCTATTACTGGCACTTCAAATATAAACACACCACTATACTTCTTGGCATATGAAGTTAAGCCTGTGATTCTCAAAATTATGTCCTTTGTTTTCTTCCTTTAAACAGCAGAAAAATGAGTAATTTCAGTGCTTTGATTAGATTTTATTTTTTTTATTGCTGATATTTTTAAAAACCTTTGGCTATTAGAATGCTCTTTGAACTGCACGTATTTCTAGCCAGAAGTTACGCTGTGAGATAAGGTGGGATATTGATGGTCTAATGAATTGCTTTATGGGTTGCACAGGCCCACTCATGGTGATTGTGGAATATTGCAAGTTCGGAAATCTGTCAGCTTACCTACGGAGCAAGAGGAGTGAATTTGTCCCCTACAAGGTAGGGAGTCAAGGTTAACAGTAGAATGTTTGGTTTGGTGGGTTTTTTTCCACACACAGTGTTTCTTTTTCTAGAGCAGACTGAAGCGGCAATCCTTGGGGACGCTGAATGTCTTAGTGTACTTCTCATGGGAATGAGAGATGGCAAAGACATCAGAGGTCATCTAGTCTTTCCCCTGGCCCCTGCAATGTAGCTGTTTTGTTATTGTTAGCTTAAAATGTGCAAAGGAACTGGGCTTCCACTATTTCCTTTGGCAGACTGTTCTACACTTGGCCGTATCTTTCAGGAAGTTTTTTCTGATTATCAGCCTGAATTTTTTCCTTTCTTAGTTAAGCTCCAGACCACCTTAAATAACTGCACTCCATGCTTAGTGTATATATCCATCAGATGTCCATAGGTATCTGCTATCACGTGATTATCTGTTCTTCTGTCCCCTTGGCTCATTGCTGAACGATGCTATACATTTCTTTTGTTGTTAATAGTTTCGTATAATTGATGTAGCTCATGAGTTTACATTCAGCTTTTCACCTCCCAAGTCCTTTGCAAAAAGGAGCTCCATCACAGCACCCCCTCTGCACCCTGATTTGAAAGAAGGGGAGGATGGAGACTGCCATTTTCAAATTCATTTCTGGGTACCTCTGAGAGGAATCTTATTTCTGGAGAGGATCCATCTGGAGGATCCATGCCCTCTGAGGGTCAGATTGCTGTATGAAGGACTTGGCTGTGTGTACCCAGCACTCAGGGTCACCCTGGGAACCCAACCCTTTTCCACCCACAGCCAAGAGGGAGGCCTCTAGGCTGTGCTCTGCCATGTTGGTAGACTTGAGTCTTCCTGCAGCTGCTGTGTTTAGATCAGAGCTTCTTCCCTCTGCTTGTTGGTTCTCCAGGGGGTTATTTTTCTTTATCCTTGGAGACATTGTTTACTATTTTATATTGGCAAAGGCAGCTCACTGCATCTTCTTGTGAGGTAAAAAGATAAACAAGTATCTGAGAGGCCTTGAAGGAAGAGACAGGGTTTCATGAGGGTGCTGACCCTTGCTTACACAAGCGGCAGAAATGGGATTTGGCAGTGTTAAAAAACAGCCCTGCCAGGGAAAAAAATCACCAAACCAAAGCAGAAGAAAATGAAAATGTTTTGGAATAAGCTTGTGGGGCTGGATTCCTCCCTAGAGGCATGCAGCTGCTTAGGGGAAGAAGGAAATAAGTCAGGTTTTGATGGCTGTTAGGGTTTTGGCCAAGGTAAGGTTTAGCAGGAGGGCCTTTGCAGCAGCAGGACATAAAGCCATAGCAGTACAGAGAGGCTGGAGTGTATGAGAGGGTTTGGCAGCATCCATCCATGTGTGTTTCACAGGTGGGGGGCACCGAGGGCTGAGGACTCTAGCTCCTCGGTGTGCATTTAGTCCCCAGCATGTGGAGATGTTGCTGGGGTTTGGCTGGGAGGTTGTGGAAGCAGGAAAACGTTGTGCTGTGGAGTGGCAGAGGGTGCTCCGGCTGGTGAACGCCCGTGGCCGTGGGTTGGGTTTTGCTGGTAATGTCAGTGCACCAGCCTGGTGCCCCAACCAGCGCTGGCTCGGAGCAGAGCAGCTGATCACACCTTCACTGGGTTGCTCTCCCTGCCTTCCCTGGTGACCTTTGCACAGACCAGAGGGAGCATCACTGCCTCTCCAGTAGAAGCTTCTGGCATGCTTTCAGCTTCTGATTTTTCTCACCCTCCCCTCATATTTCTAGACCAAATGTGCCAGATTTCGGCAGGGGAAAGAGAACTACGTTGGTGATGTCTCTTCTGACCTGAAGCAACGGTTGGACAGCATCACGAGCAGCCAGAGCTCAGCAAGCTCAGGCTTTGTGGAGGAGCGGTCCCTGAGTGACGTGGAAGAGGAGGATGGTAGGATATATCTTCTCCTGGTGTTGGAACATGTCATTGGTGGGTCTGATGAGGGACATTGGGGACTGTGTGATTTCCGAAGCTCCCTCAAAGCTCTGTGCAGACTATTCTCCGGATGACCAAAGTTCCTGAGCTATGGATTATCTAGATCAGCGTCCCAAACCCCTCAGCCCAATCCCAGATAACGTTCTGTCTGAAAAGGGTCTGGTTTTAGTATGAAGCCTTTTGGAGATGTGTGTATTTAATACCCCAGTATCTTCAGGTAAAATCACAGAGTACAAACTCCAAAGGCAGTGCAGAGAGAGATGCAGCAGGATGCTAACTGAATTTCCTCAGTGTTTACCCAGAAGTTAAATACTGTGA
This sequence comes from Machaerirhynchus nigripectus, assembly GCA_013397975.1. NCBI lineage: Eukaryota > Metazoa > Chordata > Aves > Passeriformes > Dicruridae > Machaerirhynchus > Machaerirhynchus nigripectus. Next base: position 2,270,240 of record VZRQ01003568.1, on the reverse strand, counting down.
AATACTATTTGTTTCACTGCTTATTAGCAGAGAGCTTGCTTTGCCTTCCCTCAGCTCAGGTGGTCTGTCAGGAACAGGAAGCCTGAATTATCCACTCATTCAAAGCCTCCCCAGGATGCACATATCCTCTGCAGTGGTTTCACTGATGCATTTGCCATGTCCTCCTTTAGCAGATGCAGCACAAAATGCTCAGTGCTGCCATTTCAGAGGCTGCAAATTTCACCTAGGGGCGGGATCAAACTAGTTGGGAAGAAGGCCATAGCTCTACTGCCTGTACCTCAACTACTACTGAAAATCATTTAATGCAAAGAAAAACATAAGTATGTAAACAGGGAGAATGATCTTGCAGTTTCAATGCAATCTAACAGGTAATGTCAGACATGCATTTCATGCATTTCCACACCATCATGGTTCCTTTCCAGTACTCCCTGGTGTAAACATTCACCCTCTGAGCTGTGATGTTACAAGAAATATATAGACCTGAAACAGCCCTGAGGTTAAGGTTTTAGCCACCAGTGCTGTAGTTCTTGGTAGATGTCTGCATAAAATCAAGAGCTGAGCAAAGTCACAGACTTAATTTATTTCAACAGGAACTAAATGCCTTGGTGTCTTTGGATATTTGAATACATTATTCCTCTAGGTCACTAGAGGATGAGGTTAGGGTTCTTCTACACTAAATTAGCAGGGCTTTTTGCCAAATTGAAGTCTTTCTCCCTGTGGCATATTCTCTCCTCATGAAGACTAGGTGGGGCCTCCCTCTCCTTGGTTTCTAAGTTCAACTGAAACCACGGAAAGCTTTACTGTCTTAGAAACTTGTGAGCTGAGTTTTGGTTGTTTTTCTTTTGGGATTGTTTTGCAAATCTTTCCTCTGGTGGGAACTCTGGAAATAAGCAAGGAGGCCTAGGGTATAACCCATTGTCTCAAAGTTTACTTTGCACAAGACTAGTGTGATGTAAAATGGTTTGTTAGTGATAATTATATAGCCAAAAAAAGTGCTTGATTTGCTCTTCCAGTCCAGTGTGGCATAAGGTTCAGATGGACTTTTACCTAACAGCAGTTATTGGTGAAATCAGTGACAAAGGGCATGTTTGACTGTCATCTGATTCTTTGCAGCTGGTCCTGAAGACCTTTGCAAGAACCCTTTGACCATGGAGGACCTCATCTGTTATAGCTTCCAGGTGGCGAGGGGAATGGAGTTCTTGGCTTCACGCAAAGTAAGGAACTTCTCAGGAAGAGTGGCATGTTATTTATTTGACTGTAGGAAGTAATGCTGTAGGTCTGTAGAAGGAAACAGCATGTTCTTCTTTGGACTAGCAGTCATCCGCAACATCTTCTTTTTGCTCTAAGACATACCCAGATCATTAATAGTACAGAGTGAAACAGCCTGTGCATTTATTGACACAAATGTTAGTGATCTGTATGAGGTTTATGGGCCACCACTTCATAGAAGAATGGTTAGGGGGTTGGAGGAGGGGAGCTGACTTATAAGGACAATTAAAGGAACTAGGGACAAATCCCTGGTAACAGGAGCTAAACGAGAGTAAAGGATTTTGCTCTGAGGAGGTTGCTTGTACCTTGTGCCCTGGGGTTGGAAGGGCGATGTGAGGAGACACGATACTCAGCTATGAAACTTCATGGATGACTCTTTGGAGAATCTCTTGCGGAAGACACCCTGGTAGTCAACAGCACCTCACCTGCATTTTGGCCTTCTAGAAATATTTTTCTGTGGTTTGAGCCTAAATACGTAGAGCACATATTTCAAAGGATGACAGTTCCAGCAAGAGTGAGGAATTGCTTGCAGCCGTATAGAAACAAAAAATACTTAGAATTGGGAAAAGAAAGTAGAAGCAGGGAATACAACACTGCTCTAGAGTGCAGCTACGTGTTCAAGAACAGACTTCAGAGTCTTTTTCTTAAAACATGCTTTTGTCTGCCTTTCATACATCCTGATTGATGTGCATATGCAAAAATACCTGCTTCCAGAATCTGCAGTTTCAGTCCATACTAGAAGCAAATCTGTACCCACTCTCAGAGCCTGATTCTTTTACTTCAGGCTATTGAGGCTTGAGTTTTGGAGTGTTTGGGTTGTTAACTAAGCTGTTGTTCTGCATAGGTAGAGATGTAGACTTCTTTCTCTGTAGTAAAGATTAGTTTGTGTTGGAATCAGGGCAGCATTTTAGCGTGGTGTTTTTCAGAGAAATAGGGGAGTACACAGATTTGAGTGAACCTAAGTAAATCTAAAGGTAATCAGATCTGAACCTGTTTTGTGTCAGCTTCTTAGGATAATTAATTAGCTAACTTCAAAGGCCCTCTCTGCACAGCGGATAAACAGATGTATGTTTGGACTTGGGAACACAAGTCTCCCTGAGCCAAATCAGTTGTGACCATCAAAAAAGCACTTGAAATCAGCAACTGTTGATGCTGAGGTTTCTTTTTCTTAAAAGGTTTTAAGAATTATCTGGCCTTTAAGGGTAGGAGAGCACATATGTGAAAGAGATTAGCCCTGTGGACAGAGCTGTGACGACAGGCAGTATATGAAGTTGTTTACTTCTCTTTGCAGTGCATCCACAGGGACCTGGCTGCTCGTAATATCCTCTTGTCAGACAATAACGTGGTCAAAATCTGTGATTTTGGCTTGGCTCGAGACATCTACAAAGACCCAGATTACGTCAGGAAAGGAGATGTAAGTTTGAGATTATCTGTTTGGTAGAGAATTAATATGAAATCAGGACTTCTTTTTTCTTTTTTTCCCTTAAAGAGGTTTGTGGAAACTCAGTGTTTTGCTAAGCTATGATACCATTTTGTTTATGAAAATGCTTTTAGGCCAGACTACCCCTAAAATGGATGGCACCAGAAACCATTTTTGACAGAGTATATACCATTCAGAGTGATGTATGGTCCTTTGGAGTTCTGCTGTGGGAAATATTTTCATTAGGTGAGTCACTTAAATTTTACTGAGCTGTCTCTAAACAAAAGAGTCTGAAGAAAACAGTCAAAGTGTTCTTGGATCCTCTGTAGCATTTCCTTTTTACTTCTTGAAAAATTCCTATATATTTCTCCATCAAAATAAAATACTAGAATTTTCTTTAAAATGCAAATGTAGGAACATAGGCTTGAAATGCTTCTTCATACAGTTTCAGTATGTGATGATGTGCCTCATTTACTCAATCAGTTGCTGTTTCCATCATAAGTAAAATTGTTTACACATCCAAATGTACCAAATTGTCTTACTAACACAAACTATAGCAAGTTATTTGCTTGAAAATTAATCCCAAAATTTAAGAGTCTAATGCATTAAAACTACTGTTTCTTTCATTTAAGGCGCATCACCATACCCTGGAGTGAAAATTGATGAGGAATTTTGCAGAAGACTGAAAGAAGGAACGAGAATGAGAGCACCAGACTATACAACACCAGAAATGTGAGAAACTGTTCTTCCAGCTGCCCACATTTACCTCACACTACTAGCAGGTGCAGGAGCAAGCAATAGGTGCTGTTTTCTTTATGCTGGTATTTTAATTGGTTTTGTTGTTCTAGGTACCAAACAATGTTGGATTGCTGGCATGGGGATCCTAAGCAGAGACCAACTTTTTCAGAGCTGGTGGAGCACCTGGGGAATTTACTGCAAGCCAACGTCCGTCAGGTATGGGAACTGTGTTCTCTGGTTGCTAAAACCACCGGCTGAATCTGTCCTGTCCTGGCAGCCACCACAGCATTCCGTAGTTGGGTACTGTCCGCTGGAGCTCTCAGGGAGCCTGGGCTTCTTCTGCAGCTCCCGTTACTGACCACCAGTTGGGTCTCTGACTAGCAGAGGGTGACTTGTGGTGTAAAGATCCCGGAGCTTGTATTGTGTATATTTTTGGTTGTAACCAAAAGCCACTCTGCCCTGCCAGTAAGGCTTCCCATGACGCTACTGCTGTCTTTGCTGGGGAGTTGTTGGCACAGGCTCAGTTCCCTGCTCTGCTGCTGATTTCTCTGCATGCTGCAGACACATTCCAGCAGGTAGCTCCTGTTGATCTTACTGTGCCAAAGATGGTTATCTTAGTGTATGTGAGGGTGTGGGCTGCAATGCTTTTAATGGCTATCATGGAAAACAAGGATACAAGAACTCCATTGCCTGTGAGCAGCTCCGTGCAAACGAATGTATTAAGGCACAACCTGTGTGCAGGCGTTGCAGTAAAAGAGCCCACAGCCACCAGGCGGGTACATGGGCCTCCCTTTCAAGCTCTCCATCTTGTGGCTTCCTCTTCAGTTCCTACGGAAGTGGACAAGGCCAGGGCAATAGATGTGAGCCCACTGAATGAAGGAGGGTGGATTTGGCTGTGTGCTCCCCTATTAGACAAACTCTCCCTTTCTAACCTATCAGTGATGATGCGAATTACACTGCCCTTTTAAACCGTCAGGTTCCTTTTCTTTGTGGCACTGGGATTCAAACATTACTAAAATCTACTTTTAATTTTTCAAAGACATCAATAAAAAGTCCAGTTTGTACATTATGTTACAGTATGTAATGTAAAAATTTTTTTTTTTTTTTTAAATTCAAAACTACTTGGAAGTGGTTCTTATTAAGCTTCCTTCTTTTAATGTAGCTGCTTCTGCAAAGGTGGTATACTGTTCACAGTTTACTAAAACACCCACACTGTTGGCCTGATGCATTCTCCATGGACATGCATGTATCTGTTTTTGTCTATGTGTCTCTGTAGCCTATTTAATTTTTTGTATTTTTTCACTGCATTCTACAGGATGGTAAAGACTACATTGTCCTTCCTTTGTCAGTATCACTGAATATGGAAGAGGATTCAGGTCTCTCTCTCCCAACTTCACCTGCTTCCTGTAGGGAGGAAGAGGAAGTCTGTGATCCTAAATTCCATTATGACAACACAGCAGGAATTAGGTATTTTATATGGTGGACATCCTACTGGGGCCTCTGGGAAGGTTTTGTTCATGCTGGGGGAAGGGAAAATGAAAGGAAGAGACTTCAGCTGCCTGGTCCATATTTAACCTTCTCCATAGGGATAAGAAAGAATTTGTAAAGCTTTTGTAGGCAAAAGCTAGTTTCTTAACTTCCCAATTAGTGATTTTCTTGTTTATTTTTAATGTTGTTACCCTTTCAAGATTTGGAATCCTCATTCAAAAGCAAACAAAAAAAGCAAGAAACATGAAAATATCTATTGTTTTTGAAGAACCAGAACATACAGAAGGTTTTACTGGTCCAATTCAGTTGTGTTCACAGTGTTCTTGTGTTGCAGCTGCCAAGAATATTAATGATGATAGATCTATCATTAATAATTTCTCTAGCGTTTCTCCTCCTAAAGTGAAGCACTGGAAAACAGGTCATGAATTGATAGCCAAGAGGAATGTGGTGTAAATAGTGTTGTCACTGGTTTTTGTCCACTGCTTGCTTCTGGTGGGCTCCTAGGGCATCCACAATGGTAGATGCCATTGGGTATCATGGCAGAGGTGACTTTCCAGTACGGAGTTTCTACTAATGCACTTCAGGCGCTTATATTGGACCCTTTGAGGACCTCTGGCATGGGATGTAAGGGAGAAAGGTGTTTTCTCATCCAGGGCAGCCACTGAGATGCTGGGAGCCCTGAATTGCTCCATGCAGTCTCAGAAGAAGGAGGATAGAAAGAGATGGATGCAACCATCAGGGTGGAGACGGATTCTGTTGGCAGGTTTCATGTGGTTTCCATGAAGCAGAGCCCTCTGCCTCACTGCTTGTATCATACCCGCCACAGACGGAGTTCCCAGTGATTTGGGGTACAGCAGGATAACATTTCTATGTGGTCCTAGAAAAGACTACATAGGCACAATGCATTTCACACTTCAGTTGAACTTACGATCCTACAGCTGAGCTATCAACCCCCTGTAGTCGTGGGACAGTGCAAACTATATATGTTTAAAAGACAAAAAAGCATGATCTAACACTGAAAATACCACACTTATTTTCCACTTTTAACACTTCCTATTTGGCTTTTCCTGGTCCACATTTCCTGTTATGAACAGAAGTAAAGCATTCTGTCAACATTTGAAGGAGACTTTGAGTCTCTTTTTTCTCATCTTACAGGGTTGTGAAAGCACTTGTGGAAACCATGCTAGGAGAAGCAAAGTGAGGAGGTTAAGTCATGCTTAGGGGCTTTATTCTTATGTTCTGGTTGCTGAAAACGATTTTGTTGGCATGGATCTCGCTATACAGGTAGTGGAAAAGATTGATCTGTTCAGAGATGTCTTTTTCAATCTTCACAAAAGTACTAACTATGAGGAAAGGCTGATAAATATAATCTCTAAATCAAAGCTGGAGGAGGATAACAAGCACAGGGAAAACATGGAGAATATTAAAGAGTGTTTAGATTGCTGATGTAAATTAAAATTAGGAGGACCTCCTAACATCTGCTATATTTTGCTTAGTAAATAGATATGCAATTTCTGAACCTTGAAAGATTGTCATTAGAAACAGTCAGGTGAGGTACAGAAGAGTTAGCGTAAAGTGTAAAGATAATGCCTACTCTTAGAAAGAACATAAAAAGCATAATTCTGAAATAAGTTTAATTTGAATTCTAGGAACAATCCTGGAATAAATGTTCAGATAAATAATGGTAAATGCCTACAGGAAAACAAATTAACTAAAAATGGCCAGCATGGATTTCTCAAGAACAAATCAAGTCAAAGTAATTGAAGTTTCATTTTTAGGGAGAATAATTGACCTGGAGGATAGCAGAGAAGATGCATTTTGATTTCCTGTAGGACATATTTGGCCTTTTTTTAATGGGTCAATCTAACACAAAATGCAAACAAATGTCAGGAAATACTCTGAGGACATCAGCTGAGCTCTCACTGCCACTGAGCAGGAGTCAGACTCCTTGCATGGCCTCTCTCTGCCTGCACACTGTTTCTAGTCCTGTTTGCACAGTAGTTTGCATAACCAGGAGGTTCTCATTCACTGTAGCCCTTCTAGGCTGGCTCGTGTCTGGGCTGAGCAGAGGCAGGTCTCCCATACTTGGGAGGTCATTCAGATCGAGAGACTGGGCTTCTCAGTCCTCACCACCCTGGAAAACTGTAGTTCTGGCCATGCAGCTCTGTGCCTGGGTGGATGTTTAAATGCAAGCCCAGAGGGACCTCCCAAACTTAGAAGGCAAGTTGTGGAATGAACTTCTAGTCGTACAAGATCAGGTTGTCCAGGAGGGTGAGTGGACTAGATTGTCTGCTTGATGGTTTTGGTCCTGGTAGTGTTGGGTGGGAAATGGACTAGATACCACTGTGGAGGAGAAGAAGACATGGCCAGTGCAGAGAGCTTGAAAGAACTGGTTTTGTTAAGTTTAGGAAGACAAAAGGGAGAGGGAACATAGTTAACAGTGTTCAGTATATGAAAATTTGCTCCAAAGAGGGTGTTAAATAATTGTTCTGTGTCCCCAGCATCAGGACAAATTTTATTTGCAGCAAATGCTTGGGTTTAATATTTGAAAAACATTCTAAAGTGTGATTGAGCACCTGAGCAGGCTACATGAGGAACTTGTAAAATCCCCTCCAGTTTAAATAAATGTCTGTTGGAGATAAGCAGGATTCAGCATAGCTAGACTCAAAGCTGGGAAATGGGGTGAATGATACTCTTAATTTTCTCTAGCTTTGCACTTCAAGAGGATGCGGGTTACTCTACTAACTCCATGGCTTTTCCTTCATTAGCTGTTAAGAACACAAATTTGCCCTGTTTAACTGGGACACCATCCATTTCATTCCATATTCACTTAGGCAGAAAGCTGAGGGTGCCGTTTTGTTTGCTGTATTAGTATCTCCATGAAAGTCAATTGTATTTTTTTGTCCAATATTTTTTATGGATGTCATCCTGAACCAGAGGGCTTCTTTTGGAGAAGAGCCTTCAAGAGAGATTTAGCACTCCCTGTCCTGATCCCCACAGCTGAAGGGCAGCAGTGTGCTGAGTCTGCTGTTGTTGTCCTAGGTCCAGCCAGGGGTCTCAGAAGTGCAGTCCAAAGGAAGAGACACATGTCTGTGCTCCAGGCTTCTCTGTTTATTATACTTCTAATGTAAAAATTTTTTTTTTTTTTTTATCCAGTGTAACTGAGGAAAAAAGCTGTTTTCTCAAAGCCATTTCTTAGAATTTGCTCAGAGATCAATGTTGTCAGGAGCAGAAGGTCAGAAATATGCCACTTTCTAGGCTGTTCATCCCTTTCAATAAATAGATATTTTGAAGTTTGCATAATATGTTTTGACAAAAGGATTAACTTCTCTGAAGAGAGATAAAAGGGTTCTGATATCATTGTGCTGTTTGCAGCCAAGTTGTGGATAGTGGACACAAAATTTTATTGTTTTGTTTTCTTTGCAGTCAGTACCGACAAGGTAGCAAGAGAAAAAGCCGCCCTGTGAGTGTGAAAACATTTGAAGATGTCCCACTGGTAACCACTGTAAAAGTTGTTCAGGAGGTGAGTTTGTCTATTTGTGCATACTTTCCTTCTATTATACATTTTTTTTGTGTTTTTAATATTTTTCCATTTAATGCATTTTCAACACCTTTGCAGGAAAACCAGACAGATAGTGGGATGGTTCTTGCATCTGAAGAGCTGAAGGCATTGGAAGAGAATGAAAAACAAGTGAAAATACCCTTTAGGTAAGGCTCATAGGATTGAATATGACCTTTTACCTGCAGTATGTCAGAAGACTGATTGGTTTGTAAAATTGTTTGGAAGACAAAATCTTTTCCTGAAGTATTTTCAAAAACAGAAAGCAAAATCATGCCCAGTATGCCTGGTCATCTGCATTTGGTACTAGGAGAGGAGAGGAGAGGTAATGCAGCTTTTGGAAGCCTCAGTCAGCACCCAGAAAGGACTAGTGTTTATCAGCTGCAATAGCATCAACCACCCCTCGAAGGTACTGAGCTGGTGCACACAACTGAGCACGAGGACCTGTCTGAACTGATGTACAGCAAAAGGTTTTTTGCTTGCTTTTTCTTTCTTTTTTTTTTTCAATAGCTGACACTCAAGTTTTCAGGATGTACCTGGGTGTATTTTCAGAGCACTGTGCAGGGGTTTCACTGTGCAGTTGACAGGAAGCACAGTGGCGTTCATGGAGCTGAAACATCACGTATGCTCTCTGAGAGCTTCTCAGGAATTATTTTTTTCCAGACCAACTTTAGTGCAGACGAAGATATACCGCAGTTACAATTGCACCACAGCTGAAGTAAAGTCTCTAAAAGCTTTCTGTCCATTTCATCTGTGGTCGCAATCTAACTCCTTGTATTGTCGTAAAATTAAACATCTTTTTCATGCATTAGTGAAGTTAGGGCATATGAAAAGGTCTCTCCTTATAATCAAATGCATATTTAAAAAGGCTTGAAGCCAGGTTTAAGTACAGCATTTTGCTTTGGTCGTTGCTGTGATGGAAAGCAGCTGGCATCTGGAGTCGCCCACCTGCCCTCCAGAAGACAGCTCTCTCCACAGCTCTCTCAGCCCTGTTTCTGATTGATTTTTGCAGCACACTGGTGCCCAGCAAGAGTAATGAATCCGTCATGTCTGAAGCCTCCAACCAGACAAGTGGGTACCAGTCAGGATACCACTCGGATGACATGGACACCACCATCTACTCCAGCGAGGAAACCGAACTCTTGTGTGCCCAGGAGGCTTCGCCCCCGCTCTGCCGCGCTCACGGGCTCCCCTACGAGAGCCCCGCGCCACTCTAGGGTGAAGCTGGCAGCTCCAGCTCCCCCTGGGATGTGCCTTCATTGCCTGGGCTGGTGGTATTCAGGTTTGATGTATTGAAAGATGGCATCCATGGGACTAAGAAAAGACATTTATTTTTCCTGAAGAAGATGCAGAAGCATCTGGCAGCAAAACTGCGCCGTGCCAGGCTGGGGCTCTTTCCTCAAGAGCTGCTGATGGCTTAGGGTGCAAAGCCCCAGCCATGGTGTGTGGGGCTGTGCCAACCCCGTGGCAGGAGCTGACCGTGGTGATATGTGGAGCATCTGCCTGATGCAGGCAGCATCACGGCATTCAATTTAAATGTTTCTACTTGTACGAAATAATGGCACATCCCTGCTTTTGTGGGGTTTTTTTTGTTTGTTTTTCCCCTTGTGGGTGGACTCCAGGAAGGAAACAGCACGGCACTGGCTTCTTGTTTCTCAGAGTTATTCCTTGCTTGTACCTTCACAAACAAAAAAAGGAACCTCCAGCTCAAGGCTCTGGCACTCACTGATGGCCTGAGACTAAACATAGGCTGGGCTAAATATAGGTGGGGGTGATGGTCTCTGTCCTTGGCAGAGGAAAAAGGCTGCTGTACAAGTCCTCATGAGCTGCATTTTCTCAGTGAAATTGGTTAGTAGGGAGAAGGCAGAGCATTGAGCCAAATGATGGGACTCAAATAGCAGGGCCGTGCCTGACCTCTGAGGATGGCTCTGCTCCCCGTTCATCCCCAGCACCCTTGACTCACGCCAGATGCCTGCCTGCCTCTGAGCTGCCTGAAACTGCTGCAGAAAATGCTCCCCTCCCGGCAGCTCGCCACTTGCAACAGGGAGAAAAGGCAGTGTCATTTACCTTAGGACCACAGGAAGCTCTGTGGTTCTGGTGGGGCATCCTAAGGGCACCCTACCTCTCATCTCATCCCCCTCCCTCAGATTTCGGTCTGAGTCTTTCTCTTTGAAAACTCAAAGTCTGTTTGCAGTGGCAGAGATCTCAGTTTATGTAGCCTTGGGAATCCGTGGCTGGTTTTGTGGCAGATCTGATCTTCTCCGAGTGATGAAATTGTGCCTAATTGTTGGACAACTTCTTACCTGTGCTCTTGTAGGCCCAGAGCTCTACTGATAGACACAATGAGGACTACAAGATTTTAAAATGTAAAGCTATTTCTACTGAGTTCTTTTTGTATTTTTATAAGTATTTTTTTGTTTGTACTTACTACAATGTCAAATGCTGGGAACCACGAATATAAGGCATATACAGTATTTATAGCCTCTTTATGTAGAAATAAATGTAATATATTAAAATATAAATATATATTATATAACAGATATTGTACTATTCACATTTTGTATTGGTGTTCTGTAGCATTGCAAAGGTCACAAAATTTTTTCAATAGCTTAAACTCTTCACTTCATTAAAAGGGACTGGAAATTTACAGTGGAGAGCTACAAGTAGGTTTATTTTCTTTTATTGTATCCTTTCTATTGACAGGGAAGATTCTAAAGTGCTACTTGTTTCAAGTCTATGAACACGGGTAGTAGGTATGTGTAGTAAAGAAACTTCAGTGGTTTTTAGCAGCTGGCAATAAATACCTTTAGAGAAATGGCCAGAGGAAGAGACTGCTTGTGCAAGCTGAATCTCCTCTGAAAGTTTATTATGTTCAGTTGGGGATGGTTGATCTAATTGTATTGTGGCTTTTGCCTGGGGAGTGGCATTTTCCCTTAAAGCCTTATTCATCTTTTCCCACTTGTATTTCTTCCAGCTCACTTCTCACAGACTAAGTGTTGTCCCTACTCTTGTCAGCAAAGTCTTCCTTTATTTTAAAACTGTACTTAAAGCTCCTACCTTTTCACTCTGTTGTCCACTCCTTAACTTTCTCTTCTGCACTGTGTAGTTCTTTGTTCTCAGGGCAAGGCTGTCTACTGCTAGGGACATAACAGCTTATGCTAGAAAAAAGTGCAAGGGAAGTTAAGCCACAAATTGCAGACTTTAATTCAGCTTCTCTTTATTGCAGTTTGAAATGAGACAGGCTGCTGCATAGTGAGAACACTTGTCTAGGAAGTGAGAGATCTCACTGCTGAATTCTTCTCAGGCTGAATATGGGACTAATGCCTTCCACATATTATGTGCATTCCCCAAATACAAGGTTATGGGATATCAAGCTGTAAGTGTTTCTCCATTGCTCCCCCTAAATCTAAAGCATTTTACAGCCAGGAAATCAGGAGCAGGGAGGTCAGATTGAAAAAAAAAAAAAGGGGGGGGGTGCTTTCTTGATCTTCTGTTAAGGGTTCTATGAAGGACTTGTATTTTCATGTATATATTTGACATTTGTCTTGCATCCCAGGCAGCAGTCTAGCCATCAGAGTGTGCTCAACAGACAATGCTACATCCTATAACATCTCCCCTCTGCAACATTTTTCATTATCTTTAATGAAAATGCTCATCTATGTGTTATTACAAAATGGACATAAAATACTGACACTGAGAGGACCTTAACGAGGCACATGTTGGAGAGTCCTAACAGTGAGGTGGAGATCGAGATGTGTCATGGATACCCATCTGCCCTAGACCTGCACTACCCAAGGTTTGGGATGTTCAATTTAGACATCTCATTTTGTAGCTTTTTTCCTCTCCAGCTTGGTGTAACACATGATGTGTGCTACATACACGCAGTCAGATGCTTCCCTGCGTGTTCATGGTACCTCTAAAACAGCCACCCACTACAATTCAGACTGATGAAGTTTCAAGACATGGCCATGTCAGTAACTAAGTTCACACTTAAAATCCTTGTCAGCCAATTAAATTCTCTTCTGGGTCCAAATAGTTTTAAATATGCCTGGAAAATGTAGCAACTAGCACACACCTGCTTTAAGAAAGGAAATTAGTTTCTAAAAAAAAATCAACCCAAACCATATATTCACTGTCAGAAGCAAGCAGAGGTTCTTTAAATGTGTTTGTATATTTGGCATCCAGTAACACAATTCTTTTCTTAAACCATGGCCATTACATCCTTTAAAACACCTGGACTTCTTGTTGTATTCTGAATACAGCACATTCAGCTGAACCCTAGTCATGCCACATCTGTCTTTGAGATGCTTTAGATTCCAAAAAGGGTATTTTCAATGAAACAACAGACATATAATGCACAGATTTGCAAATGCCTTGCAAACCAGTCCCAGCTTTATCTCTACCCTGCAGCCATGCAGCAAAGTGTCAACATTTGGATCAGCATCCTTATCCATGAAATTCAGCCTGGATCTGAGCCCAGTGAGCTACAAATAGAAGGGACACTTATGAGATTATGTATCCAAACATATCACTGTGAGCATCTGGGTTGGAGTGAGGAGAAGCAGTGATGGGATTGACTTGTCTTGTTCAGAGGAGCTGCCAGAATGAACTGTAATTGCTGATGGGTTAGGATGTGGGGAATCAGGCACAGCCATGCCAGAAATAGGCAGTTTCAGGGCTTGGAGATGGCTCATGTCAGCTCTTATCAGTGTAAACACAGCGCACCTGAAGAATGCAGGGGTGTTCAAGTGTGGGAGGTAGATCCTTCTCCCTGCAAAAGACACTGTAAAATGTATCTCATCCTTTGCGTGGAAATGTCTTGGCAAATCCAGTCCTTGCCTAAGCTTTTCTTATTAATGCATCTCCAGTTGCAAACAAGTGCATGTCACATGAGAATAAAAGTGTTAGGATGATACTCCATAACTTCTGATGTGGTTGTCCCAAAAGACCATGCCTGGAGACTTTTGGGACAGAGTGCTTATTAATTCTAAAAGCAGTGTGTGACTAAAACCACTACAATCACAGAGCTGCTCGCACTGGGGACAAAAATTTCCTCTTAATGGCATCTCTTTTTGTGGTTCCAAGGCTGCAAAACATAACTGGGTAGCATGGATAGCCTCCAGATATAAAGCTGGAATTGGCTATTTTTATGCGAAACATTCCCAAACCATGAATCATCTGAGGTTTCCCCTCATCACTGATACTTGAGTACACACCCTGTGTTACCTCGCAGTATGGGACCTCACAAAGCAACAGCAAGGGCAAGGAAAACAAAGTTAACGTTTGTTCTTTCTAATTGACAAATTTATTAGGGCTAGAAGTTAACTGACAAAGCCCTTTTCTTTGGACTTCAGCCCTGTATTTTTATTCTGCGTGGCTGAGTGTTGCATTCTGTGTTGTAATATATGTCCTCAGCTCCTCAACCCCTGACATTCAGGCTGATTAAGTCCCAGAAGGTCACTGGGAAACATAGCAGGAGCTTGTAACATATGGTGCTGATAAACATCTTGGCATCAGAGATAAGGAGCTGGTCAATGTAATCTTAGGAAGCTCAGGTTTTGTTGCCATAAAACTGTACAATGTAAAGCCTAATCCCTACACAGGTTTAATTAGCTGTTAAACATATCAGATTCATGATGAAGGGTGTTCTGGTTACCTAGACATTGTTCACTGGCTGCCACTGGTTGGTTCAAATGTGAAGTATCTCTGCCTTGCAGCTTGTTAGGATGACATGTTATGGTGAATGATGACTGCTCTGTAAATTTTGGGGCAGAGCAGGGGGGAAATGAATTCAATTTCCAGACCCAGCTGTAATGTCAGATACAGCCTCTGATGCCAGGTAAAACGGCAGTGCCACGTGGTTTCCTAAGTCCTGGTCAAAAAAAGACTTCCTTAAAAGGTGGAATATATGAAATGAAGTTCAGTTATCTTTTCCAAGGAGAGCTGAATCTGTTCGCCATCCTGCAAAGCTGTTTCCCTGGGCTCCATGCTGCTCTCTCTTTCAGTATAGTCATGCTAAGTGGCGTGATTAGCAGTGGTTTCACTAAGAGTGTTTAGTTTTATTTCTCTCAGTCTGTTTCCACACTACAGTCAGAAGCATGATTGCCACTCATTGTAGATAGGCATAAGGTAGTTTTCATCCTGCCCAGCTAAGCAGCAGTACCAGTGAGGGTTCGGCAGACTGGACTTCTGCTTGGCCCAGCATCGCCCACTGTAGTGATGGTCCCATGATAGGGCCCCTTGTGCCCTCTGCATGTGGGGCACACAGCAAAGTCTGTGCTGCTGGCACCAAGCTCACTGGCAGGAACTCTTACAGTCACAGGGTAACCTCTGTATGTGCTGAAGTCACACCTTCAGCTGCAGCATCTCCCTGTTTGGGAATAACCAGAGGAATGCAAGTCATGTCTGGTTTTTGGAGTTTCTTGCACTTCTGGGTGTATTCCACTCCCCCATTGTGTCATGTACTGCAGCAGCAAAGGTTATCTGCCGTGTTTCATCTCTATCAGCCTCATTTGAGGCTGAAGATGGCAGGTTGTTTTCCAGCACTTATTCCCAGTGTACCAGACCGTGGACCCTGTGGTTAACTCTGCAGCTGATGGGAGCCAGCAGGCAGCGGTGGCCTTGGGTCTGGGACAGACACTCTGCCTGGCCTTGGCAGTGCTGCATTGCACAGAGCAGGGGAGAGGAGCCAAAGACTGAAAGAAAGTTTTAATAATTGTGTATATCCTTTTCAAATATGCATAGGTCCTTATACCGGAGAGTTGTGCTTTAGCACCAGGAACCAAGAAAGAACAAAGGGGTTTTGCTTGTTAGAGACCTTCAGGCTGCACTGTTGAATTGGAAGACCAGCACTGCTTCCTGCTAGTTATGTAGAGACTGCTTTATAGTGCATATTTCAAGCAGAAGTAGGGCCCCTTTTTCCTAGGAAGGACAATTCCTGGTGTTTTCTAGGGTTTCACTTGTACACTTGCTCCATTTATTTCTCTGTTCACCATGTTCAGGCTATGGTTTAAGAGCTGATCAGTTGGGCAAGGCGTCTGAAGCAGCAATGGACCCTTATGTTTAATATCCTTTGATGGATTTTCCACTTTTTGAACTCGTGTGCAACCCTTAACATCTGCAACATCTCACAGCAAGAGCTGTTTGCATGCAGGTTTTCACTTGATGGCCCAAGCTATTTTCCAGTACATTGATGAAGTTTTCCCTACTCACTTTCTTCATTTCATTTAGGATTTTATGGACAGCTATCTCCCAGTCTTTCCTTTTCAAGTCAGAGTATTCCTGTAAAATCTGTAAAATTCCTGTAAAATCTCCCCAAACCTGTAAATAGGGCCCCTTGGTGAGAAGGTGACATCTGTCTGGCATGATTCCCAGGCAGGTCTCCACAAGATACCCGGCTTCCGTCGGGAGGAAGGAGGGTGTGGGACAGTCAGCAGAGGACCGTGTTTTGTCACCCGCCTCGCGTGACGGATGTGCCGCAGCATTGGCAAACATCAGTCAATGTCAAGACCCGACTTTGCCGGCATCTTCTCAGCGCTGCTATTTTTGGCTGGTGAAAGGTTTCCAGGGGTTGGGCTGGACTTGTCTCCTGTGTGCAGCGTCGCCCCGTTCCCAGGCTGTTTGTGCTGGCTCCTGGCTGGCTGCGGAGAGGGATAAGAGGCAGAAGGCAGGGGCTGGATGGCTGAAATGCAGCACGAACAGGAGCACCGTTTACCACCATGAACCAGCCGAACAGAGGGAAAGCCAGGCCTATCTTATCAGTTACTTACTCAGTTAAGACTCGGGGGTATAAAAGCTCTCTTTAAACTCTGGGTAATACCCATAAACAGAGCTCTTAGGAGATAACTTCACCAGCAGAACTTTTTTGGTGCACTTATGTGTAGTTTTGTATTACAATCACAAAGACATCTTTATACTGTCTGATAAACTTCGTAAACTGGCAACAACTATTTAGCATTTTGCTTTAGTTAAGTACTAAAACAGCAGGGAGTGTGCAGCTAAAGCAATACAACTATTAATATACGTTTGGTAATGCTATCAGAACAATGGATTTAGTAATTTCCAGCCTGCTCCCAGGCTAATGTTGCTAATTTTTCAGGAGGATTATCAAGTTTTATTAGCAATTTGCTTTTGACTATAATTATATAGCTGTTAAAGACATCAATATTGTATCATGTAGAGTCCCTTAATAGCTATAGTTCATTGAGTCTGTTATGGGACCAGCTTTGAAATCAAATAAGGAGGAATCTTTATAATTCTGCTGAAACTGGGCTTTGCATGATGATATAGATGTCTTAGACATTGAAAAAAAGGTTGCAAAATCTGTCCTCAGTCTTAAATCTTTGCATTCAATTTACAGTTTTACAAGTAGACTGTAGAAAATCATTGCTGTATGTTTAAAAAATTTACCCCCTTCTGACTCCTAAACATCATTAAATTTCCTGACTACTATATAGCTTTCAAGCAAATCAATATATTCACACAAACATGTATATTAAAATTGCCACGTCATAAACATATTTGTCAGTTACTCCAAAAATTCACTAGCCTAAGGTGAAGAAATCTTTGCCACAGAAGTGTCTGTGACAGATTTCTCATCTGAATTGAAGAAGTGTTTTTTATTTTTCATTATATGGTGTTTTTTTCCTTTCTAAGATCATATCCTTAGATTTGGGCCTTTTTACAGTTCATCAGATCTTAAATATCATGATAAAAAAGGCAAGGTACATCTCAGGCAGCTCTCGTTTCACGAGCTGCACTTGCACTATATTTACTTTCAGTATAAGTCAGCCCAGCATTTCTCTGACACTTACTCTGACATTAAGTGTCAGAGTTGGGAAGTTTCTCCAGCAGAAGAAACTCCCTAACTTTTCCTTAGGACTCTTGGTCTTAACCCTTTACCCCATGTCGTGTGGAGTTTTTTCTGCCAGCAAAGGACAGAGGTGACTGAAAACAAATTGGGGTGGGGCTATTTGGTTGCTTGATTGGTTTTCTCAGGTTATTTTGAACTCTACTCCCAAGACATTGTTTGCTGAGCATCACAGTTATAAAAAGGGACATGGCAGCTGCAGGAGAGAAAGCTGTGGGTGCTGGAAGTAGTGGAGAGGCACAGCTTCAGTCCTTCCTCCAGCTAACACTGCTTGTGAAATTAAAAACACTGCAACCTTTTCAGATGTAGCACAGTGTGTCTATGTGGTTGTGAGCTGCAAATGGGGGAGAGTCACCCACTGCTCCCATCTGGGGCATCTTCTGAAATGGTAAGAAAGACATTTTCCCTTGTCCACTATGTACTTGTTTTTTCTTCATTAGCTGAAGAAACTTCAAGTAAACTTGGAGATATTCCTTCACGTGTGAAAGTCTTCATCAAAAGAGTTCTCTGCATTCCTTTTATTTGTGTCACAGAAAAAAGATAATACAGGGAACAGATAATACTTTGCTCACTCCTCACATAGGTTGTGTCTTCCAGAAGTAGAGTGGTAGGGAAAAACTGTTTTCTATCTCTTCCAGCATAAGAACCAGTGAGCATCAGCTGCAAATACATTAATACAGTTTTCTTCTGTGCTTAGTAAACTTGTGAAATTCTTTTCCACAGGTTGCAAGAAGTTACATTGGTTGAGCAAACTGATGAGCAAATTAATGGAAGAAGAAAGCATTCAGAGGTACTAAATACATTAAACACCATCACAAGTTCAGGAAATCTCTGAGCTGTAAATCGTGGGAAACTGAGAAGGGGTGTTTGGGCTAAGTTTTCTATGTGCTTATCCTGCTGATTTACTGTTCCTTCAGCTTCGACTATTGACTGCTAAAGCTCCTAGAAGGGTGCTTTGGTGTATTGCCATATGACCCCCTGAAGCTTTTATGAGTGAACTCATAAGCTCTTACTGTTAACTAAAACTTTGTCTTGACACTAATTCTCTGCGAGTGTTACAGTTTTTGGGCTGTATGTAAAAGATGATAAACGTGTGTTTTCCAACACATGCTTAAAGTGCTCTGCAATGAGTACCATATACATTGGTAAAACAAATTCTGCTAAAAGTACTGTGAGTGGTTCCAAGCCCTTGGAAAACGATTGTGTCTCCAAAGAGAGGGTGAAGGACAGTGGACCAGACCCTGTACCTCGCGTGGGTGGCTGCAGCCTGCAGTTTGAGACACCGCCACCAAGTACCAGCTGCACAGCTTGTACCTCTCTAGCAGCTTGCTGAAGAGTCATGTAACCTCTGGGTAAGAGACTTTAGGCCCTGATTTTCAGCCTTCTTGCTGCAAATAAACACTGCATTCCTGACATTTCAAGTACACAGGCAGAATATCCTCAGCTCCATCAGGCTGCTGACATGTTGTGCAGAGGAAATCTATTACCGCCTCAGGAACTGATGGGTTTCCTACTCATTCTCAACAGATTGACTGGTGCTAAATATATATATCCTGTACTTCCACACAATCTTGGTGAAGAAGTCAACCTGTTTACCATTTTTTTTAAGATGGAAAAAAACCAAAAGGTGAATGTAAATTGGTAATTCATAAAAGAAAAACTAGATCACATTTTTCTTATCACTCCATGCTTCTAGCTCAAAGTTCACTGAACACAACATGAGACCATGCTCAGCAATGCACAGAGAGGCAAAGCTTATTGACACCACTGGGATCCCTGTGTAGCTAGTAATTTTACAAGGAAAAATTTTCTTCAGGCTAAAGCATTCTAAATTCTAAACAACTGCTGAAAGCCCACGGCATGTCAAGGCTGTTTACTTTGGTGTCTTTGAATGTTGCCCTGTGGCATCAACCATTTAGAGACAGTCAATATTCTGGCCTCAGGAAAATCCCCAGTGAGAAAATATAGCTAGATACACTGAGCTCCGTCCTGCAGCTGGTGGAGCTCGTGCACCCACAGCCTCTCTGCAGACAAATGAATAACTGCCCTGAATATGAGCCTGAGCAGAAACACCCGGTCAGGTTTGAAGCTTAGTGTTTGGTGTGGACAAGCACCAAATATCTGGCTTTGCTGCTGCAGCTGTCAGCCCATGCATGGCAGGTGTGTGAGAGATCTGGACCCAGGGGCTGTACAAACCATGTGTGATGCAGTACAGACAGGTAAGAGGCCTTCACAAGATTGTAACACAGCAGTTCACCTGTCTGACTTCCTCTAAGCTTTTCCCATAAGGCTGAAGAAACAGAGCAGACAGTCTGATAAAGCTGCTCTCTGGGAAACCCAGCTCCCTGTTTCAGCTGACACCTCACTATTGTCTGTGTCCTTTTCCAGCAAGTCTCTGGCTCGCTTTAAATCTTCTCCCATGTAAGAGGCATGATATAAGCTTGTAAACAAGTTTCTTCCACAAATATCACTGTAAACCTGGGCTGGGGCCACAGGAAATTTCAGACACCACTTACTTTACTCTCCCTTAAAAGTATAAGATTAGACCCTAGGTGTTAACTATTCAAATAGGGTTTTTCTTCCTTATTCCCTTGTTTCACGTGCACTCTGACAACTATTCAAATAGGGTTTTTCTTCCTTATTCCCTTGTTTCACGTACATTCTGACAATTTAACATTTCAGTCATCCTCCCTGCTATCTTTAGAGCAAGACTCTAGAAACCTGGTATAGCTTTCCTTAGTTATTGCTGGGAATAGATGGAGATGCAAGCAAGGCTGTGATTGGCATTGCCAATGCAGGAGCTAACCAGCCCGTGGGAACAAACATTTGCTGTTCTGCACTGCTAGGAAAGCAGTAGGGACAACTCAGATTGCATCTGGTTTTCTCTCAACTCAGGTCTCTGCAGACAAGATCATGTTAAGATAAAACTCTTTAGAGGAAGAATATGCTAATATTACCTGAGGCTGAAATAAAAGGGGAAAGCAGAAAGGTCTGCTCTCTAAGCCTAGAAGCTGAACTAGCAGTGGCTTCTGCTCTCGCGGTCAGATTTCTTAGTGCCTAATAAGTCACAAACTCTATCTGAAGTCTTTTGCCAGCACTGGACTATATATAAAATAATAAAATGGAAAACTAAGAGATTCAAGTGGTTAGTTGAATAAAAAGTTACTGCAGGGGTCAAGAAGGGAGGACAGGCAGACAGTGGGTTCATATTAGAGTGATTTCCTGCCCAGGGTCTGCAACAACCATCAGAGTGATGTTATGCAAAAAGTTAGATGCCATACATATTACACCACAATGACCAAATACATTTTTAGAGAGTCTAGGGAACCAGTTTTCTCTGAAGTTCTCAGGATTTTTGCCCTCATATAAACCTCCTCCCTGTGAGGAGCATCATCCTGCAGAAAGAACTATGTGAAACTTTGTCCTCATTGAAACCCAAGAGTGTTTCACCTTGGATTTTAATCCAGCCAATATTTTAAGTGTTGCTGTCTCTGTGCATAGAACTGTGCATAGAAAAATCACCTTTCACTGGCCTCACAGTTTCTGAAGCCCATGGGACAGTATCTGTGGAAAAAACCAAGGCCAATTAGACAACAATAACCCAGGCTTCTCCCTACAAAACAGCAGTCCCTTCCCAATGCAGCTAAAGGAAGCAACAAGCCAGATGAGGAAGGTAAACTTGGGATCTGAAAGGAAAGAGTCTCTGGTATTTATAAAAGTCAGAGGTTCACACGGAAACTTGGTTACAACACTGATCCTCTCCAACCTATTTCAGGACACACAGCCCTTTTTCAGCTATAGTATTTGACTCATTAGTGCTGGAATATTGCTCTTTTTTTTAACTCTTTAGGTGGAAAACCTTGAACTGATTTGAAACTATATTGCCAGCTAGAATATATGAAATGAGATCTGAGTGCTGAAATTCATTGCATGAGTAAAAACAGAGAGAAAACCAAACCACAGCTTCAGCATGTGAACTGTAAGCAACAAAGCCATTTGACCCATCATGGTCTTCTGTGATAGCCATACCCACGACATTGAAAAACAGAAAGGGCAATTGCCTGCAGCAGGCACTGTGATGAAGTGCAGAGAATGCTGATGCATGCTACGTTTGAAATGTTAATATTCTCTGAAAGAAGAGCATGGACTGCATTTAATATCTTCTCACAGGATCTTGGATTAACTGAGGTTGGAAGGGACCACAGAAGGTCCTCACTCCAGGCTCCTGCTGGAGCATGGCCAGCTCTGAGTTTAGATGGAAGTGCATTTCACCACCCCTTTTGAGACGTTGATAAAGATGTT
Source organism: Machaerirhynchus nigripectus (assembly GCA_013397975.1). NCBI lineage: Eukaryota > Metazoa > Chordata > Aves > Passeriformes > Dicruridae > Machaerirhynchus > Machaerirhynchus nigripectus. The sequence continues at coordinate 2,248,595 of VZRQ01003568.1, read as the reverse complement.
AAACACAAGCGTTTACAAGATGGACACCTGTGGTACCCCACTTGTTACCAGCTTCTAGGCAGGGGATGATCCATTAAGCCTCAAAGCCTGATTATCCAACCAATTTTTCAGCCCTCTAGTTATCTACCCATCCAGAGTGTACAGCTCTAACATGGGGTACAAGGTCATTGTGAGTTGCAGCCTCTAAAACCTCACTAAAGGCTTTAGGTAAACATGCACTGCTCTCCCCTCACCTGCAAAGCCAGTTATTTTATCACAGGAGACAGTTGGGTTGATCAGGCATGACTTACCACTCTGAAGTCCATGCTGATACCAATCACCTTCATTTCCTTATATGCCAAAAAATATCTTCCAAGAGTACTTGTTTCCAAATTTTCCCAGGGATCAAAGTGAGACTGACTGTCTGCAGTGAGCTGGATTGTCCTTTTTGGTCTTTTTTGACCATTTGTGTGTAGCATTTGCTTTTCTCCAGTCATTAGAAAGAGGCTTCTCCCAGTTTCACTGATTTTTCAAATATCATACAGAGGGACCTTGCATCTCAGTGGACTGTGGCTAGAACTTTTGGAGGGACCAGAGTCACTTCAATCCTTTAACCCCAGAAAACCAAGAAAATATTTTGAGATAGTCAGTCCTCAGCCTTGTGAGCTCTTCTGGGGGCTACCGTGGGGGTCTAATCTCTTGCATTTTCTATTCAATATGTCTATATGATACTAGATGAGAAATAAAGGCTCTAGCTGTGGTGATTAATAGATGTCAACCAGCAAGCTTAAAGGATCAAACTATAGAGGACACCTTACTCTCAAGTTTCTGTTGCTCCTGTCCAGGTGATATGTTGACTCAAAGGAGACAGTCCTTTCACTTAGAGAGGATTCAATACTTAAACCTAAAAAAGAGCTAGATGCCTCAATCCACACAACAGGAAATATGCTTATATATGCTTAAATATCTGCAGCAGGAATAACTGGGAAACAAGTGGGCTGTCCTAATGAAAGAGGTGTATAGCCATTTACAACCCAAGTGTAAAGTATCTTTCTCACAGAATCAGAATATTCTGAGTTGGAAGGACCCACAAGGATCATTGAGATCCAAATTCTGGCCATGTACAGGACCATCCCAAAGACTCACATCATGTGCCCGGGGGACAACTGCTCTTTCCATCCATAGACAACTATGGATGGAAAGAGCAATTAATGCTGGATTATTCATCATGCATATGTACCAATGATGGTTCATTCTTGGATTGTCTGCCTGGAAAGTTTGGACTCTGCACTGACCTTTGTGAGCTTTCTACTGCAGTCAACGTAGAAAGCAGCAGCCAGCCAGAGCCACAGCTACATCTTTATATACATTATAGCATTATACAGACCTACTGCCTTTCAAGTACTGGGAGGAGACCAGTACATATAATTATCAAATGAAGCTCCTTGGAAAGCTCAGAACAAGTGCCTGATCCTCAGACGTGCTAGGGCTTCCACATGCAGTTGAGATCCATAGAAAAGACATGTCCGGTTTTGATTTGGCTCAAGATTGTTCTGAGAGCCTTTTTCCAGTCATGTGAGATATTACCGCGGGAAGGACAGGTATGTTAGCAAAAAATTCTGCTGTGTGGGGAACACCCTCCCTTGCAAATGCTGGTGAGGCATAAAAAAATGTGCAGGCTCAAATTTAATCTATTGGAAGTTGAGCAAACCTTTTGTCATCCTGGAGAGTATCTCTTGTTTTTTTGCCATTTTACCTGGGTAATTTCTTGTGAATAAGTACTCTTGAATTTGTTGACCAAGAGGAATTGTCTATAAGGCTATGTCTGCATTAGCATCAATGCAATTCTGTAGCATGATTCATGAGTTGGTGCCAAGGACTCAGTGACCCCACTGTGTTTGGGGAGAGAAGGTTGCTTTGAACTGTTTCTAATCTGACTTGGAGTCCAAATGCCCTTCAGCAGCTGGGGCACATCAGTTCTGTTTCTAGAGCTCACCCTTTTGTCTGGCATCATCAGAAGGGATCCTGGTTTACACACACTATAATGTCACCAAAGAATTCAGCCATGAGCAGGAGTGGAAGATTTGCTTCCAAAATGTTCCTTCAAAAATGAACAAAATTGCTAAGGTCAGTACAGCCTGAGTTACCCACCCTGAATACTGGTCTTGACTGTAGGAGTTTCCACATCACTGTTAGTCCAGGTCCCTCTCCTTGTCGAGACCTTTCCTACTACTTGTTAATATAAGCCTTTAGCTTTCCTCAACAAATTGGTTTGAACTCTCTAACCTCAAAGGTTAAGCCTGCTGCTCAGTGAGTATCTCATATTATCTGCCTTTATAAACTGGAAGAATGCCTGTGTCATCCCAGCTGTAGATGTTTGCTCCACTTCTGGCAGGATTTTAAAATTGCAGGTTACACCTGTTTATCATCTGGAATGAGAAAAGCAATGTGACTCTCTCTGTAGCAGTACTATGTTTATCTGGCAGCTCAAGCTCAGGATCATGAGATCCTCAGGAGACCATGTTTCAACTTGGTATCCTGATTTGTGGCCTCTAATTGTTTGTTTTGAAAACAGAACTGTCACCAGCGTCCCTTGAAAACAGAGCTCTGGGTTTTAACTGTGTTGTAGCAGTCACTTGATATTACTGCAAAAATGAGAGGGCATGTTGGTGTTAATTGAGGTCAGCATTAGATGTGTTTTATTGGCTTCTGATTGCTACCATTACAACCATTATTCTTACTGCTCACTTTTCTATAACCTCGTGCTCACCCATTAGGTAGTATACCAGCTAAGCAGGTTTCTTCCCATCATAATGAATAGCAAATGAGGGATAATAAGAACGCCAGCTTCTGCTCCTTGAAATTATTTGAAGTGTTGTCATTTCACTAGCATTATACTGGGCTGAAAGACATACTGTAACATTTCCCTTCTTAAAAA
>VZRQ01003568.1:2216280-2245620 GCA_013397975.1 Machaerirhynchus nigripectus | reverse complement strand
CGGGACCTGTCAGCAGCATTACCTTGAATAATCATATATTCTGATATGCTTCTGGTCTAATGATAAACACTTCTCTCTTTTTTGACTCCGGGAAGACATCCTGGTTTCTGGATGCCTGAAAATAATCACAGCACACATAATTCACAAGCACATCCAGATGCAGTTGTGTCACAGGGAATTTGGTGTATAATAGAGGGATGTGTTGGACAGAAGTTCTGGGGAAAGAAAGCAGCAGCCAGGCCATCTGATCATCATGCCATCAAGCATGATCCTGAGATGGTGGAAGAATGAGCTAATACAGGCTAACAGGAACCTTCAACAAAGACCTACAAAGAACTGAGGTGTCCTCATCCTTTTCTGCTTCATGATTTAAAAGCTGTGCTACATTCCCTTTTCAAAGCATTTAGTGAGTTTCTCCAAAGAAATAGGATCTTTTTTTTGCATCAGCTGTTGATGTTCCATGAATACATCCTTAAAGGGAATGATGTGCTTTGTAAGCAGTTTAAAGTATTTCCCAACACTGCATTCCTTACTAGGTAAAACACAATTTCTTCTCCTTTTGCTCCTATTAGCTTGCATTTATCTGATCATCTGGTTTTGTTTCCATTTTTCTAAGTCAAGTTCCTGTGGTGTTTTTACTCTTAGTGCTAATTTTGATTTATTTTGATTTAGGTTTCAAGATTTTACAAGGGAGCAAAGGAGGAGAGAAGTTTTGTAATAACCCAACTCACGTTTGCAGGGAGATAATGGAGTTTGAATTCATGCTTGAACATTCCCTTTTCTGTCCCTGAGGTGAGGAGTCATCAACCATGAGCTCAGGGATGAAGACAACTGGCCTGGGAAAATGATGTCCTTCACCACCTGAATGAAGTGAGGTAAAGATGATTAGGCAGGGTAGCAGATATGTTTCTGCTCAACTGGCCCTGCTCCCCAGAGACACCAGAGCAGTGCAGTAAAACGGAGCAAAAAATAAGTGGTGCGAAGGGTTTCTTGTTGCTTTGGCCAAGCTGCATGCTATAGTCAGATCTTGGCAAGAGATCAGGCTTGGAAAAAGGTAAAAAGTGTAAGAGTGTCTTCTCATTCTCCGTCCTCCAGCCAATGTGGGTAGTTGGAAGACTCGATTTCTTTTGCCTTTATTATCTATTTCCACACAGCACTTGTAGCGAATTACCTGAGAAGCGTGACCAGGATGGAGCTCACTCTGGCTGGTCAGGGCTTTGCATCCTAACCAGCAGGGACAAGCCACAGGGGCTGACAGAGGTGAATGAGATATGTTTGGAGGGACAGGGATTTAACATCGAGCCGTGCCGAAGCACTTACAGGATAAGGGTTGCACATGGTTTAACTAATTTTACTATCACCATTTGGATGTCACCAACACCCATCTGTTCTGGAATTAAGCTACATGCTTTTAAAATAAGGCATTGTGTTTATCTGGTTAACAAGATGACTGGCAATGACCTAATCTTGAGGTGTATATTTACACAGTAAAAATAAGGATCGTTGACTAATAAAAGATTGCAATTAATGATAGTGATCCATTAATAGAAAAATTGAGCCTAACTGAAGAAAGGCACCTTAAACAAGGGTTGAAAGAGCCTCGGAGGAAGAAAATCAGCATTCATCTTTGCATGTTTTTGATCAAAGTTGTTTTAGGAATCACCTTTCAGAAGGAAAACAACCGTAGCTTATAAACCACTTTGGCCATTGTTTATCCAGGGCAAAACATGGGGACACAACTTAAGTGTGTATAAACAGTTAATTTCATGGGGAATTAGTCTGTATTTCAGACATCAACAGGGCAGCAAGGTACAATATGCTTCAAGCTGCCACTGAAAATCAGAATGCGTATGACAAGGATTCTAGTAGCATTTGTAATGTTATTCAGACTATTTATCTTTTTAATAATTTTTCTGCTCTGACACCTAGTTTTTACCTGCCACAACAACCACTAAAACTGAGGTAACAGTCCAGAATATTTATCCTACTTACTTATGGCATTAAGTTTAAGAAGCTTCTCTGAATGCTCTAAAGTCAGTCTTTCGCATCATGGCCTATAATAACATATTTTCAATAGAAAATTATTGCATAAAAATAAATACAAAAGAATCAAAAAAAAGTTTAAAATTTACAATACAAATTTTGTATTTCAAGCAAATTTAAAATAAAAGTAGGAGTTGACCGGCTCTGCTTCTGTATATGGCATTTAACATGAAAAAAAGTCAACAAGAACATCATGGTTGTTACTTCCAGGAAGCAATCTATTTTTAATATTACAAATGCTTTCCTGTTTTCTTTTATCCAAGATTTCTTCAGAGCATATGAAATTCGAGGGTTTAAACATTTTTTTCCCCTTGTCTGTGGTATGCAATCACAGAAAGAGATCAACATTTGTTATTTATTTTAAGAAAGCTTCTGCACTATATCAACTAGGCAGGGTAACATTGATAGGCTTTATGGTTCACAAATGTCACTCTTGTCCTAGGTGAAAAGCTACTGCTGCTAGAAAGCTCGTGCACTGTGTGTGCATCCAGTGTACGTGGGATACATGTTCTGAGGCTGAGAGCAGCCAGGATATCTACTGATCTGCAATTAGATTATCCATGTTATTATTTTTAGTTCTTATTGAATTGGAAGCAAAGTGAGCTCAAAAAGAAACCATCAAATGGCTCCAACTGAGATGAGTGATAAACAATGGTTTTTTCACACAGCAAAAAGCAGAGTAAACACAGCCCAGGTTTGCTCTGGGGGTGAAGCTTGTAATACAGCAAGAACATCCTTTTCAAATTCTTGTCCAGACTGCTGCAACAGGCAGAGAGTGAGGTGTGTTATAGAAAATTCTCCAGGCTTTACACAATCTCTGTGGCACCTGCATCACAGTCTGGAGGTGCCAGGGGAGCAAAGAGAAGTACGTATATGCACAGCTGCATGTACAGCAGGTACTCATGTAGATGGTCAGCCAACATATGCGGGCCTGCAAATCAGAAGGAAAACCCAGTGATGGAGCTGATTGCTTTTGCTGGATAGTGAATATCTATGTGGAAATCACATTTCTTGCTTTAATTTGACAAGAACTTCAGTCAGTAAAGCCAGTCAAGGTGCTGGTGTCAGGATGCAGGTTGATAGTTCCCTGATTTTTCTCTGCAAGGTCACTTTCTCAGTGAGAGGATCCTATAACTGTTCCTGAAAGCTGTTAGCTGCTTTTGCTGGAAAATGCCCAAACATTGCACAAACCACTTTTAAAAATAATCATGTTTGGATTTGTCTGTGCGTTGTGCTACTCCTGTTCTTTACCACAAATTCAGAAGCTGTAATGACCTCCAAGTGGATGTTTGAGCTTACCTCTTCACTGAGGAATGAGATGTCTGGTTTTCAGCTCCAGTCAGAATCCCTCAGTCTACAGAAAATCGTTGAAGTTTTGTCTTGTGACTACACTGTTTGCTAATCTTATGCAATGTGTACTCAGTATTGAAAACCCTACAATTGTTATTTATGCATCTAGACTTAACCATAAAAACTGATTTTCATACACTCAGATGCTTCCTCAGTGTCCACTTTGGAGAGTCATCTGTATTTGTCATGCTCCATCCTCTTCTGTCTGACCATTTCATTTGTTTTGAAACAGAATTGTTGCCATTGCAAACTGAGTTGTTTTCTGGTCCTTCATGCTTTGTCATGAGTCACACCAGAACTGCTGACTTTCAGCAAGACACAGAGCTGGAGTCATTAGGCTCATTAATGATCTGCAGCCATCTTCCTTGCTAGCACCTGCTTCCTTTTCTGATGCACGACTACAACAAAAAATGTAAGTAATATGGCAAATTCCAGAGCCATTCACAGTCATCTGGCATCCCTCCACTGACCTTGGTCCACAAACTGAAGAACAGCTGAAAGATCTGGGAGTTGGTTCATTGCCAGTTTATCCTGGAAATCCTTGGTAGCTTTCTTATCTGCTTTGAATATGTGACTTTGGTGGTCCTCCAGCAGCTCAGATAGAGTCATCCATTTCCCTCCCAGCCCTAAGCCCCCATGCCTTTGTCTTCACTCTCAGCTGTTTCCCTGGGCTGCTCATACTTCTGGCTGTCTCCAAGCCACTCACTGATGGTCTGTCCGCAATCCAGGTGGCTCAGACTGTTCTGTGACACCGTGAGGGATGCACCATTCATGCAAGGGCATCGATGGGCACTCCCGCTTCTCCCAATCTCCCAAAGACAACAATGAATAGAGAACAGCAGGTTCAGCAACTTCAGGAATGACCTAGATGATGGGACAGAGCACACACTCAGCAAGTTTGAAGGCAGCACTAATAAGGAGGAGTGGTTGATACACCAGAACACTGTGCTGCCGTGCAGAGGGACCTGGACAGGCCAGAAGAATGGACTGGCAGGATCTTCCTGAAGCTCAGCAAGGGGAAATGCAGAGTCCTTCATTTTGTGAAGAGTAAGCCCAGACACCAGTACAGGCTGGGGACTGAAGGTCTGGAAATCAGGCAGACTTGGCCTTGAGGGTCCTGGTGGACACCAAGTTGAACATTAGATAGGTATATGCTCTTGCAGTCTAGAAGTTCAACAACCTCCTGCACTGTACTAGGAACTGGACTGTACCTGGACTGTCTCCAGCAGGTTGAAGAGGGAATCCTACCCCTCTACTCATCATGGGTGTGCTAGGAGTGCTAGGTCCAGTTCTGGGCTCACCAGTTCAAAAAGCACATGAACATACTGGGGTGAGTCTGGAAAAGAGCTACAAAGACAATTGGGGAACTGCAGCATCTCTCAAATGAGGAAAGGCTGAGAGCGATGAGACTCTTCATTCAGCCTGGAGAAAGGAAGTCTCAGGGGGATCTTAGCTATGTGTGTACATACCTGAGGGGAAGGGGAGGCAGTCAGGCTTTTCTCAGCGGTACCCAGTGGGGAGAGAACACAAACTGAAACACTGGAAACACTTTTTTTATTGTGAGGGTGACTACTCACTCGCACAGGTTGCCCAAAGAAGCTGTGTGCTCTCCATCTTTGGAGATACTCAAAACCTGACTGAGCATGGCTGTGAACAAAATAGCCTGAGCAGAAAAGTTAGACTGGGTGATCTCCAGAGGTTCCTGCCAGCCTTGCCCATCCCGTGATTCTTTGATCTTCGCAGTATCTGAAGCTGGATGAATCAGTCTCTCCCCTTTCCATGGTTAGAAACAGATTAAAAACCTGTCATAATAATAAAAAAATCTGATCTGTCCCTTTATTGTTGTGGATGACTTCTACAATATACTGCAAAATGGAGGGCCACAAAGTTGTCTTTCCACATTAAACCGGTCACAGTTCTTGACATTAGCTCATGCTATTTGAAGATCAGATCTTCCCAGGAAGATAAAATCAGGGGAGAAGATCAGGGATCAGATATAATCTTGGATTTTCCAAGAGATACACTGCCTCTTTTTCCTGGATTTTCCTGAATTCAAATAGAAAAGATATCAGATTTTGTAACCAAAAATCCTTCCTCAAGTATATGGCTCCTCCAGTCAACTTAGCTCCTTCTGAGAGCAGTGACAGGACACTTCACTGTCTACTGCTAGCGTATCTTTAGTATTACTTACTATCTCTTGCCTTTCTGCTCCTTTTCTCCCAATGGCCCTTGGCATTACTAGGTTACTTCCTAGGACAAACACAGGATGTGAGCCATAGAAATACGTGAATGCTTTGGTTAAAGCCTCCTGTGGACTTCTGTTTTGCTAGTGGCTGCTTTGACCTGACTGACAAGAGGAGTTCAATGGCTTCCTCATGTTCTTCTTCAGTAAAAATAGACCAAATTTACAGAGGTAATCCAATATATAATAAGGTTTACTTCATTTTGGCAGACTCTGGATTTGGTAAGACCCAAATGTTGCAAGTAAAACTCTATTCCTCAGACCTCACCTACTTGTATAATACCTGACAATCTCTAAAGAGACTGCACCTTCAAAAATTACTGATGACTAGATACACAAAGCATTAATCACAGAATCACAGAATATTCTGGGTTGGAAGGGACCCTCAGGGATCATTGAGTCCAGCTCTGAAGTGAATGGCCTGTGCAGTGATCAAACCTATCACCTCGGTGTTATTAGCACCATGCTCTGACCAACAGAGCTGCTCTCAGGGTCATGATTAACACATTCACTTCAAACAAAAATACACTGAAATGTCAATTATTAAACAATAAAATGGACTTTTTTTCTTTTCACCACTCAGGAACTTACACTGTAGAAGTAACCCAAGGCTCTAGTGGATTTCAAACTACTGACTCTCTAACTGCAAACATGTAGGCACTTACCACAGCTATTTAATACAAAATACTGGTCTGCACTGGCATTTGCAAACGAGTTTCTGTGACTGACATTTTCTGCTATATCTCTTAATTTTAATTCCTTCACTTTCATTATCTGCAAGTCGTGATTTTCCCATTATATTTCTAAAGGTACAGCCAAAAAAAAAAAAAAAAAAGCATGAAACGACAAGTGGCCACTGGGCAGGAAATGAATCATTCTGACTTTGAGTGTGCTAACTACAGATATTGCAAATATACAGAACCACTTTGAAAACTTTCCAAGGACAATGCTCTGTTAAAACTATAACATGTATTCTGAGGATATGAATATATTATTACGCAACTATTCGAAAACAAAAAACCAAATGAAGCACTCAGTAAAAAAGCCCAGGGATGTGTTTGCATGGGAACATTTGTTTCAAATGGGCTGACATCTACTACCCCCAATCTGCTCTCTATAGCCAGATCTCTGTTCTTCTTTCTAGGAAGGACTCAGCAGACTACTGAGTTAATTCTTGCCAGATAATTTGTCTTTTTTTCCTGCACATCAGTATCAACCCCAAAGGATATTGCCATAACATGTTGACATATTTTGTCAGAGAACATGTGAATATTTTTTTTTTTGTTAAGGAGAAGTAAGGGGTTTTTCAATGCCCCACTGTGACATTTGGCATTTTTCAGAACATGTCTTTGGCCATTTGCCAACATATTGACATTTTACATCATATTTCGAGTTTGATTTGCTTGACTGGATCCCATTTGCTCAAGAGAGCTGAAGATACACAGTTAAGATCACAGGTTTCACAGAAACTTTTCCATCTCCTCTACGCCTATGTTGTAATCAGAGAAGAATACTTAAAGAAAAGCTGCAAGCTATAGACAAAATTTAATCCTAACTCATCCTCACTGATTCAATTTAAGTGATGGGAAACACCAGCAGTTTGAATAGGATCCATTGCTTCCCAACATTTTACATCATGTCACTAGTAGAAATTATGTTTATTTCATTATGATTTTAGATATGTGCAAAGGATTATCTAAAAATCAAGTAAAATATTGACTTTCTTTCTGAGACTTCTTCATTGAGACTCCTGTTTGAGCTGCCCAGATGCAGCCTGGATAATAGGTGACTCAACCAGGGATAAAAAAACTCAACAAAGTAAAACATCTGTGGTTCATTTTGAAAAACATCATAACAAATTGTATAAAGTGTGAAAGTTCATGCAGCTTTATTTGAACAGCCTAACTTGGAACAAACCTGCTGCGTTTCTTTTCCCTCAGCTCTCAGCACAGAATGAGGTTTGTCCCATCCGTTTGGCCTTCAGCTGGACCTGCAGCTGGCTCAGCTCTCAAATGCAGAGTTGCAGGAAAGTTTTTATTCAAAAAAAGCCCAAGGCGGGGAAAAAACCAGTAAGTAACAGCTGCTACATACTCAAAAGAAAAATCTAAACTAGCTAGTCCAGACTATGGGAGAGGCTCCCTTTCCATTAGGCTGCAGGCTCCTTCCCCACACAGAGTGAGGAGCACTGTGCACTGTGCTGGCAGCGTGGAGATGGCCAACCCACCATCACTCACACCAGCTCAGGTTCTTGGTCAGACATGTACCCTCTGTCCAGCTGGCTCTCCTGCCTGCCATGTGGGAGGTGATGGCAATGAAGCCTCAAGGACCTTCGACTACTCTTTTGTAAACAGCCTGGCTTCACTACTCAGCCAGAGAGGGTCATTATTTCACTATAATGTCTTGATAGGCATATGAGAACCTCAGGTTTCACTGAGTGGTGTTTGGATGGAGTCAGGAGATGACCAATGTGAGGATTTATACACCCATGCAGGTGGGATATGACATGCCATCTGCCTCTGGGGGCTGCTGGGATTCTCCCTCTCACTCACAGCATCCCTTGGCACAGCCCAGACAAACAAAGATCTGTCATGAAGCATGTTCACCTCCATTCGTTCTGCATGACCTTTTCTTCTCCCAAGAGTGCTCCTGCCTCAGCAGTTTCTGGAAGGGGTTCAGCACTCATATGAAGTCAAGAAGAGGTGGAGAATTCGCCTGAGAATTGCCCTTGATCAAACACTGTGATCAGACACGTATGGCTTTGGCTTCCAGCTGTCAGCTCTTCCTCTGTCTCTGGACCTTAAATTCTTTCCCTTGTGAAATTAAATTCAGTGTAATCAAATGCCTTTCATTTTTCTATTCTTCCTCTTTTACTGCTTCCCTCTTCTGCACTTTTCTCATGAACTGCAATGTCTCATAAAATGTGAACACAGACCTGTACATTACCCTTACCTCTGCCTTACACAGGAAAAAATGGTTTCTGCTGCTTCTCCCTTGCCTTTGCCTTCAGACTTCACACCAAACTCTGGGGCTGCTACAGGCCAGGATTATTTTTCATGCACAATAATTACTATGGTATTCCAGGATACTGAACCATCTGAGCTCAAGGCAATAAAGCAGGGCCTTTCCTTCATCTTGTCTGTTTGGTTGTGTTCAGCCCATGGAAAAAAGGCACTGGCTTTGATCTTTGAGTCTGTGTACTCAAATGTACATATTTAGATGCATGAAGGAGACTCTGGAGAAGTTGTAACAGTCTCATACCATGGCAAACACTTATCTCCTGCCTCACCTCCAGTGCCTTCTGCCTGCTCAGAGACACCTTCTTCACAGAAATTCCTCCTGGACTTTTATCTCACATTTCGTCACTCTGATACACAGCATCAAAAGCAGTTTTTAATTAAGTCATCACTAATAGATATTGCAGAATGCAACAGGTAATAGGAATAAAGTGAAGATAAACTCCACCTGGATATGGTTATCATAGAGATTTTAAACCCCACACTGAAGAAATGTTTCTCTCTCAACCAGATGTCTAAGGAGCGCAGTGAAACGACTTTGATTTGTAAATGATGTTGTAAAACAAATTCAGGTGCCACTCATGCATGTAATTCATGTTATTAGCCAATATTTGCATTATGAGCTTTAATACGCTTCTAAAAAATAAGCCATTTATGCAAGGTTGTGTAATTTTTCTTCATAACTTGGATGCATAGAGAAAACAGTAGATAAGCCCCTAAATATGAGAGAATGAAGAATTGATATGATGCGCCAATTGACAGGAAGCCAGTGACATCTTTCAGAGTGAAGTGACAAAGGAAGAATAGAAGAAAAGGAAGGTGACCTTCCCTAGCAACAGTGGTTTGGATGGACTGATGAAGGCATAGTTCCCTACTAGGAGACCAACAAAAATACAGAAAGATAATTGCAAAGTGACAAAAATCTAAAGAAGTTTTTAGTAGCTTAATATAGCATGCTAAAATAAGAAGGACAGACTCTGTGCCAAGTGAAACCAAATCCTTATAAACTAAATTACCTTCCTGCTAATGCTTTTTCTGAGTATGGGTGCTTTATAACATAGTATAGAAAACTCTGACTTCAGTGGATCTTCTTCTACCCCTCTGATATAAGTAAAAGGCTTAATAAGAAAAAGCATATAAATTTTTTTGTAATTAACGTGTTTATTTATGGAGTTGCATTGTTTGTTGTTTAAAAATTTTGTATCAAAGACAGGTTATTAAGTTCCCTAAACCTAAACTACTTTCAGATCTCCTTGTGTTCTTGTAGTACTCGCTGCTTGCTCACTGTCCTTCTGTAAAATTTGCCATACCTGATATTAAATTACTGATTCTTACTAACAGGTTTCAATGTGCCAGTACTATAATGAACTATAAGATCCACATGGTCATAAAAAAATAGAAACATAGAATAGTTTGTATTACAAGGGAGTCTAAAAATCATCTGGTTCCAACGCCCTTGCCATGAGCAGGGAGATTTTCCACTAGATCAGGCTGCTGTGCCCTTGAAAACTTCCAGGGATGGGGCATCCACAGCAATTTTGGCAATGTGGCTGGAGCACTTGCTGGTGAAGACTGAGGCAAAAAAGTCACTGGGTAACCAAGTGTTCAGTTTCCTTCTGGAGGGTGCTCATGTTCTCTCTAGTCTCGCTTTTATTGCCCACACATTTATAGAATCTTTTCTTGTCACCCTTGATGCTCCTGCAGAGATTTAATTCTGCCGGTGCTTTAGCTCTTTTAACCTGATACCTGGCTGCTTGGACAATGTCTCTGTATTCATGTCAGGCTATCTGCCCTTGCTGCCACCCTCTGTAGATTTTCTTTTTTCATTTTAATTTGTCTAGGACGTGTTTGTTTGTCCATTCAGGCCTCTTGGCTTTTGTGCCTGGCTTCCACTTTGTCGTGATGCATCACTCCTGAGCTTGGAGGAGGTGGTCCTTGAACATCATTCAGCTTCCTTGGGCCCCTCTTCCGTCCAGGGCTTTATCTCACGGTATTCTATGAAGTAGTTAAACCTCATTTTCTCATGTATTTTAAGTAATCCAAGTTTATCCTTATTATTACGTAGCAATGCAATGTGTATTTTTACGCACTATATCCTATAACCTTAAATAAAGTATTTTAAAGGCTGTTGTGAAGCACAAAGCATATACAGTCAAAATACATTGGCATAACTGAACTCCTTAAAGATCTACAGTTGCCATGATGCTCTTCTTTAGTAAAGACAGACTGGAAGCATTCTCACCACCATTGCTTCTCTTTGCTGCTTTTATTTTCCGAAGTAAAAGGAAGGAGAGCCAGCAAGGCAAGCTTTCCTCGGGGTTGCAGAGCCATNGGTTGTGTAATTTTTCTTCATAACTTGGATGCATAGAGAAAACAGTAGATAAGCCCCTAAATATGAGAGAATGAAGAATTGATATGATGCGCCAATTGACAGGAAGCCAGTGACATCTTTCAGAGTGAAGTGACAAAGGAAGAATAGAAGAAAAGGAAGGTGACCTTCCCTAGCAACAGTGGTTTGGATGGACTGATGAAGGCATAGTTCCCTACTAGGAGACCAACAAAAATACAGAAAGATAATTGCAAAGTGACAAAAATCTAAAGAAGTTTTTAGTAGCTTAATATAGCATGCTAAAATAAGAAGGACAGACTCTGTGCCAAGTGAAACCAAATCCTTATAAACTAAATTACCTTCCTGCTAATGCTTTTTCTGAGTATGGGTGCTTTATAACATAGTATAGAAAACTCTGACTTCAGTGGATCTTCTTCTACCCCTCTGATATAAGTAAAAGGCTTAATAAGAAAAAGCATATAAATTTTTTTGTAATTAACGTGTTTATTTATGGAGTTGCATTGTTTGTTGTTTAAAAATTTTGTATCAAAGACAGGTTATTAAGTTCCCTAAACCTAAACTACTTTCAGATCTCCTTGTGTTCTTGTAGTACTCGCTGCTTGCTCACTGTCCTTCTGTAAAATTTGCCATACCTGATATTAAATTACTGATTCTTACTAACAGGTTTCAATGTGCCAGTACTATAATGAACTATAAGATCCACATGGTCATAAAAAAATAGAAACATAGAATAGTTTGTATTACAAGGGAGTCTAAAAATCATCTGGTTCCAACGCCCTTGCCATGAGCAGGGAGATTTTCCACTAGATCAGGCTGCTGTGCCCTTGAAAACTTCCAGGGATGGGGCATCCACAGCAATTTTGGCAATGTGGCTGGAGCACTTGCTGGTGAAGCCTGAGGCAAAAAAGNAATGTGGCTGGAGCACTTGCTGGTGAAGACTGAGGCAAAAAAGTCACTGGGTAACCAAGTGTTCAGTTTCCTTCTGGAGGGTGCTCATGTTCTCTCTAGTCTCGCTTTTATTGCCCACACATTTATAGAATCTTTTCTTGTCACCCTTGATGCTCCTGCAGAGATTTAATTCTGCCGGTGCTTTAGCTCTTTTAACCTGATACCTGGCTGCTTGGACAATGTCTCTGTATTCATGTCAGGCTATCTGCCCTTGCTGCCACCCTCTGTAGATTTTCTTTTTTCATTTTAATTTGTCTAGGACGTGTTTGTTTGTCCATTCAGGCCTCTTGGCTTTTGTGCCTGGCTTCCACTTTGTCGTGATGCATCACTCCTGAGCTTGGAGGAGGTGGTCCTTGAACATCATTCAGCTTCCTTGGGCCCCTCTTCCGTCCAGGGCTTTATCTCACGGTATTCTATGAAGTAGTTAAACCTCATTTTCTCATGTATTTTAAGTAATCCAAGTTTATCCTTATTATTACGTAGCAATGCAATGTGTATTTTTACGCACTATATCCTATAACCTTAAATAAAGTATTTTAAAGGCTGTTGTGAAGCACAAAGCATATACAGTCAAAATACATTGGCATAACTGAACTCCTTAAAGATCTACAGTTGCCATGATGCTCTTCTTTAGTAAAGACAGACTGGAAGCATTCTCACCACCATTGCTTCTCTTTGCTGCTTTTATTTTCCGAAGTAAAAGGAAGGAGAGCCAGCAAGGCAAGCTTTCCTCGGGGTTGCAGAGCCATCTAGTGTCAGAAGGACAAGGCTCTCACATACATAATTTCTTTCAATTTACTATTAATTCCTTAAATGTGTTGTCATTCCACATCTTAAGGATCTTATCACTGTTTCTCAGGCTCCTTTTTGTTCTCTGCATTATCTTATTTTCTTTTCCTTTTATTTTCAGTCTTTAGAAATTTGGCATTAAAGGACTACCCTATACTATATACAAATTATGGCACATCCAAATTTCTGGGTTTGTTTCTTCCTTAGGATAGAAAAGCTGAAGGAACACAAACCAAGTGTATATAGGGATGGATCCAGAAAATATTATTTTACTGAATCCTCTGCAATACCTAAGGGTCATTTATACCTCGGTTAGCCCTAGTAGATGTTCATCTGTTGCATCCCTAAAAACATCTGGAACACCCCTATTCCAAAGGTAGGAATTTCAAATCCTGTCTGGCCAACCTTTCCCCTGTGGTTGCTCATTTTCACTAGGGAAGTTTGCTCTCAAGTCTACGTTCAGTCTGTTTCTTGCAAATTCAGGTGGCTTCTAAAAAGAAGTCCTTTGTTGGAAAAAAAAACCAGGCACTTGACCAGTGCTGTCTTTGTTGCATCATTTGCCTGTTGGTGGATGTGCTTCCTCTTCTGCTTTTTCTCTGTGCAAAGCAAGTGTCTTTCTCACAGACTTTCATGTCTGGGGGTCTTTGTGGGACCTCTCTGCTACTCTTTGTGCTCGCTCCTGACCTCCGTGTCTTACCTCTTACTCCCAGAGATGTGGCAGAGTTGGATGCTGCTTCGGCCGAGGCTTTGCTAGTGCAGCATTAAGGCAGCACAAGGGATGCCTGTGCCTTACAAATGATGAACCTGGTGCTGGGCTTGGGTGACCACCTCAGGTAGGCGAGAGACAGTCTGAAGGGCTGCAGACAACCCAGAATTACAGCAAGCAAAGGAAAGTCTGAGTGCAGGTTGCTCAGGGAGAGGACTACAGGGTCTAATGGGAAATAATCTCTTCGGTTCTAGGTGGCTTATGAACACTGGTGACCCTCTGGGTCAGGAGGAGTAGTATATGTAAATTGTGTATAAACATGCACATTTCCTACTGAATATTTCAGGTTACTGGATACCAGATAACAGCTATTTTAGAGGTGGAATAAAACTGCATAATTTGCCAGATTAGCTGAAGAATAGTTAAGCTAAATGTACGTGCAATTTGATTTTGGGACTGAAATAATTCTCTAAGCCAACAGGAAGTGTTTAGGTAGATGTCTGTTCTGGGTCCATTAATCAACAATTTAAAAATAAATAAAACTTTGGGGCCAGAAAGTTTCCCTATTTCAAAACTAGATTTGACTGTATAGGATTTGGCTGCTGATTCTGTGTTTTGTTTGTATTTTTGGTGGTGTGTGTTATCCAGTATGACCCGCAAAAGATAGGCTGCTCTATCCTACACAAGACAGGACCTCAAAGGGATGCCATTTATAGTCAAGTCCAGCTAGAGCAGATTTCAGTGATCTTCTTTGGAAGCCATGAAGAAATAAATAACAGACAACTGCTACCCAAGAATAGAGGCAAATGCAAATGACGACCTGAAAGGGACTGATGATAGGAGGGATATTGCTAACTAAACATATGAATATCCATGTTAGATAAAGAGAGGTGTTTATCACCCGTGCTTCTGTTTAGGATCTGAAAATAACAAGCAAAAGAGAATTTCAAAAGCACTCTGACAGAAGGTGGGTAACCTTGGATTTCCCTTGAGACTGTTTATTTTCAGGCTGGTTTGCTAAGAAAGACAGCGTGTGTGATCACACTGTTTGTCTCCCACTAATAATTTCTGAATCTGCTAGGCAGGTTGGATGGAAGAATAGCAGCCTCAAGGACTTGAAATTCCTGTATGTCCAGTGAAAATCAGTTGCTGGGACGTGGAAAGAGACCCAAATAAGTATTTCTGTAGAGAGACAAGTCATCTCATGAAGTCAGCTGTTCTTGGTACAGTTTGGTCTTACCAGTAAGTAGATACTGAGCAGGCTGTAAGTAAATACATGCACACACACTGCAGACCCAGGCACAGCAGAGCACTGCCTGCTGCCTGCTGCCTTTTTTGGCTCTATGGTGTCCAGCTGCTAGGACAAAACTGGGTGTCCCAGGGGAAAAGTGGAAATATGAAACAGATGGTGACACTGGAAAGGGGAGCTCTTACTCATAGACTATGAGCTATTATTATTATATATTATTATATATTATTAGGTATTATTGCTGGTGTGTAGAAGATGCTAGACCCTCTGCAGAATATAAAATATCTGTTTCTTTCTCTGCTATTCTACAGAGGACATAATTTGTTTAAATAAACCTTTGTCTAGCTTTTGTTTGTATTGACTATCCAGCAATTAACAATTATATTAACTGGAGATTACTGGAAAAACAAAAACCCACTCATTTGCCTTACCTTAATATAAAAGGTGTTTGTAAAAACCTTTAGCTCACAATAGCTTTTAGGACATTTTGGTACCATGGGAATGGGTGTGCTTTCGGACAGACAACTGCCTTGTAGATGAAATACATTAGCAGAACAGGAAAATTAGAGAAAAAAGGTGGTGTTTTGCACATCTGTCCTCCACAGGCCTCCCTGCCTGCCTGCTTCCCTCGGTGAGCCATGGGGCACAGGTTCTCCAGCTGCACCAGGAGAGAGGAGCTGCCCTTCAGGAGAAAGGAGGTGCCAATGAGCTTGGTAACATAAGGTTGTGCCAGTAATTGCCTGACAGCATCCACCAGTACAGGAAAGCATCCATTTACTCCAGGCTTTCTTCAGAGGCTGCATTTTCACTGGGTTATTTGGACATAAAAAATCACTGACAGCTTTTTGTGGGGGGATTCCTGACCTTTCTGGCTAAAGTAATTTAAAGAAGGTATTCCTATATTGTCCCATGCTTTTTCCTTCACCTAAGGTCCCATGCTTTTTCCTTCACCTGTTGCTGAAGATCAGAGAGCAAATTTTAGGATCAGAAAACAAGGTTAAACCACTGATGTGTAAACCCTAAAGAACTCCCTCTGCAATTAATCCCACCCATAGTGAAACCCATTTGTAAAACCCTAATGAAGAGCTGCTTGCAATTACAAGAATATAAGCAAAACCAATGTGGTTTTTTTTCCTTCTTACTCTTTCCTATCCTTAGTGCTGTGACATACGGGAGGTAAAATGCAATTTATCAATGTAAAATCTCAGTTTCTGCACATTGTGCATAGCACACACACATGTAAACCCCTTGGGCCTTCTTTAGTTCTCTGTATTTATAGTGTGACCATGTAATACCATATGTGATCACCTGAGCATTCCCAACTTTGAAAAAAGAAGTCAGCAGGTCCTGCTCCATCTTCTAAGACACACCTGCTGGGCAAGCCAGGGGCTGGAGCCAGCAGCATTGTCAGCTCTTGGCTCACTGGTGTCCTCCCATGCTGATAAAGCTGGAAGCTTTATTGGTATCCAAAGTGGAAAAGGTATTTGGATGAACACACAAAATGTCTGCAGTGGTCTGACAGTGCGGGTTATGTTCACTGAATGCCCTGCCCAGCACAGGTGGTGCAGGAACTGGTGGCACAGCAGATGCCTTTGTGGACACACTGTTGGTCTGTTCCAAATCCTTGTCTACCCCTCATCCTAACAAAGCTCAGTCTGGAGTTCTTGATGGCACTGGCCTTCCCACACTGCTGGAATGTGCAACCACTAATTAAAGACCAATCCTTGACAAGACTTTCTACTGACTGCCCTCAGCAGCCTGTGTTTCATTCCCCTTTAGCTTTGGCAGGTCACAGTTCTGATACAGCTCCTCTCTTAATTGATGCTTCTTGTACGGCACCATGGTAGATGCTTTATTGAAACTGCAACAGAGCAAATCTGCTGGGAAAATAATCTATCTTGTCCAAGGAAGGCATTGGACTAGTGTGGCACTATCTGCCTTTCAGTGAACCTATACTGCCCTTTCCCTGTTTGTAGCTTACCTTCATGCCTTGAATTACAGCTTCCTCCTACCAAGTGGCAGCTCTTAGGAGGGTAAGACACCTGTACTCAGACCAGGCCAGTACCAATCATCAGCCCTCTTATAAACAATAGGGTTTTTCATCCGGGATATTCCTCAGTAATTACTACCACCTTTGGTCATAAACAGGAACTAATTCATCACAAAAAAATCTACGCCAGTATCACAGCCTGACATAAGGACAGGATTTGTCTATAAAATAGAGCACTAAGGAGTCTTAGTGCCAATGCTAGCTGGACCAACCCATCAATTCATATGGAGCAAAGAGGCATGTGGAAACATTTTTATTTCCATCAATGGTGGTTAGATGAAAAGACGAATGAAATTTATTCAGGAATTAATAGTGAAGATACCTGTCAAAAAATAAGCAGTATCTGAAAGAAGACACGAGATTATAGTGGTAATAAAACCACCATTCACACTTCCTGTGGCCAAGTTCCTACCTCTGCAAAATGTCAGGCTGTGTTTGATCAGTCTGCTGTTACTACCAGGCACTAAGAGCCTCGTCTCACCATGGTGGGTGCCAGAGTTTCCCAGGAATCACATTTTGTTTGCAAGCAAAAACTGTTTGGTCCATTTGATATCCTTACAGAACCACCAGTGGCAGTGAGTCACCTCTCTTCCTCACTTCTCACTGAGGCACATTTTCATTCCAGTATCATTCATCTCTGCAAAGAGATCTGAGCCGGTGTAAGCAGGATGGCAATTTGCTCCCCTGGATGTGTCCCCGAGGTAGGGATTGCTCTCTTTTCTCTTCAGCTGAAGGTTGGGTCACAGCCACATGATGAAGGGAAGTCTGATTAGGTCATGTGAGATGTTCAAATGCTGTTTGGCTGATGGAAAAGTCCAGTTTCCCATGGAAAGAAAACAATGACTGGACTATAGTCTTGTTCCCTTGTTCTCTGTGGGGTTTAGGGTTGATAGCAAGAGAGAGGACATGGTGGCAGATCACTGCTCATTTTTAGTAAAAAGCCCAGCACATTGGAAACACCGTCTTTTGTCTTTCAAACAATGTCAACAGCAGCACTACAGCCCCACGCAGTGGGAGTTCCCTTCCACCAAGACACTGAAGTGATTGTTTCTGAACAAGCACGGGTAACCAGAGTCCCGAGTCTCTCTGAACTAATAAAGAATTATTGGAAGTGTGTTTTGCTGCCATTCTTCTGAAGCCTTTCAGCTGCCACTCTGCAGCAAGGTGATAAACACAAGCCCTAGGAGACTTTCACAACCTTCCTCCATGCTGTAGCATATTTTGTAGATCTAAAATAGAACTGTTGAAACTGGCAGTGAGGCACTCTGCCTCCACTCTGCACATCACTGCCTCTCCTACATTGCAAGCACAAGCTGTTTGGTGCATTTTGTACTGCCCTTCAGCATTTTTTAAGCAAACAAACAATCCTCAAGCATTTAAATGAAACCTCAGTACTAGCAGACTAGAGGTTCAGATTTTAAAATGCTTGGGTCAGCAATCAGGTTGTTGTTGTATACAGTGGAGTAATAAGAGAGAGAGGACTCTTAACCTGACTTTAGGTGCCTCTGAGGCACATCTACATCCCAGCTTGGCAGCTATGGAGTCATCAGAGTTAATGAAATGCAGAAAGCAATTACTCTTACCTAAAGTAGTTGACGAGATTTGCCCAGATGGATTACAACATCTCACCTGACAAAATCTCTGGCAGGATGGGCACCTCGACATTAAGTTCAGAGGCAGGCAGCTACTGCTGTGGTCGACAGCCTTATGTTGGGCAAGATGTATGTGGTCCAGACATCTAATTCCTCCTTGAGAAGACCAGGTAAAACTGCTACAAGAGTAATTAAGAAGATGATACGAGAAATAACCAAAAGAGTGCCAAAGCAAAAGATTTTCAGAAAGATTATTTCTCCATTGCTTACTGACAGGATTAGGAATCAGAGAGCCTGAGAAAAACAGCAAAGCTCCCAAAGGGCTTAAACAGAGGAAACTAAAGGACTTGCATGAACATCAGAATTCAATTATTTATAACCCACTGAGAAAACATGTCTCTCCAACAGCACTTGTAGCATGCCTTCACTTCAGAGCTAGTGCGGGGTGATTGACAAGTTATTGGCACCTCCCTAACACAAAGCCCGCTCTGAACTGCAGCGCCACCCTGACGAGGCCCATGTTGGGCTGGGGCCCCACACAGTCACCATCACTCTGGGCTTCTGCTGGTCTGTCACTGCAGGAGGAGGCAACCAGGAGCAGGGGAGGGAAGGGGGAAGAAGGTGGCACTTGGGCAGCAGCACCTGCGACCTTGGCACAGGGTCACAGGTTCCAGGGGCGGTGAAAAAGATGCTGGCCACTGACCACACCAAAGCCCAGAGAGGTTGCCCAGTGTAAGGTGATTCCCAAAACATGGGTGTGGCTCCCAGTGACGTGCAGAATACCCAACAACAGTAAAGAGCAATTAGGTTTTTCTCTTCATGGGGCTGTACTTTTCTTAGTTGCTTACTAATTGAAGCTCACCCGACCTTGCACCTTCCTTTAGGGCTTTCAGATGCAAGCAGGAATCCTTGCTGCCCTTTCTCAAGAGTCTCCTTCTTTTTCTTTCTGCTGCTGTTGATTGCAGGGCCTGCACAAGACCTGAAGTAGAGCTACTCCATAGCTAGGTCACAGGCTAATAACAAAGCTTCTTCTATGCATTTTTTCTTAGATATAGGGATTTTTTGCCCTGCTTTAAAGAAAACAAACAAACAAACAAACAAACAAACTACCAACATACCAAAAAATCATACAATGATTTTACATACAATACAAGCCAATATTCAGTTCTGGATTAATGCTATTTTAAAAAAACAAGTGGAATCAGACAGACAACATTAGCATATTTAGGCTGTTGTTCTAAAGAGTAGCAAGAAATTTAATTAAGGAAAATCACTCCATATTATGAGCTGCACTGCGTGACTGTAGCATGGGCAAACCTAAGCAATTCTTTGATGAATACTGCCTCCTGGGTTACTAATGTCAGATGTATAAATAATGCTATCCCGTGCTCCTGAAACCTTGTTTCTCAGTGAGGAGCCTCCCTAAGGGAAATGCTAAAAACAGCAGTTCAAAGATTTACATAGGTCAGGATGTAAACCTTGGGGGAAGTAACAGATTTCCCCCAAGCAAAGAAACAGGAAAGGGAAAAACAGCAGCTTTCCTTCTTCTGAAAGGGGAAAACAGATAAAGGGACCTGGTGGCTCCTGCCAAGTCCTTGTGCCTGCTGTGCTGCAGATAGCCCTGCCTTTTATGGGCCACAGAGCAGTGACCATTCATTATTAGAAGAGAATCAACTTCTTTTCTGATTTATTTTTTCCTTTTGAAATTATAAAAACAGGCTTGTGGGAGAAGCTAACACTTTGGGTTGCTGTATCCTGCCAATAATGGTCAACCAGCTGCATTAAAAAGCAGCAACAGGAATGCAATTTGCTTGTCTGAGCCTTGTCTCTCACCCCCACCCTGATAATTATCAATGTCTGTAGTTTGAAAATGAGTGTTCTAGATACAAAGTGCATGGCCTGGTGGGGAGCCGTGGGTCATGGTACCTTGATCACCCCAGAAGTCCCCGAGGCCAGTGGTCAAGAAGTGGTGTGGCACTGACAGAGTAAGATGTAAGAACACGTGCCTTTCCTCAGAGGCCCTTTCATCCTGATGTCTGTGCATTTTCCCATGCAAGACACTTCAGTGGAAAGTTGATTCATATCTGTTTACAGCCAAATTCAACCCTGTAAGGCAGACATAAATTAAAAGAGAAAAATGCTTTGGTTGGAGGAGAGGGTTTCTACTGCAGTAACAAAATGTTGACCCTTTGATGGTCTGATTCTTCTGAAATTTTCTGCTAGTGAAATAAGCTGCTGTGAGTGAAAAAATGAGGTCCCATCCCTCCCCAGAGCACAAATGTTTTTTGTGATCTCAGGCTACCAAAAAACCTTTTTACCAGTTTTATATTCCCCGTGGCATGGGGGTTGGAACTAGGTGATCTTTAAGATCCCTTCCAAGCCAGTACTTTCGCTGATTTCTCTGATTTCTCTGATTTTTGTGATTTCTATGACACTGCCAGGCAGTCCAGTTAATAAGCAAGAAACGTGCAAGCCCTCAGCTCTTCAGAGCACAATGAGGCGTTTCCTAGGTGCTTTCCAGTGTTTTGTTGGGAGCTCCTGAGAACTGTCCCAGGGTGCACTGATGCCCTTGCACATTTCACAAGCTACAGGCAGGGGGATTTTGCAGAACCACCTTCCATGCAAGTTCTTGCCACAGAGAGGCAGCCTCCACCAGTAAGACAGAAAAAGAGACCTAAAAACCAGAGCAGTGAATGGGAAAGAGGAGCTTTGCAGGAAGCGTCAGTAAATGGAAAATAGGGACCGTATGGGCGGGATGTGGGGCTGTGCCTGACCTACCGAGGCACCCCTGCACCCTGTACTGGGGGTGGAGGCAGCCCTTGAGTGAGGTGTTTTACGCACAGAACAAGGTTGAGTGTTCCTGACCTGTGAAGGCAAAAAGTTTTATCTGGTGTGAAACGACAGCGTTGTCTGCTGGTTCTCAGGACCGGGGCAGCAGTGATATCTATCCTGATAGTTTCTGAGCCCTCTCTGAACGGCTTGGGGGATTCCTGAGCCCACCTTCTGCAACCAAGGGACCTTGCCGGTGGAGACCACTCTGTTCTAGCACAGTGGACTGTCAAATCAGAGCGGGAATAATTTACAGCAAATAGGGATTTACTAAGACCATGAAAACCATACATAAATTTTGTCCATTATATTAAAAGACCAAGTTGAGGACTTTCTGGTTTTTTTCTAACTGAATATATGGACCTTTGTTTCTTTTTGTTTTGTTTTTTTTTACCGGGAATTCTATGATATCAACGTTTCTGAAGACAAAGTCCTTAGCTTTCCACCTGCATGTCAAGGATGTTTTTCTATTAAATTCCTAATTGTATCAATGAGGTTTACTCATTGTTTCAAAGCTACTAGTAACAATTAGCGTGCTGATGATCGCTGATTAAGAAAAGAAGGGGGGGAAAAGTCTAAGGTAAATAAATCAACTTAAAAATTATCCCTTTCTGCAAACAACAGCTGCACAGGAAAAGGAAGACTGTTAGCCATCTTTCACTGATGCACTAGGCTGATCCAGTAGATGCGTTTCAAGTACTCTGCGGCTGCAAGTTAATATATCCTACACTCCACAGGAAAGAACCATGCAGGAAAACAAAAAAAAAAGGCAGAACAATTGTGTGAACCAAGTGCCCCATCTTATTCTGAAAACATCTGTTGCCTCTGAACGTTTCGTTCATTCATTTGGTTTATTTGGTGCAAAAGCTGTGCAAGCATTTGCAGTCTATCTTCGAAAATAATAGAAAAAGAAAATGTTGGTGTAGAGGTCCTTTGCCTTTTATTTGGTAGGAAATGAACTTGGAAAAGAGAAACGACTCAGTGGTTGAAGCTATATGGTGCATGATGAGATTTGGTACGGGGGAGGATGACTGGGTGTGTAATATTAGAACTATGGAATGGATAAGGAATGCCATGAGTTTTGGAAATACTGGCTTATGGAGAGCCTCAGTTCAGTAAAGAGTACAGGAATGTTGGTGGAAAAGACTGCAGGGGTGAAAGAAATAAATGAAATGCAGACTCACAAAGTTTGGGACAATTGCTGCACAAAGCTTCCAAAAAGCCAGGATTTTTACTAGTCTACATACCCCAGTTTCCAAATTCTGACGTGCTCAGCACAGGACTCTGCTTTGGTGCTGAGGAGTATTCTCTAAAGGGTTAATGGTGAAAGAGCAACTGCTTCATTTTACGTAGATAACACAACAAAGCCTGGAAATGCAAATGCATTCAGAAAAAGTCTTTGAACAGGGTTTTTTTTTTCCTCTGAAAGTTGTTATGTTATGGAGATTTAAGAAAAGTCCTCACTGTTTATTGTCGAGTGTTTATTACAGAAGACGTCAGGAATGGCTGACAAGTTTATATAAAAAATTCCGGATCTTAACATTTTCCCAGTTGTTACTTTTCCTTTCCTACTGCTTCATCTTTGCAGAAGAAAGGGATTAAAGTGATGTATTTTGTCGCACTTTTTCCTGCAGTGAATTAACCCTTGGTCAACAATGACAGCAAAGACAGTGTACCTCTATGGAAATTAACTTGACAGCCCATAAACATGAAGAGGCTGTTGTTCACTGGATTTCATTTTAATAGGCATTAACAAGGTTTTTGGGTTAAGTAAGCAAATGGAACTAGCCCTGAAACTATAATTTCATTTCATAGCCCTTTTCACAGGGATTAGCTATCAGTCTGAAAGGCCTGTGAGGCTTCATCTAGCTTTTTAATTCAAATTGCACTGAATGCATCACAATTCCCTGTTGCTCCTAAAATGCTACAAACAAGTAAACAATATCCATTGTGGGTGCTTAAATTTCTTGGTATGCGTCAGATTTTTAATGAGAAATCTGATGTTGGAATGGTGCAAATCTGCACTGCTCTGCCAAGGGTAGATGCTGCCTTTTCACAGGCCTTAAGTTATAGAGAATCTATTCTGAGATAGTAATTTTACCTTAGAAATTGTCAAGGGTACAAGCTTAAGGAACAGCTAAGCTTGTTACCCCTTCTCTCAAATTTTAGGCACAGTTTGTGCCTGGGCTGAACATGAATTGGGTACAAGCTCTCTGAGTCGGGGCACCAAGCTTGTGTCACTCTGCAAGTTAATCAAAACCAAAATGACATCTCACTACCAACCTTGATGCTATCGTGCAGCTCATCCTCCTTCTCAACTATCTTACCATCCCAGATGTAATACACAGCTAACAGCTGGGTATGAACACAAGCATGCTGTGCACACTTTATTTGAGGGTCAAAAAGCACAAAGTAACCAAAGTGATGAAGAATAAAGATGAGTGGTTTTAATAATCACTTCTGACTGAGACCAGTGTGTGGGAAGTTAAAATAATGGGGTTTATATGTCCTCAGACTGAACAAGTCTTCCAGTCTAGAGAAAATATGGAGCTTCCTAACAGGACAGTCAGGACCTCCCTGTAGGAGTTCCCACTGGGCCCACAGCTGGTGATGCTGGGACCATGCTGGATGGATGGCTCCAGTTCTGCACAGAAGCACCAAACCTTGAACACTTTGGTGACCCTGAGCACCTCAATTGAGTTGTACCCCAGGGTGTCTGGCATATCAGAGAGCAGCCCCTATTTCAAACCAGCCCTGGAAAGCTGAGGACCACTCTGTAAGTGGCATAGTGAGTACATTCTCCAGTGACCATGAAACAACCGAGCCTGGATGGTCCTGGACAGAAGTTGGTGCTAATACCTGGTGTAGGATTGTGCCAGAGCTTGCTCACAGCCTGCTGCATGGATACTGCTAAATCAGGCTGGAGAATGATGATCAGAGGATGCTGATACTGGAGCATGTGACAGGAGGGCAAGTCGTGTAGCACTGCCATGTCCATTGATATATGCTTCTCAAAGTACTGAGTGGATAGAATTGGGTGATTGACGGAAAATTGTTTTCCCAGGGATTCACAATTCAATCAACCGTGCTTACATTCTTTTCATCTGCCTTAATGCAATTGTTTGTATAGATATTTGTGAACAGTCTTCTATTTATGAGTAGGTATGGTTACCAGACAAGTATTGACACCTGGACAAATGGGTTCTCAGAAACACAAGCATGCTCTCTCTGGAAGTGACTGCCCTGCCACCCTACACTTACACTTACACTACTTGATGATAATGTGACAAGAGAAACAAAATGTAAAGCATACAGGATTGCCAATAAATGTCACTGATGCATCCTGGTCAGGAAGGAAACCAGCTATTTTTAAAACAGGGTTATATAAAAATAGCCAAATGTAGGGCATGCTCTGGAGAGGAAAAGCAGGAATCAAAAACTCTCAGTAGCTTTCCTGCAATACACAGCTTATTCACCATCCCTGCTACAGGCCCAGACCCAAGTAGAGCAGAGCCTTTCTAACTCCTATTAATGTGTCTTCTCCTCTTTTGGCTAATAGCATCAGCACATTAAAAAAATCTGTAGAAATAAGCAGGACAGGGCTTAGCACTTCTGTGTGGCTCTGATTCAGATTTCTTACTCATGATCAAAAGGGTTGAGAGCAGATTTTTCTGTGTTTCTGCCTCATGCTGTCATTAACAGATGTTCACCCTTTCTTGTGGCATACATGAACCTGAATGTGGCTCTTCAGATGATGGGCCAAGACAGCAACTCTTCACTTTGATTCCTCTTTTCAGGAATTCAGAAAGACCCAAAGGAGTTAAATTGTTCCAGCAAAATCCCAATGCAGGCACTTGTGCCTGATGGCTCATTCAACACTCTCAAATCTCCAGCAATACCTCCCCTGGACGATCCTGCCCTGCAGCCCCTGGTAAGAAGGATGTCCTCTGGGAAGGTACAGGAACAGGATCCTTGGATGTTGTCTGAGACTCAGGAAGCTAAGAAGCTCAGTGCCTGGAAAGGTCTGTGTCTCTGTGCTAAAGAACAGGAATGTAAATAGTGTGTTAAGATCTTGTATTTGACACCTGTGATCTCAGCAGAGGGGAGGAGAAGGAGGAGGAGGAGGCTGTAATGAAGAAAACATCAATGCATACTACATGAAGGTTTCTATTTCAAAGATTTTTCAAAAATGTTTTATGTGTTATTTGCAAAGTTGTATACTACGTGAACATGAACTGAAATATTTATTAAGATACTGCGTATCACTCTTGGCTCCCTCTCTCAAGCTGGCTTGGAACTATTATATCAGCTTTGGGAGGCTTATGGACAACAAACAGCCCAGAGGCTTAATTTTGTGCAGCACTTCTCAAATAGCTACAACTGCAAGCACTGCTTCAGCAGAGTGTGAGGTTGGAATATAACAAGATATTGCTGTTTTAATGCTCCTGTCCCATGGGTATATAAGGTATGGGGGTAAACAGGAGCTGGTTATTAAAAATCAATTTACTCCAGTGTGTAGTGGAATCTAAAGTGCAGATATCCACCATCATACGTAATGTAAAAAAACCCCCAACTTTATTATGAATCTCCTAGTACATGGATTACTTTTTTTCTTGGAGTTGTAGTTCCTGGTAAAAAGGAAGATTTGGAAATATATTGTGGAAGCATTAAAACATTTCTGGGCAGTTAAAAAAGGACACAGATGTTGTATTCTTAGTTTCCTTCTTTGAAACCATTTCTATGATTTCACAGCCTTTTTTAGTGAATTCACATACTGATGCATTTTTAGGCTTTCCAGTTCCACCTGCATTGACTACATGCCATAATTACCAATTAACATGATATTTATGTTTCAAGATGATTTTTTTTCCACTCTTCCAAAATTCAAAGTCTTGATTTTATTCTCTAAATTAATTCTAGCCCATAGCATAAGCTTTTACTGGGGCTATTCAAAAACCATATTTT
This sequence comes from Machaerirhynchus nigripectus, assembly GCA_013397975.1. Lineage (NCBI taxonomy): Eukaryota > Metazoa > Chordata > Aves > Passeriformes > Dicruridae > Machaerirhynchus > Machaerirhynchus nigripectus. The sequence goes on along the minus strand of VZRQ01003568.1, from coordinate 2,219,493 downwards.
TAATATCTGTTTTCAGTAGCTTTAAAGACTGTTGAATATCAATGAGCTTGGGAATGCTATTTTCCAGTGTAGGAGTCACTTTCCCTGAACAGTCTGGAGGAAGAGAGGAAGTGTTTGCTTTCCTCACTGCAAAAAGATGATGTCCTTCAATAAAACCTATTGCCTTCATGCTTTGAAATGACGGCTTACTTCCACACTCATAACTCTGCCATGTTTAAATGGCATTATAAAGATGACAACCTCATGCCTCATGCCACCCATGTGAAAGGTCAGAAATGCCAGAATTATATCAACATATATTCTGGGGCGTGTTCTTTGTGTGCTATGGTGGTGACCCTATGTATAGGATCATGTGCTATTTCTCTGTAGATGCTACATCTTGCCCAGCAAGCTGCTTTCACATGACTCAAATACATCTGATTTAGTGATAAACACTGGAATAGAGGAAGAGAAGCTTCTGTCTTTAATTCTGCAATGCACTGGACAACCCTTTTCATTATTCTTACGAATATCCAGTAGTACAAGACCTTCATGTGTCTCCATTTATTGTGAAATCACAGATGTCTATTTAACACCAATAAGGACATTCAGTATTGTAAGAGTTGGATAATAGCAAGGTAAGTAAAATTTCTTTCAGAGTTATTCTAGACTCACATTGGTGATAGTTTGGGGAGAGGTGAGCCTTGGCTATAGGCTCCTTCAAAGCATTTCTGCAGCTTCAGAGGTCCTTTGGCTCATGCGCGCTTCAGAGTTGTCTTCTTTAGACGAGGAGCAGGCACTGCAACCAGTGGCCAGACATTGTCCCCCTTCCTCTGCACTCCCAACACACCACCAACCTGTCAGCTGAGCAAGTATTGCTGCTGCACAGGAGGGGTTCGGTGGTCACATGCCTGTTTTTTTCTCCAAAAGCAGTCTCAGACTGATCACCAGTCTGAATAGCAAACCCAAAGCAGACAAGTTAATGCAGGAATGGCAGGAACTTCAGTCAGAGCCAGAGCTCAGATTTTGAAAAGCAGCAAGCCCCCTGCCTCCAGGCTGTGAGGATTGTACGGCTGCACATGCACACTGGTTTTTACTGTACTCCTTCACAGAGGACTTTTTGCTGAGCTTAGTTAGATGGCAAACAAAAGCTAAATAAAGGATCATTGCAAAAGGTACCAAAAACCTACTACTTTCCAGATGCCTTGTGATTAAGAACAAGAAACTAGCATGGGAAACAGGAAACTTTTTCCTCACTTTCTACCCATGCAGTGAAGTACTGTAGTATTAATGTGGGAGGCTGTGGAAATGCCATCCTGGAGCACTTCAAGGACAGGTTAGTAAATATCTCCCAGAAACACGTTAGGAATTGCAGATCCTACATGAGGCTAGAAGAGCCTTCTTGGCCACCTGGGCGAGGCTGGGTCATGTTCAGACACTGTGGACCAGCAGCCACAGGTGCTTTTCTGATGGGCAGCTTTCCAGCCACTCTGCCCCAAGACTGACCCAACACTTGGCCTTGTTGAACCGCGTACCACTGGCCTCGGGCTATCAATCCAGCCTGCCCAGATCCCTCTGCAAATCATCCCTGCCCTCCAGCAGATCAATGCCCCCACCCAACACTTCCACCCCTCCCTGATTAACTTTCTGCTTCATCACCTGTACAACTGTGGCTGTTACGTGGCACACCAAACAGTTTAGAGACAAATCACAGCACTCTATTGTGTTCAAGTGCATTCAGCATCCACTGCTCTGCATGACATGATTGAGTCATCACCAGAAAGACACTTTGGAAGAGTAAGTCCATCTCACTTTGCCTGCAAACTGGACTGACTGTCTTCCCATAAGAACAACCAAAACTTTCTTTCAGAAACTGAATTACAACCCTTTTTCCATCACACTCCATCATCCCCACAACCACTGAGATAGCTGGTAGTGTAAGGAGGCTTAAAAGCTTAAGTTACTGTGCCGTGCTAGCAATAGACACAAGTGAAAAAGAATAGCTGACAGATTTTTTAACTCTATTAAGATCTCATTTTAAGATTTCACATCTCAACAGAAAAAACAGTGAGAGTGTGGCTCACACCGTCTTGAGGGGACAAATGAGCTTAGACAACTCAGCAGCCAACGAGCAGAAGACGGGGAGCTACCGAGCAGGACAGCTCGATGCCAAGAGCAAGCAGGGAGCTGATGTGCCACCAGCTTCATCTGAATATTCAGGAAAGTAAGTTAAATGGTGACACCTTGTCCTGGCACATATCCTATCCTCTCCTGTAAAACAAACCCTGGCACACAGCACATGTCGTGTCACTTGCTTTTTTCCTTTTGGAGGAAGAGTGAAAAAATTCTGCACATTTGTGAGACATCTGCACTTAAAGCCACAATAGCAGGGTATGTAGATGACTCTGCCCTTCAAAAAATAAATCCTGGGGCATATTTTCATGGAGTGCTTTGTACCCTGCCCTTGCTAGACCATGAAGTCCTAAGACTACAGTCACAAGGTTAAGGCGGAAGCATTGCACAGACTGAAGGTATCCACTACACTAGGCAAAGATTTCTAAATTAAGATGAGTAAAAGCGAGTGGTACCTGAGATGTCAGAGATTTAATAAACAGCTTCTAAAACTGCCTATTTTTTTCCTGGCTGTTCATGGCATGGAGGAAATGCTTTCGAGGACCTGGGTGGTGTGTGTCAATCAGCAGCTCTCCCTGCCAGAGAATTTGACAGGGGAACTCTGTAAAAGAGGGATGCATTTGGGAATCTGTGGGGTGAGATGGGAGGCAGCAAGAGCTGATGGAGGAGTGGTTGGGCAGCACACAAGGAGGATGGCAGAGGAAACAGGCTCCTTTTCATAAATAACTCTGAGGTACAGGTCTTGGTGGGGTAAAGCAACCACTGTTCTCATGCAAAGTGAAGGCTGTGGGGAGGGTGGTAGCTTTAGGGGAGTTCACCCAGACCTCAGTCCCCTTTTGCCTCATCCACCACTTTCTCTTGCAAATCTGGAAAGTGCTTGGCAGTGCCCTGTTGCCACTCCTCTAGCTCACCTGGGAGAAGCCCAGTCAGCAGCCACTGAAATGCCTCCCATAACACCTCCCCATCACCCTGCGTGCCCGTGTACATCCCCCAGTGCAGCTCAGCCTGCCCAGGTGTCTTCTGTGGTGGCTGGACCCTGTGCAGGATGCTCATTGACTGGAGCCTGTCATCTCCACAGCAGCTGCTGCCCAGCCAGTGTGG
>VZRQ01003568.1:2141323-2216029 GCA_013397975.1 Machaerirhynchus nigripectus | reverse complement strand
TCCAGCCTGCCCAGATCCCTCTGCAAATCATCCCTGCCCTCCAGCAGATCAATGCCCCCACCCAACACTTCCACCCCTCCCTGATTAACTTTCTGCTTCATCACCTGTACAACTGTGGCTGTTACGTGGCACACCAAACAGTTTAGAGACAAATCACAGCACTCTATTGTGTTCAAGTGCATTCAGCATCCACTGCTCTGCATGACATGATTGAGTCATCACCAGAAAGACACTTTGGAAGAGTGAGGTAAGTCCATCTCACTTTGCCTGCAAACTGGACTGACAGTCTTCCCGTAAGAACAACCAAAACTTTCTTTCAGGAACTGAATTACAACCCTTTTTCCATCACACTCCATCATCCCCACAACCACTGAGATAGCTGGTAGTGTAAGGAGGCTTAAAAGCTTAAGTTACTGTGCCGTGCTAGCAATAGACACAAGTGAAAAAGAATAGCTGACAGATTTTTTAACTCTATTAAGATCTCATTTTAAGATTTCACATCTCAACAGAAAAAACAGTGAGAGTGTGGCTCACACCGTCTTGAGGGGACAAATGAGCTTAGACAACTCAGCAGCCAACGAGCAGAAGACGGGGAGCTACCGAGCAGGACAGCTCGATGCCAAGAGCAAGCAGGGAGCTGATGTGCCACCAGCTTCATCTGAATATTCAGGAAAGTAAGTTAAATGGTGACACCTTGTCCTGGCACATATCCTATCCTCTCCTGTAAAACAAACCCTGGCACACAGCACATGTCGTGTCACTTGCTTTTTTCCTTTTGGAGGAAGAGTGAAAAAATTCTGCACATTTGTGAGACATCTGCACTTAAAGCCACAATAGCAGGGTATGTAGATGACTCTGCCCTTCAAAAAATAAATCCTGGGGCATATTTTCATGGAGTGCTTTGTACCCTGCCCTTGCTAGACCATGAAGTCCTAAGACTACAGTCACAAGGTTAAGGCGGAAGCATTGCACAGACTGAAGGTATCCACTACACTAGGCAAAGATTTCTAAATTAAGATGAGTAAAAGCGAGTGGTACCTGAGATGTCAGAGATTTAATAAACAGCTTCTAAAACTGCCTATTTTTTTCCTGGCTGTTCATGGCATGGAGGAAATGCTTTCGAGGACCTGGGTGGTGTGTGTCAATCAGCAGCTCTCCCTGCCAGAGAATTTGACAGGGGAACTCTGTAAAAGAGGGATGCATTTGGGAATCTGTGGGGTGAGATGGGAGGCAGCAAGAGCTGATGGAGGAGTGGTTGGGCAGCACACAAGGAGGATGGCAGAGGAGACAGGCTCCTTTTCATAAATAACTCTGAGGTACAGGTCTTGGTGGGGCAAAGCAACCACTGTTCTCATGCAAAGTGAAGGCTGTGGGGAGGGTGGTAGCTTTAGGGGAGTTCACCCAGACCTCAGTCCCCTTTTGCCTCATCCACCACTTTCTCTTGCAAATCTGGAAAGTGCTTGGCAGTGCCCTGTTGCCACTCCTCTAGCTCACCTGGGAGAAGCCCAGTCAGCAGCCACTGAAATGCCTCCCATAACACCTCCCCATCACCCTGCGTGCCCGTGTACATCCCCCAGTGCAGCTCAGCCTGCCCAGGTGTCTTCTGTGGTGGCTGGACCCTGTGCAGGATGCTCATTGACTGGAGCCTGTCATCTCCACAGCAGCTGCTGCCCAGCCAGTGTGGTCACTTTTAGCAAAGTAGACTGAATTCAGGAGCAAAGAGCCTATTTTCCAAGCAGGTTATTTGGCACTTAGTGGTTTGCCTCTCAGGTGACAATGTTGGGTATGGTGTCAGGGACTGTGAATTAACTAGCTTCAAGCACAATGTTCATCTTGCAAGTTACAGAAGAAACCAGAAAAGGCGATCAGAAAGAAAGACTCCTCAAAACTTAAAGGTCATTTCTCTGTCTTGACGGAGAAGTGGGTGTTTCTCTGGTAGTAGGAAATTATTCTTCTATGGAGTATAAATTTTGTGAAACATCATGAAACACTGGGTTCAAGCTTCCCCTAGAAATCTATCCCTCTGGCTCTTTACCCAGGCCAAATCCAGGCTGAAGAAGTGCCCATGTCAATCCATTTAGAGAGGGAAAATCACAGCAAACATTTCATGACAGCAGCTGACCTTACAAGAATGCCCTTTCACTGTGGCAGAGGCTTGACATAGATCCTTGAACTTGCAAAACATCTGTCATTTTGAGCAACTGCATTGGGACACGGCATCCCAAGCCTTGTTCTCTATTTGCTCTTCAACCTGAAATCCAGTCTGTTCAGAAGAATTCAAGTGAATGTTTTGAAGTATTTATTTTCAAATATTTGAGTTGGCTTGGGGAAAGTGGGATCTTTTCATCTCCACAGTAGCCACTTCTCAATGGAAATAGAAGGGAGTTACTTTTAAGGTAAAGGAATAAATTGTTTTCAGCTGTTTAATAATGAAATTACATTCAAGAGTTTGCATTATCAAATCCTTCTATTAAGCACAGAGAGGGGAAAGTAACAGCACAGCTCCAGGCTGGGACGGTGATATAGCATTATTCCTATTCCCCCTCTATTACAGCTCTTAAAATGATCTGCAGACTGCACCTCAAGACAGCTTCAGACAAAGGATCTCACAGAGCCAGAGATAAGCACCATGTTTTATCACTGCAAACTCCTTTGGTCCCCTTGACTCAAATAGATGTAATCTAGACTGGAGGCCTAAAGGTTATCTACCTTTTGATATCTTTCTGACTGTGTAAAGGGACCACAAATGCAGCATATGTATAATTTATATATACTATAACCTCACTTTTCACTGCCTCGGTGGAGCCTAGCTAACTATGAGACTCAGGCCCAGAAAGCTCACATTAATTCATGCATTTGTTGTTTCTTCAAAGTGTAAAATGGCTGCTGTATAGCTGAAAATACCAGTGGCTGCACTGTAGCTTCATAATGGGAGACAAATAAAGCAGTCAGTGTTCAGAATATACTTCAAGGGCCTGTCTTGGTGAATCTGCTGATCACCACAGCATCCGTCAAGCAAAGTCTTCTCAGAGAAAAAGCATCTGTGTTTGAGACTTCTCATACATCTGACAGCTCAGGAGGTGACTCACACACTGTAGGATTGGGGGGCTGGTGTAAAATAAGGCTAGCCAGCTTTGGTCAAAATCAGCTCTGAGAGCAGAGACATGAGTGGGAGGGAAGAAAAATGGCCCCATTGTTAGAGTCACACCCACGCTGGGGCCAAGGCAGCAGGAAGGCTACTGCCACTTTTTTTGCCTCCCCCAAGAAAACCTGGGCTTCATATGTTTTGATTTGCTCCTCTGAGGAGCAATCAGTGCCACTGGGCTGTATGAACATCTGAGTCTGCACATCCAGGGGATCAGTGGTGGGCAAAGGCCGGCGGTGACCCCTTACACCCCACAGTGGCTCTGGCGGGTGGTGCCCAGGGATCGCAGCACTCGGTGATTTGGCGTCAGTAGAGTTAAGATGTGTTTGCAGTCACTGGACCCAACCTGTGCTACCTGAAATGGGGACGAGGAGGTCCGTGATGAAAGGAGACCCAAGGGGCCAGCACAGAATGAGGGAGCCTTCTGGGTCTGATACTGCTACCCTTAGAGCATCCGTCTCACCCTCCTCAGTCCTCTGCACAAGAAATGTTCTCAATTAAGTGGTTCTTAAAGGCAAGCAGGCCAACTCTGCTGTTAAACAATAGTTAGTAGCAACACATAGACAGCTTCTCTTTATCTTCTTAATCTCACATTAATCCAGGAATGTGTGTTTACATTTAGGATTACTAAGTATCATGCTTTTCATGTGTGCCTGATTCTTAATGACCTTCTGAATAATTCATTCTAAAAGCCTCTTTATTTTCTTCTCTCCAGTTTAATTAACCTCTTGGTGCAGTTAGTGGGATTTTACCATAAAAGCATAATGCATTTTGCATTAGTGTGTAATTCATGTTGGAAGAATCTAAGTCCAGCCACTAAAGAGTTAATAGCAGATTCTGACTTAATACTATTTTATTATGGATGACGAATAATAACAGATAATTTTCTTTATATGTCTGAGCACTGCCTTAGGATACCAAGGAAGGAATACTCATCCTGCCCAGCATCTGGGCACACGTCTGCCACCTCTCACTGCAGCAAAGGCAGTACCCTGCACTGGTTTTTGATAGAGTTCTCCCTTGCCAAAAGGCTGAAGAAGGCTCCCAAATCTGTGCTCATCCTCTGCCAGAGCTTCAGGTGCTAAATGTTACGGGTGATGCAATAACAAGATCGGGAGGCTCTTGACTGATACATGAATTCCCAGGTAATGCTATTTCAGGATCCTACCAATGGACGTCATTGACCATCCAAGCCAAAGACTTGGAATTCATCAGCAGAAAACAGCATTTCTCCTTTGTGCTGTAAGTTGGCAGTGATTACCAAGAACTGTGACCTAAAGCTCCTTGTCCAAGGAGTTAGACCACTTTCTTCAATGAGAACTCTTTTTTTAGTTTGCAATAAGAGTTGCTGTAACATGATAGTGGACAAGTCTTTATAAATGCCCATTTAGGAGGTATCTTATTTCCCACCTGTCATCTGTTCCAGGATTTCTACCTGCTCTTTGACTGCCTGCAAACTCACCTGCCTAATTTCACAAAGTTTGGGGGTATTATTCTCTCTGTTACAGAAGTGAGGATATGGTGATACAACAGTGAACAAAAAAAATCAAACTGTCTCCAGTTATGTCATCAGGGTGGGGACACCCAGGGAATCTTTGCTTGCTCATCCCCCCATGGTACTTTACCTTCAAAGTCAGGTTTACTGCAAAATGTCCCCTGTACTCATACATGCTCTCAGCAGCTACAGGGGAGCTCGTCTGCAGCTACTTCAGGGGCAAAAGACCCTCCTGATGCCATTTATCCCATCTTTGGTCAAGTTTCCGTATCTCTTTCTTGGTAGAAAGTTGTACTTGACCAAGTCATGGTTGAGTACCTTTAGTGCAATAATTCACAGTGGACCAATTAAGCATCACTTTTGGTCGTGTGGTGAGGGATGACACCGGGGCACATCAGGCTGTGCTGGGCCAGAACCCAGAAGATGTGCAAGAGGTCACAAGAGCAAGGATCCGTGTTGTTCCTTGGGCTTGTGAAAGATAACCAACATTAGATAAATAGGCTAATGATTAAGCCCCAGCTGATTTGGTCTGGACTAATTAAGGCTGAGTCTTTAGCTGGGAAAAGTGACATCGGATTTAAACCAGCTGTGCACCGTTTCAGGAAGCAGATTCTCTCGTGCTGCTTTATTTCCCCCCTAAGTATTGTCCGAGTTCAGATTGTCAAAACACGCAGTGGCAGTTATTCACTGTTAATTATTTGATCCTTTCTTAAGATCGTCTTATGCAACCGCTTTGTTATGCAATGGACAGCAGCAGGTTGCCACACAGCCGGCGGGGTGTGAGGAAGCCGCCGTACCTTAGATAAGCGGCGGGGGTTGGCGGGCAGCGGCAGCGGGGCCGGTGGGCAGGGGCGCTGCGTCGCGCTCGGGGGGCTCGGGGAGGGCAGCGCTTCCTATGCAGAAGCTGCACCAGTGCTTCGGCTTCCTGAGCATCTGCGGCTCACGGGACAGGCAGGCCCCACCGCTTTCCCAGTAAGGGCCGTTTGCTTCCTTTCCACCCAGACAAAAATATAATAAACCACCTACATTTTGCAATGGGGCTAAACTGAAACCGCCTGGTTCGGGGGGTTTCTCTTCTTCCTCTCTCCTTGTGCACACGTGTGTATGCACACAAATACACTCAAAAGAGTGCAGTGTAGAGGTGATTCTCTCAGTGGTGGGATATAATTTTGAGAAGAGATACTCCAATTTCTACACTGTTTTTCTCAGTTTTAAATCTTTCGTAGCTCTCTTTACCAGGTAATTCTCTTTATGTAGTTCTCTCTATTCTTTCCTCTCTGCACAACACAGCTTTAACCAGAGTGGCAACCACTGCATCCATGAGAGAGGCAGTAACTCCACGTTATTTTGCTCCCAAGGGTTTCTGAAGACATTTGAGTGATTTGCATCCCAGCTTTTTCTGAGCATGGATGAAAAGCCAACATTTTTTGAGTCTTTGATATTGCAGACTGCAAAATGTCCCACATATGGACCACACAGACTCAGAAAGGGACAGAAATGGCACTCTAGTGGCTCCATTCCCTATGGTTTAAAGGAGCTCAGAGAGGGGAATCACAGAAGCTGAAGCTGGGCTGCGTTTTGCTGCTCAGGCTCTCAGCACAGGGCTCTTTTACCTTGCCTTGGAAAGCAGTTGGCAGTGACACCCCAGCTGGAGATAGGGAAAGCCTGACTGCTTTCTGTCAGGTGCTCATTCCTGGCACATAAATCCCAGGTTTTAGCTTGTTTCAGGAGAAGTTTGAGGGGTAGCTCTGTCTGTGAAGCCTGGTGTGGTCTCTGGGCACCAGTGCCTGCCTAGCTCCTCACAGGAGACTGTGGCCAGCCCAGGCACTCCTGCTGGGAACCATTTGTTTCACGGGGCCAGCAGGTGGCATCTTCAATAGTCCCTGCCACTTGTTCATCGAGCTGATCTCCCCCAGCCTGAATATGTGCCTCTCAGCCCCCTACCCTTCTGAGGAAACAGGAGAGCCTAGCAGGCTGGGGGATGCTTTTGGACATGGGCATTTGTCCAAATCTATAATGCCACGGTTAAGGTTGTTAGGATACCTACATGTTTAAAAGGGCATTTTATTTAATATATTTTAATACTTGTGTAAATAAATAATTTAATACTTACCATACATCTCCTGAGAGTTCTCCAAAGACTAACTTAAATTTTTTTTTGCGTTGTACATGAAGGTGATCATACACTTCACAGAAGGGAATGTACTCGTGAGAATGTTATGATGAACTGTCTCTTGGGGTGTCTCTTAAATAATTTTTGGTAAGACATTTTCTGCTAATGCCCATTAGTTCAAAAAACTGGTGTCCTGTATCTGCAGTTTCAAAATTAAGAAAGTATTCAGAGACTATTTACCTCTGAGAGTTTCAGAATGGTCCCAGGCAACAGTTCTTTGAGAAGAGAAACCAGAAAATTGTATTTGTAACATTTGAGGTAATTTTAAAATTTAAGGAAGTGCAAAATCTAAGGGATAAACTCATTGACTCAGAACCATTAAAAGCTGAACTACACATAAGAAATATAGATGCCTATAATTTTTTTCCTGTGTAATGAAGTAAACATCATGCAGCCGTAATTCAGTCTGATTGTGCTTTTGTCTTGTAATAAGATGCTATTCTTTTCCCCAACATCCTAGCATTAGAAATATATGCCAAAAGTATTGCTTAAATTCCAGCCAGTCTAGATTGTTTGTTGTTGTTTGTTCCAAAGCTTCATTCTCAGTCAAGAAAGCTAGATTTCTGTGTCCTAGCAGATTTTGATTTTTGTTATCAAAATTATTTGCACTGAATTAAAACATATAGGAAATGCAAATAGCTTGTGGGCTTTACAGATCAGTATGGAGGAAATTCAACATACAATCTGTCTGTCCAGCTGTAACTTGCTGTGTGTTGAAACCTTTACATGCTACGCATATGGTATATGGTTTAAGTCTCCTCATGCTATGGATAGCACATCTTTGAAGGCGTGACTTTAAAATGTTCCTTTGCTTGGGAGACTTACCAGTGTGCAGCAGAACTCTTTGAGCTGATGGTCATCGAGTCTTTACCAGCAAATAAACAGGGGAGGGGAACAGGCTCGAGCACTGCATTAGGATGACTCACATGCTTCAGGGAAAAGCCTATAGCCCAATCAGGAACCGTTTTATAGAAGACCTCAAAAGCTGAGCAGAGCTGTTGTTTACGTACCAAAAGTGTGGATTTTCAAAGGAAAAAAAGACACTCAGAAAGTTTCCATTGCTGAAAAGCAAGTTTTCCTTACTGACACGTGTGCCAGCATAAACACTGCCATGTTGTGTATTTAGAGGTTTTCCAGATCGCCTCAACATGAACCTGCTTGCTGAATTTTCTAGCTGTAAATCAGCTTTCCAAAATCTGACTACCCCATGCATCACTTTATGGGATAGTGTTGCAACGTTACAAGAAATGTCATCTAAAGAGCATAGCGTAATCCTCCACTATAAATTATGTTAGTGGGTCTTCTGGAAAGCTGAATTGCCAAGGGCAAAACATTGCCTCTCTGCATCTGTCAAACTGGGGTAATAATAATAATACTTACCTATATCACTAGGGTGCATTTAGGATTAATTACTCCTCTTCATGCCAAGGATGAATTTATCCCATGGTGTTCGGTGCTGCCACCCATTAGTGGTAATTTGTATAACTAATTATTGTGATGCCTGCCTGCCAGTGTTTTCACACACACACACACACACACATACACACACATGCACACTCTATACCAACTTCCTTCTAGAAGACTTTTTGGCACTAGCACAAATTCTGAGCAGATCTTTCCTAACTAAGTCTCACTCATGTTTTCTTTATCTTCAAAGCAGCCTTGACACGTGAGTCCCCAAGCAGCCTGGGCTATTTATCCATAAGGCACAAGTATTTCCTGGTGACATTTTAGGATACACTTTCAGCCATCTTTGAGTAAAGGAATTAGAGCATGATCCAGACAGAAACTGCCCAAAACCAGGTTGGGAACCTTTCTATTCTAGCTGGTGACATTAGGCTATGGTGGGTAGCTCAATAAGAAGAGTGGACTGCTTGGTCATGTCACGGCTGAGGTAACACTGCTTCCCCAAGCCAATCGGAAAGCTAATTTCCATTTCCAAAAGTCATTTACACACTGCTAATGTTTAACGGATTCACCTCCCACAGCTCAGCATATAAATGCCATCTTTGTAAGCTTGAGTGATTCATCCTGTCAGCAGGGTAAGCATCCCAGAAAGGTGAAACAGCCTCTCTGTTGGCTGCAGAAATAAACTGGGGCGGGAGCTTGGCTAGGATGCCTAACATTCAGACAGCCAAAATTACCTGAAATTAATCCCGCTTTAAGATGCATTTGAAGATGGGAATTAGTTTGTTAAGTCATGGCAGCCTAGAACATCAAAGGTCAGTGAGTATCTCTCTTGGGCTCTTCTCCCAGCTCTGAAAATGTTCCCTCTGTATCACGTGGAACTCTGGTGCTCAGTGAAAAATGCCTGCCTGGTTGTATATCTGAACATGTAAATACAATGTCCTGTATATAGCACAGCACACTATACTGTTTGCATTCATTAAATCCTTTTCCACTGGAAAATTGGCTCTCTGGCTTTGGATATGCATGACACATAGGAAGGATGTCTGTAATCACTTACGCAGATGTCCATATCCTTCTGTTCTTCCTGCTCCCTCCTTACTGTCTCTCATGTCCAACCAAACTGCATCTTAAACTGGGAAATGACAAGCCATCAAGTATTTTCAATCAGCTAGAATTACGTCTGGGCCTTGAGTATCATAAAAGCCAGAAAAACTGCATTTACTGAAACCTTTTTCTCTGAAAATGTATTAATAATGTATGATCATACTTTGTAGATAATGCAGTAATTGCTTGCTTGATTATGTAGCCAAAATAATCATTTTCAGAGATGCTTGATTTTTGCCTGGTGACTGCATTTTGTAACATTTTCAGGGTAACAGATGCTCAGCTATTTGTTCTAGTTCAAAAGACAGCCCTAAATTGAAAGTGAATTAGTGTAAACCTTCCACCGATACGTAATTTTACTTTAAAAATACATGCAGCCTAAATAGTCTTATACTCAGGAGGGGGAAATCCACACACAAAGCCCATGTTCAAAGAACTCAGCACACTGCAATCAGCACCACATCCTTCCAAACCAGGTGAAATATGCACCCAGGGAGCACCCATTCACACACACTCACACATGCAAAAAACATGTGCTGTCTTTCAAATCTGGTTTTTAAATGTTGATTCTGCTTCTATGCCCCAACATAACAGTATTTTGTGTAAGTTTTTTTTTAAGTATGTGCCTGTTTCATTAAATAAATAAAGGTAAGTAAATAAACTGATACATACATAAAGGAAAATAAATACATGTAAGTAAATAAATAACTAAATAAAAGTTAATAAATAAAATTTGTGATCTTGGCTAGGCTCAGATGCATTTGAAAACCTGTTTGGGTGCATAACGCTTTGGAAAGTAACAGACTACGCAAAACCTGGCCTCCAAAATGGAACCCATCCAAACATACATCTAGGGATAAAAAAGTAGCAAAAAAAAAATTACTGTAAGATCAAATCTTACGAAGAAAATGAAACTTTGAACTAACTGTTTCCACCAACTTCATAGACTCGTGGAGTCATTTAGGTTGAAAAAGACCTTCAAGACCATCTAGTCCAACCATTAACCTAGCACTGCCAAGATCACCACTAAACCGTGTCTCTAAGTGCCACACTGAGTCTTCTTTGCCCATGATGGTAATTAGTAAGTGATCATCATCCTTTGTCTCAACCTACTAGCTTTTCCATCTTAATTTGTTGCCCTTTTGGGCCTTTTGACTGTTACTGGTCAGTACCAATATTATCAGGGCTTTGCGAAGGTCCGAGTTCACAGGTCTGTGCAGACCAGCTTTCTTACTAAGTGTATAGGTATCCTTTTGCTCTTCAAATTCAACAGCAAAGCTCTCTGCAGAAGGGGATTTTCCACCTCTGGTGTGGTGCCATGCAGCAAGAGTATCAAGAAGAGCATGCTGCTGGTGGGCAAAGCCCAAACAGAGAGGGAATCCACTCTCATGCCAAGGGACAGCATGGCTTGAGTGTCACCTGGTGAAGCTGAGCCTCCCACTACAGGCATTGCTGCCCCATGGAGGAAGCTGTTTGGAAATCAGATCTCACCACGGACTGTTGATTTTTTAACTGAATTCTGAAAACTCCTGTTCTTGGTTTTGCCAGCTACTTTTTATTAAACAACAAAGTGGTTTATTTTTCGCGAAGATGTGGACACATTGTTTTCTAGTTGTCTTCTCCCTTGTTCAAGTAAATTTTCACTACGGCCAGGCCTGAGGTAGGAGGCAATTTAGTGCTTGGGAAGAGAGCTGTGACCAGATGTAGCCAGCAGTGCAAATGGGCTCCCTGCTACTCAATCCCACATACCAGATCATGGTTCAGGGTGCTGCAATTAGATGAAGTAATGTCTGGGACTAAAAGAGGGAGAATGATCTTTTCCCGGGTTAGATTTGTAAATAAGACATTGAGATGAATGCAAGGCAATGTCGCACTGAAGAGGAAAATAGAAAAAAGAAGTGGCCAGCCTGGTTAGTGATAGACTACTTAAGATCTGTTTCTAAACAGGAACTTGTGCTAGAAAAAAGAGAAGAAAATGTCCCATAAGGTACGGCTGGTATGGCATGCAGACTAAAGATAAGAGCATCAAAAAGAGAATCTGTGCTCAGCAGGTGGAAAGAGGTCAGTGCTCAGAAATGACTACATTTCGGGTGGGAGGCAATGAGGAGAAGTCTCACCCCTCCTCCTGTGGGGATCTGTCCCAGCCTGGTGGCATTGTCTCCTCCTTGTGCTGCCTCTGCCCAGTCCACTGAGGACATGGGAAAGATTTCAATAAAAATGCTAAATCCCAGGAGATAAGCTTAAATAAAAGAAAAAGTTGAGGCAATCTATGTGGTCATTAACCACCTCATTTAAGGGGTAGTATTGAAGTCATTATCTATCTGATTTTGAATCTTAGAATACAATTAATATGGTTTAAAAATATTCCTTGAATTATCTGCCTCCAGCCACAGCCTCCAGCCACAGCCACAGGTCGCTGTTCCCTGAACAACTGGCAAATGCAGACGAGGGAGCACACCAGGGGCCAAGAGCTATGACACTTCCTCATTTCAGCTGGTTCTTCACACCATGCAGCACAAAATCCTACCTGCTCAAGCACCAGATGCTGGTTTGTTTGGTGCCTAAGCATGAACTGAAACCTTCTTTAAACAAAACACAATGGGAACTACCTCTGTTTCAATAAGGCCCTTAATGGAATGGCACAAGCATCAGTATTTGACCAGGGCTTATTTAGTATATTTCATTATTCATGCTGTAGAATTTTACAAAGGAGTAAATTAATTACAGCAGGAGAACAAACAAAACTGGAAGGTACATACTATGTTGCTGCCAGTAGTTAAACTATTTCTCTGGCAGAAAGATTTTTTTCCTTCCAGCCAAAATTAGATATGCAATTACCCTAAATTGCTCTGTCTCCCTGTCCTGGGAGCAACTCCTTCAGGCAGTAGAGCTGGGTGCCATCAACCCTGTGGAGTGCCTCCCAAGGGAGCTGTATGTCTGACAGTGGAGTCGTGCCAGACTGTTTCAGGAGCTTGTTCAGATGGCGTGGACAAAATAGCACTGAATCCACGCCTTCCACACATTTAGCCTATCTACTTTTATCCTTTCTATATACTTCTTCCCACATACTTCTGAGGTAGGCACGGAGGAGAAGAGCAGCTGTGCAAGGACTACAAGTGGGTGCTGGAAAGCACTGGTAAGGACGTAATGAAGAAGATGCTTTGGCAGGAGCTATCCTAGTAACAGTGAGTGTCCTCAGAAGCAAACAGTTTAGCAAGTTGCATCTGCAGGCACTTGGTAAAATAGTTTTCTTGACAGACTTCTCAAAAATAATCAGATCTTTTTTCATGAGAAATGGCCTCTTGGCAGCAAGACTAAGAATGCTGCACAAAGGATAGGTGATAGAATAATGCAGATTCTAAAGTATTTCTCCTTCTTGTAAAGTCTCCATGGTTAGTCTGTCATGCATAGTCATGGCATAATATGCATAATATGCATAAGTTATAATGCATAGATGTAGAGCTGGCTGTCACAGCAGCCCTGTACAGCCCACTTTCTATACTTGGGGTAAAATGCTAGCATCTATTTCAAAAGAATTTTATTGAGTCTGTCTGCTTGGAAGTGATAGACTTTCTGAAGCTGTATGGATGTTCAGGAATGGTCTTTTCAAGTTCAGCATACACTTAGGAGAGAGGCTTTGGACACTATTAGACAAAATGAACCGTATTCATATGGTGTTTATAAAATACACTTGGTTGTTATTTCCCATCACAGCAGATGGTACCCAAAATAAGAAATGACCTGGAACCTCATTACCAACTGCATCAAGTCTGCACAACACTGCTCAGGAAAGCAGGAAAATATTTGACTCATTTTCTTTTGAAGAAGGCTTTTCTTACTTTCGGGCTCTTATAAAGAAATTTAGTGGAAGAGTTTCATCACAAATATTCACCATGACACTGGGCAGGTGCAGGGTACCAAATATTGGTCACTGCTTTGGGTTAAGAAGATACATCCCCACCAGGAGGCAGCTGTTCCCGAGGCGCAGGTGATGGGCCACTTGTTTCCAACCTCCCCTGAAGCAGCTTATGGGGCTGTTGTCCAAGACTGCAATGCTAAATACTAGAAATCACTTGCTGGAGAAACAGCTGAAGTGTCTATAGGTGATCAGCTTTGAGGCTGCATCTCCCCATGTTTGGGGTTTTAGTTGGGTGTCTGACACCACATTCTCAGTATGACTCTTAGAACTCAGCCTTATTGCAGGGCTCCTCCACTCCTGCAAACTGCTGCTGTGTTGCCTTCCCCTTTCATGCGAGTTTGTAAAAAGTCTGTCCTGGCCTCCCCACTGAAGGAATGACCTCCAGCTACACTGAATTTCATGGCAAGCAGAACCACCCCCTGAGAGGCTCAGCCCCACCAAACCAGTCCGCTCTGACGTCATGAGTTTGGCTTTCCTGCCTCCTCCCCTTCCCACTCCTTGATGCATTGAGAAATTCCATATTTTGATATGAATTTGAACCTAGAAAAATGTGTGGCAGTGTGCAAATCATGTTTAATCTGCCCTCAGAAGAATTACTCTTTTTAATTTAAAATAACCATTTACTTGATGGTTGAGCTCCAGTTTTTACTGGAGGAAGAGATGTCCCAGAGGAAAATAATGCTTCACTGTAGGAAAGCTGGTTTTAGCCTGTTTTCTAAACTTCTACTGAGCCCCAGAGGCTGTTTTTTTGTCATGGAGGAGAAACAAAGCAGTTCTTGTTCAAGTTCCTTGTGCAAAGGAGCAGATACATTTCCTTCTCCAGCTGATATGCTGCAGATCAGCTTTAACCATATTTGCAGGTATTGCTGCGGTTCGGCTTGTATGTAACCACAGATTACAATTCGGGTGCCAAACACTCTAGATAGCTCATCATATGACTGTAACGATCTCATACCTCAGCACAAGTGGGGTCCGTGGTTCTCTGTGCCATCTCTGCTCTAGAACTGGCTGCACACAAGTATAAAACTACAATTTTTTCCTATCTGTTCTTGCACTGGAAGGAGGAGGCTTGGGTAGGCAGGCAAGGTGATAGAAGGTGTAGATATTTCTCCACAGTTCTAATTTGTGCATATCCATGGGCTTGGGCATGAGTCAGGCTCTTCTTCAGAGAGGCTTCTGATATCAGAAGAAAAAATCTTGAAAAGATGATGAATCTGCACGCGCTCTCTGGGCTGCCAACACCCAGCCACGTGTGTTGCTCTACAAGACTTGAGGGCATCAGACCAGAAAACATCCTTGGTGATTTTATTTCTGAAAATATTTATCTTGTCATACAAGTGGTTCCTTGGACTGTCCAGTTACTAGATGGTAAATGAAGCATTGAAATTCTTACTTTCCAAGTAGTTAACAGATACTTCTTCATCATTTGTAACTACGTTACTAATGATCCGGTAATGGATAATGCAAAATACTTTGACTTTCTATCAAGAACCTCACTTTTCTGTCTCTAACTCTGAACTAAGGGCAAAGTGTAACGAAGCAGGTATGTTTTCATTCTGAATTATTTTACTGCCATGAAAAACATGACAAAACATGGTTCTTCTTCAGCCCTCCCTCCCCTCCCCTCCCCTCCTTCCATTCAGGGGGAAGGAGAAATGCTCTTTGCTTTGAACAAATGACAAGAGCAGGTCCAAACCACTGTCACATGGTCATTCACGCAGGCACTGCTCGGGGCAGAGCTGACAGCTCCACTCTGATCCCAAGGAGGTAGATCCATCTATTACTTGTGATTGGAAAAGTGCCGGGGTGGTGATCGGCACACATGACCATCACACGGCCTCAGGATCCTACGTAACTGCAACAACAGCTTACAAAGATGATTAAAAGGGGATTTGTTCCTAAAGCTGTTCAAAGAAGGGGCCAGAGGGGCTTGGATCAAACAGTGCTGTCTGCCCTGGCAGTGCGCTTGCCTGCAGGAGAGTGCTTGATGCAGCTACAGCCCTACACCAACACATGCATCCCAAAGAGGGAGCTGAGCCTCCTCCTGCTAGAGAGAGGCCTTGAACTAGAAGCTCTAAAAGAAAATAATAAAACTTCAAAATTTAGATAACTACTTGTAGTGATTTGATTTTATCCTATGTAATTTATTTCTTCAATAGAGTTCAAAGGATGCTGAAAAACATCCTGTACAAACATTTATTTTCATTATTAAAAGAAAAGGTATTGTAAAATACACTTCATTCCCCATCACTACCCTTTTTAGTGTCAGTTTTCTCAGACTGACAGCTGAAATGTATTACACCAGTAACTTCACTCTCTTCCCTCAAGAGAACCTTTGCAAACACCAGGATTAGAGAGGAAACCTTTACAGGCCTGACTTATGAAAGGATAAAGACAATATTTCTTCCTCTGCTGCAGCCAGGCTTGCCCATGTGCTGGTATCCTGCCCAAGAGGCTTGTTGGGCTTCTGGTCCTCTTAGCAATGCCACAACTCCAGGCTGTCCTCAGACAGCAGGGGCTGTGCAGCTACTTACTGCTTTTGGTGCAGCATTTGCCACTTTTGAGCTGTTGTTTCTAGTCCAAATCCTTCCCTGAGTCCTTTGGTTCAGAGAGATCCTATCGACCAGAATGACTTAAAACCCAAAATATGCTACACAAGAACACAGGAAATTTCAAATAGTGCTAATTTCTGGAAGTAACTGGCTAATGTTTAGTCCCAGCAAAAGAATAAAAATGCAAACAGCTTTTGAATGAAAAATGGCTGAAGGGGAAAATACAAATATGCTTTCATCTCATAAATAAGTTTGAATCGGCTTTGCTATTTTAACTCAAAAGAGAAAATGCCAAAACCAGCATCTGTGAGGTTGCAATTGCCCTTTTTTAATGTACTGCTGTGAGGAACTGATTTAATTTAAAAATATTAATGCTTCAACTTTGTTTAGTTTTATTTCTTGAACTGTGGATTGTAAGTCTGGTATTTGATATCAAATGGAAAAGCATCAGAAGGACACACGCCTTGGCAGCAGCAGCACATGCAGCACATGCACAGAAAGGCTCTGTTGCTGGGTAAACCCCTGGAGGGGAGGAGAGGAGCTCTCTCTCTAAGCAGGCACCCTTTAGGCCATAGAGAAGGGTTCTGATGGCCACACCAGCTACATGCACAACCACACATTAAGTGCAAGGCCCCCTGCTCAGTAATGGTACTTGAACCAGTCAAAAATACGTGCAGTATAATTCACAGAAGTGCAGACAGCCACTGGCACTCCTATGTCTCAAAACATACAAAATTCGCAATTTGTGCAGCTAGAGAAATTCCTGGGGGTAACTTGTGCTCCTCACTGATGTGTACTGGTCTGTAAGAGAAGCTGCATGCTGTGCCTGCCCATGTGGGGACCTGATGGTTGGGTAACACTTAATGTGCCACGAAAAGCCCTAATCTGATGTCGCTGACAATGCTTAGTGGGGAGCACACACTCGAAGTCCAGTGGGCCCTTTGGGGTATACTGGTTTCTGCTGCCTGTCACAACCTAGCTAAAATGATTGCTAGGGCACAGACAGAAAAATCAAGTGACTGGAGCTACTGCTGCTAGTAAATAATCTCTGCTGCCTGGCTGGCAACTGACAGATAATGATCCTTACCAAGAAGAGTGAATGATAATCAATTTAGAAATACGGACAATCTTTCAGGAAACATAGCTTCAGAGCAATTTCTGGACAGAAAATTACTAGTTACAGCATAATCTTCTAAGAAATTAGTGCACAGGAAACATGGCAATTGAAGGTCATCTTTAACCATTACTCATAGTTACAGAAGTTTCTGGAAACCACAATTGAACTGCAGAGTAGATTATCACATTTTTGTTACAACTTAAGTTCTAAACCAGAAGCTAAAAAGTCTATGCAACTGTTCTTTCTCCTCTATTGAGACTCAGACCTCTCTACAGGACAAGAAGGAAGTTTCCTGATCCATGTGCAGGAAGAGGGAACCATTTCACTCTTCTGGTTTCAGCCTACAGCACACTAGAATTAAGGATGCTGTTGTCCAACTTCTCCAGTGATCACTGTGAACAGTTTGGTCCAGGGTGTGAATGGTCATTCCCTGGTGACTTGGCCCAGGAATATCGTATCTCCAGTTGCCTTCCCAAAGACCTATGTAGAGATGTGAAGAGGAACCAGAAACAAAAAAATCTGGTGGTGGTGATGCATATGATACAGATGATTAACTCCATGTATACCCTAGTGTTTCCATAATCTTTTCTCTCCCAGAGCCTACCAGCATTTTCTGTTTTAGCTAGTAAAGGCAACAGAGGACAAGTCTCTCTCTAATGTTCAGCATAAGGAAGCAGGGGGGAGGTGTTTCCTTTGTACTTCTGGCCAAGTGCACTTTGCAGCTTTACAAAGCGCCCTTGGCTGATCACACAATCACAGAAGGGTTGAAGCTGGAAGGCAGATCACCTGGCCCAACTCCCCTGCTTAAGGAGGGACACCTAGCGCCCATTGCCCAAGACCATGTCCACATGGTTTTTGATTATCTCCAAGCACAGAGACCCCATCACCTCTGGGACAATCTGTGCCAGTGCTTAGTTACCCTCACAGTAAAAAAAGGTGTTCCCTGATGCTGAGGAAATCTTACACATTGCCATTTGTGCCCAGTGCCTCTGGTCCTGTCACTGGGCACCACTGTGAAGAGCCTGAACCAGTCTTCTGCACCCTACCTTCAGGCACTTGGTCCACGATGGTCCATGGTCCCAGTGCTCCATGCTGGTAACATGGCGCTGGTTGCTCTTTATATCTGGGTACAATAATGCTTTGAAGGGCAGATAAAATACATATTAAATGTCAATATGTGCTTTTCCATGTAAGCTATTGCTTAGAACTGGCACAATAAAATAATTCAGAGGGAAATGGGGTGTTTGACCATGAGCAGGAATGGAGGTGGTAATCACCGCGAGCCTTGTAATAAGAAAATAGGAGTGAGATTTTTTCCAGAAAGCAGAGATCCAATATCCTAGGGTGTTTCAGAATGGGAAACATTTCAGGAAAATAAAATTAATGATGTGCTAACCAAATAAATACATAAAATAGCTCCTTTGGCTATGCTAAATGAGAATTCACAAATGATTTGTATAATTCAGCTGCGGGAATCCTTCAGTATGAACTCTGCTTGAATGTGGGGGCCGACAAGACAGGAAAAAAATTGGTTCCAAATCAGACACCATCTTGGTATCTTCTGAAGCATTATTAAAAACAATGACAATGCCATTTGTAACAAAGCTTGGACTTCATGGCTCCTGACAAAACTAGGTTATAATTTCCTTAATTAGTTTTAACAAGCAGAGTGAAGACCTGTGTGGAAGAAAAAAAAAAAAAAGAAAAAAAAAGGAAGCTGTTTTACAAAGGAAGCTAAAGGAGGGGAGCTTTTCAAGGTGGTCTGCTGAGAGAACAGAAATGTTAAGGGGCCAAAGCAGTCGAGGTCTGTCTCTCATATCAGTTAGTAGGGTTTTTATGAGGGTAATTCTAGACAGTTATGCTTACAAGCTGTATACCTACTATTAAACCACATACCAACCAGGCAAACTTATGCAGCACAGGACGAAATGTGAGCAGGGGAGACACAGATTTCAAACCTGGAGTAATGAAATCAGAGGGTCTCCCACGAAGACAGAGTATCTGCTCAGCAAGGGAAGCGTTCCCTTTATGCCCCCCTCCCACCGCAGCAGCCCCAGGTATCTCCCGCTGCCTCCCAGCAGTGCCGCACTCGGCCAGCCCAGCACGAGCTCTCGTGCCAGCCTGCAAGAGGGGACAAGAGCATGTACATTGTTTAAGGAAGGGGGAATAGTCAGCATCACTGCAGCCTCTGAGTGGCTCCAAGTGCCTCTGCAGCCACACCCTATGCAACAATGAGATATCTTCGTTTTAAATACTATTCATGATGTGTAGACTGCACCAACAGCCTACCAGATCAAAATTCTAACTGCAATTTTCTTCCAGAACAAAGCTGCATCGAAATTTTCAAGTATTTGTCCCACATATTCACAAGTGAAGAACTTACATAGCAAATAAAGAGTAAAAATTTTTGGTACATATTTGCAAAAGTGTTTCAGAATGCCAAATTTGACCTGTGTGTGGCCAGACACTGAGATTTTGTGATAAATTCTCCAACCCAAGAATTTATTAAGACTTACATGAGAATATTCCATCTTAACATAATACACATTGGTAGCATTTGAATACATATTTACAGATTTATTTGAACTTTTCTGAACTGCAATTCTACAACTGAGCAACATATCCATAAGTGTTTCATAAACTTTCAAACACTTACATATTTATACATATAGTTTTTGCATATATATATATATAAAAATATTTTTGAGACTCAAGGACTGAGAATAGTCAAAAGGACATTATTGCTACATTTCCATATTTACAAAACAATGCATAAACCCATTCAAAACACCAAGCCATTGCAAAATAAGTTTCAAACCCCCCCAAATTATAAAAATATAAATTTCAAGAACGAAAAAACCCAAACCTCTTTCAGCTAAGTGTCTGTAAAGTACCGAGACATCTATAACAACTAGTTTGTCTACAGTTGCTCCGAAAGCCAACACGTTACAAAAGAGCTTTTATAGCATTAAACTGAAAATGCTCAACAACTAGTAGGCGTAAGACTGCATCCAAACAAATAGCTAACTTTGGAAAGGTGCAACAGCCTAAGTAAGTTCAGTGCAAATGGTTAACTTTGTATTTAAGTCTTAAAGATGTATTCCTGTAACAATAAACCAAATGCACAGTCATAGAAGGAGCGTAGTATTCATTGTAACCCAAAATATACTTACCAGTGTGTGTATTTACAATTACCTTGTATTTGGGCTGTTAGTTACACATTTGAATTGCATGTAAACTCAACCAAAATCCTGGTAAAGTAAAAGTTACAGAGTGCTTAAGTGCATTGTAAATAAATAGGAACTCAAGTAGTACTCTGCCTCTGAGAAATGCTTCTCTCAATGTCTTTACTTATTTCTAGGGGTCAGAAACAAAGGAAGAAAAGAACCAGCAGTGTTCCTGGTGAGAAGAATGGGGTTAGAAAACACTTTTAAGCACAGCCCTGGGTTCAACAGATGCTGACCCCAAAGCTTCACGTCTGTCAAAGAAGACTGAAAGGATTCTTTCTTCTATGCCATTTAAAAATTTGGCACTTCCCAGTTAGACTCTTCTTCATTATCATCTCTGGACTACCACAGAAACAACTTGGGGTGGAGGAAAATAGCCCTTTCCAGTTAGCACTATCCTAGACCGCCTGTGGGAAAGATTCACCTGGCTAGGACAAGATAAGGAAAGGGCCCCCAGGAGAGCATTTCTTGCCTCTGCTCTCACTTAGATAAGATGACTCGTTCAACGGTCTCTTCTCCAGACACACAGTTTACTGGAAGCAGCCTTCCTCCTCTTTTCTGACCAGTTTGGCAGGGCCCACCCATTTTTGGTGGACAGCTTTAGATTTAACTATTAGCAAAACAGTGTCGAAGTCGTTGGGCACCCAAGGCAGGGAGGCACGGGAGCAGTTCAGGCTCCATGGTGGAGTGAGACCCAGCAATGGGCAGCTTCATCCTGGCAGGGAATGCACTGGTGGGAAGCAGTGCATATATCCATAGAAACCGTGCAACGGGTCTGCAAGGGTGACAGCACAGGTGGGAAGTAAAAATGAAAATCCATGCTCTTCCTCCCTTCTCCTCTGGTTTAAACCCCAGAGCTCCCAGGAGGAAGGCTTCCAGCTGTGCAGACCAACTTCGGAAGGGTCTTGTTTCCTTCACCTCCTTTCCCAGGTACATGCAGCACCCTCGCTGGCCTCCAACCTATGATACCTGCCTGGGAAAGCTTCTCAGGCTTGGCTGGACGTGGAAAGGGGTTTACAAAACCATTAACTTAATATTTGTTTATTTCTTAAGTTCAGAAAAACAAGATTAACTAGAAAATGACTGTATGCATTCCAGGCACAGATCCAGAGAAGAATCACTGCAGATTTGGTTTGATCTGTAGTCATCTAATTCCACACCCTGGCTTAGGATTTCTTTTGTTGGTTGTTTTTTTTTTTCCTTCACATCTGGCTCTCTACTGCAAATACACACAATATAGCAAAATATATACAGCTTCAATTAACACTGCAATGATGCCTGTAACCGTGCTCAGCAGATTAGGTTTATGTGTAACAGTGCATGGTAAAAGACAGTATTACAACAATATATCAGCTACACAGTGGTAGTAGTGAGTAAAAGAAAGAGAAATTATTGAAGTCGTCCCTCTCTCAGCCCCTGCACAATACGAACAGCTAACACATCTGAGCTCCTCTTCTTCACATGCCACTCAAACATCTTCACGTACCAGGAGAGGCTGAGTAGATGAAGCACTGCTGCCCACCGAGTTAATCCTCACTGAGTGATCTGGAGCATTTCCTTGACTGGAAGGTGGGGTTGAGAAGTTGGCATAAACCTGCAAAAGCCAAAGACTGGTGTCAATACTCTGCAGACTGCTCCCTTCACACATTCTTGGAGAGCATTCCTTTCTTAGCCTTTTCCCACTGTGTACTACACACTGCTGTGGAAGGGTTCCAGCTCAGGAGCTTCTTTGCAAATCAAAACAGTTTCAAAAGGTCTTGGGCGTAACTGCTATTTTAAAGAATCAAGAAGCTCAATCTCAGTTACTAAAAACATTGTAGCTTCCAACTGCATGCCAAATTTCAGCTGAGCTCACAGAAAAAAGCAAAAGCTCAGGTTATTACTAAGCTCCCCTAGAAACCTCACTAATACTTCTTCCTTAAGATTCTTGCTTTTGTTTTAGTAATGCTTGCACCTGCCAAAAATATGCTACAGGATGCAATTGAACACCAGCAGCTTTCAGTTTCCTCTTTTCCCAAATTGTCAGGAAGCCGTGTACTCTCTGCCCAAGGCATCCAGAAGGTAAAAGGAAGCTTTATTTTTAAACCAGGTTTTAAACATACTTTTGTAAATCCTAGTAACATACAAAGTTATGGAGAGAGAAAATCCAAACTTAGGATGTGCCTCCAGTTTTTCTTTGGACTATTTTGTCTAGTTGCCTGCTCAGAATAAGCTTACACTAGGGAATGGTTGAAAGAGCAGCAAATACGATTTGTCACAACATACCTCCAAGTTTATTTAAATCGTATTAGGGGAAGCAAGTGAGAAGATACAGAAGAGCACTAAAGGCTCCATCCCTTCATCCAATAGCCTTCCTAACAAAAAGTAATTATACTTTATTTCTGAGATGTTTCCCAGATTAACAGAATTTTTCATAGCTTAGGATAAGATGAATTTATGCAGTACCATTGCATTTGGTAATATCAAAATTGTCGTGACAGGTCTATTGTGATTGAGAAACATCAATAATGCAAGGAGTCTTCTCCAACTAGAGAATTTTGGGTATGGGCTTAGATAGCTACTGTCTAATGGCATAGCCCAAACTTCATTCCTACTACCTAGACTGATGCTGCAAAGCTACATAAAAGATACTAGAAATGAAGTGCCTAGGCTCTTTGCTTCTCACAGCTCTAGTGTAACATCTTGCTTGAAACTGCTTAATCCATAACTTACCCGGGGGGCATTATCTGAAAGCTGCTGCTCTATCATCTGTACAATTTGTTTAAATGTGGGTCTCTGTAAAGGATCAGCATCCCAGCAACTCTTCATTATGTCATACCTGTAAAGATACCAAAATTAAGTACTGCTTGTGAAGAGATCCTTAGAGCTCCTATCTCTCCAGCATTATTATTTGGAACAAAAGTGTCCCATCTTCTTTAAATGACTGTAAGAACAGGAATGGTGTTGCTAACACCTGTGTTTGTGGCAACAGAGAACTCACTGCTAATGGGAGGCTCTGGACACAGTTTTCTTTGACAGCTTTTTAAATGCCAATCCATTTACAAAATAGTGAGTTAGGAATGTCTCATAAAGAAGATCAGTAGACAGTCCTCTTGCTGTCAAGAAGTACAGCACAAATGCAGATGCTATACAGTCTGGTGATACATTTCACTGACTTCTTTATCTGAAATAAAAATGTTTAATTATGTTCTGTGATCTGTCAATAATTTATTGATAGAGAGCAGGTGCCATGACAGAGTGATCAGATGGCATGAGGCACGAGCGTATTTCATTGCTTGCAACAACACAGGCGTGTATTCTGCTAGTTAGAGTACATGAATTATTTTAAACAAGAAAAGAACTTTAAAAAATGACTATGGGCCAGTGCAATGAGCCTTAGTGCAAGAATAGAAGCTTCACGTATTTATTGATGTTTGGATGATTAGAGCTGCTGGTTGCTCACTTACATTTCAGGTGGTGCACACTCAGGGCTGAACATCCTGTATCCCTCTTTGATCATTTTATAGAACTTGGAGTCCACAGGTATCCCTGGATAGGGGCTGCTTCCTGTTTAGAGAGCAGGTGAGCAATATGATTTCTGCACCTACAGTAAACCCCAAAATGGAACAGATATGAAGTAGAGATCTTGAAGGAGCTTACCTAAGGAAAAGAGCTCCCAAAGCAATATCCCATAAGACCAGACGTCACTCTCAAAGGTGTAGACGCAATTGAAAATACTTTCAGGTGCCATCCACTTCACAGGAAGACGAGCCTTTCCAGGGAGGAGAGAATAAATTAAGACAACGGACATAAGGCATACAGAATTGACAAGGTAAAATGAACTTTTTCTGGTTTTTATATACAGTAAATACTTCTAAAATCAAGAAGTATCCAACCAAAAATGAAACTTTCAGCATTTTAGAGTCTCCAAGTGCTGCATCACTAGTGATCCATCTTTCTGTGGGTCTACCAAGCTAATACAGTTCCTTCCACTCTGATTTTCTGGATACTGCTTGATTCCTTCTGTCTAGTTAATAAAGGATATCAGGAAGTCAGAAGAAAATAATATAAGTGACCATGGCATGGCTCCTTAAGCAAGTAAGCAAGTGTGCTTTGGTGGACCAGCTGGCACAGGCACACAAATGAGATTCACATAGTCAAGATGCTTCAAGGCTTTAATCAACAGTCAATACAACTGCATTAGCTCCTCAGTCTATCAGTAGAAAAATTTAAATTCAAATAAAAATAATATAGATTAATATATATGTTTTGTGTGGAAGTGCTGGAGGGCAGGAAGGCTCTGCAGAGGTATCTGAACAAACTAGACTGATGAGCCAAGCCAGCTGTATGAGGTTCAATAAGGCCAAGTGGTGGATCCTGCACTTGGGTCACAACAAGCCCGTGCAGTAGAGGCTGGAGGAAGAGTGGCTGGAAAATTGTCCAGCAGAAAAGGACCTGGGAGTGCTGATGACAGTGGCTGAACATGAGCCAGTATGTGCCCGCATGGCCAAGAAGGCCAATGGCATCCTGGCCTGGATCAGCAATAGTGTGGCCAACAGGACCAGGGCAGTGATTGCCCCCTGTACTCAGCACCCATGAAGCTGCACCTCAGATCCTGTGTCCAGTTCTGGGCCCCTCAGTACAACACTGGCATTCAAGTGTTTCCAGAGAAGGGCAATGAAGGTAGTGGAGAGTCTGGAACATGAAGCCCAACAGGGAGCAGCTGAGGGAGCTGGGGTTGTTTATCCCGAAGAAAAGGAGTCTGGCGGGGACCTTAGTGCTCTCTGCAATTATCCAAAAGGAGGCTGTAGCAAGGTGGGGATCTGTCTCTTCTTCCATGCAACAAGTGACAGGACCACAGAAAATGGCCTTGAATTGTGCCAGGGAGGTTTGGATTGGATATTAGGCAAAGTTTTTCACCAGAAGGGTTGTCAAGCATTGCAACAGGCTGCCTGGGGAAGTGATGGAGTCACCATCCCCGGACATATTTAAAAGACATGGAGATGTGGGGCTTAGAGACATGGTTTAGTGGACTTGGTAGCGCTGGGTTAGCAACTGGAGGGAATGATCTCAAAGGTCCTTTACCACCTAAACAATTCTGTGATTTTGTGATTTTTCATAAGTTTGTATGGGAATAGACACACCCCTCGTGAATGCTAGCTGGAGCAGAAGAAAGGACACAGAAAGCCTTTGCATTTGCTTCCACCTTGCCTTGTCTGACTGTAGCAGCCAATCAGGCCTCTGTCCTAAACATTTGTCCTGCTTTGGAAGAAACCAGACCTCTTTCTTTCAATGATCAGGGGCCTTGAATGCATCTCATATGAAAAGAGTTTGAGAAAGCTGGGGTTGTTCAGTCAGGAGAAGAGAAGTTTCCAGGGAGACCTCATTGTGGCCTTTCAGTATATAAAGAGGACTTACAAGAAAGATGGAGAGAGACTTTTTACTGGGGCCTGTGATGACTGAACAAGGAACACTGGTTTTAAACTGAAAGGGCATGGATTTAAAGTAGAAATAAGGAAAAAAAATATGATGAGGATGGTGAGACACTGGAACAGGTAGCCCAGAGAGGTGGTGGATACTTCATCTGGGCAACATTTCCAACACTGGAGATGTTCAAGGTCAGGTTGGATGGCACTCTAAGCAACCTGATCTACTGAAAGATGTCCTTGCCCATGGCAGGGGGGTTGGACTAGATGATCTTAGAAGGTCCCTTCCAACCCAAACCATTCTATGATTCCGTGATTCTACGAACTCAGGAAACTTAAAGGATAGCCTAGACAAATAAAACTCAATTGCACACTTCCCTCCTAAACTGCTGGTCTGAACTTCCTACTCCCAGGACCTTTTATGATAAGGCAGCTCTTGACCTGACCCTGTGCCTGAAAGTAGCCTGGTTACACTAAACGCTACTCAATATTCTGTCACAGCAGCCATTCATGAATTATTTCAGCTCCTATTGCTCCCTAACCTCAACTTCTAGGCAACCAGTGGCTGGTAGTGACATTGTTTTGAAGAAAAGCAATAAACCTGTCTGTCCCACAGCCTAAAATAAGGATGCTGTAGGTAGCTGAGACATCAAGGACTGCTGGGTGACAGCACAGCAGCAGAGGTATGTCAGATACCTGATGTACTATGGATTGACTGAAGTTAACTGAGTGGCAAACACCATTAGTGAGAGATGCTCAGGTGTGGGATTTTCTCTCTTTATCAGCTTGCCAAAGCCAGGACAGGTAAGCTTCAGTTCATGTGTTGTCAAGTCCCTAAGTCATGACCAGCCCCTGATCATTAAGATCATGGAGCCCTCAGCTGAACTGGGGACGAGGGCCTTGATGAACATGGATCTTCTCTTTGAAAATAGTGCAAGTGAAAGCATATGTACTCTGAAGGCAGCAACTAGCTGCATCTATCTGACACAGACTTAAAACACTTAGCCAGGCAGCATAAATCAGTTTGAGATGCAAAATACATATAATTCATACACACTTCTCCAGCTTAACCACAGACAAGCTCGATTTTCTTTTGTAGTGGGGCTCTTTTTACTGCACTGGCACTTTAAAGGGGACTGCAAGTGCTGCCAAGGTAATCTGCATCACTTCAAAGCGCCTTTGTACCCCTCCAGAGGTTTAATAGGTACCTCTGAGATTTCTACTCTTCTACATGGGAGGTTTTAAACTCTTCTCATCAAAATAAAGTGTCTTGTTCCAACCCTGTCACAGGGTTTGAACTATAGCTGCAAGCTAAAGCTGTGTTTGTTACACATACAAGGTTAGGATCTCTATATGCAATCAGAGAAAACCAAGGTGGTTTTGCCTCCCACTGATGCTCTTATCAGTAAATTCACACTTCAGAACTCAGTTTGCATTGTCTGAGTGATCCCTTACAGAAAAGGCGAAGCTGCAAACCCCTGATTATTTAGATATTTTTAAAATAAACTATTTCAATAATGGACAAATAGTGCAATGCCCGAGGAAAAAGTTTCCAAATAATTCCAAAATTTAGGACTTAGATACCAGAGTATTTCCACAACAAAACTAGCAATTTACAGAGCTGTAACTTTGAGTACATTCAGGTATAATAAGAAGACTGGACATTCTATTGGTGCAGCAAAAACAGCTTTTTCACTACAACATACACTCAGATATGAGCACATATTTTCCAGTATATCAAACATATACCAGGGATTTTGTCAGCACACAAATTTCTGTGTCAGAAATTTCCCCTCCTAGCCAACACGGATATATACCAGAACTGGAAAATACAGATTTCCATCTAACTAAAAAAGACTTTTCTTTGCATGTCAAGACAACAGGAAGTCCCTTAACTCAAAACAAATATAAAAAGTACCACGCATACTTACATTTCCTTTGACCACGTAATTTGAGTCATTCCTTATATCTCTTGCCAGGCCAAAGTCACAGATTTTTGTAATTCGACCATGAGTTAGAAGAATATTTCTTGCGGCCAGATCCCTGTGAATGCACTAAATAACAGACAAACAAACAAAACTAATTGATAATATTGCTTACAGGCTATTTCTTGGTTACATGTTTATTTAACTATGTAACTTGCTGTACTATGCATTGTAAGACAAGCTGTAGATCACAATTAAGCCATGTGCTAATAAGCTTACTCAGATGATTAAACATTCTGACATAGTATCTTTACAATAATTACATCAATCCACATTAATAAGGTTGTCTATGCATTTATTTTAGAAAAGACCAATCGCAGTCATTGAATTTTGCAGTGTTTCACATTTTTAGCTAAAATTTAATGCACTTATTTCTCTTTTTTTTAATCAAAATCGTCACAGGCTTGTTTCCTAACACAGGACAAATAGAGGGAAAATGTGATTTGTTTCCAAAATAATCCCAATATTCTATTAAATAACTATTGTTGTTGATAGAAAAGTGCTGAAAATCTGAATACAGTGGAAATTATGGTAAGAACTTGAAAGCACACAAACGCAGAAGCTGAATCCCATTACAGAAATACTCCTCTGGAAAAGATGAATTATTAGGTAACTAGGAGAGCTTAAGCAGACTTAAGTATTTTAAAATACTGGAAATTCTCACATGCCAGTATCTTTCAATGGACAGTCATGCATTCAATGACCTAGCCACCTTATATTCCAGTTTTCACTTGGGAAGTCAGCATGTGTTGGTAACTGCAGTTCCAGAAGGGTGCCTGAGTTTCCCAGCAGCTGTGTCTCTTTGTATAAAACTGTGGAGCCCATGTGTGTTTGTTAGAGAATGGAGGTGATGCTTTAACAAAATTATTTCTGTTTTCATCCAGAAAAGAGAGTATTAAGCCTCAGGTCTACTGATGGTATTTAGCACGCAGGCCACAGATGTCTAAAAAATAACTGAAGATGGTTCAATTTTTCTTTTTTCCTTGAAATACGAAACTTTTGGAATTTCTAACCAAAAAATATCAAAATATCAAAAGTTATGAAAATCAAGCTCAGAAAGTACTGCAGATTGCAGTACTGCAATTGCACTGCAAACTGCAGATTGCACAAGTAACTTAATCTCTGTCCCTTTAGCATGCTTACACGAGGAGCTATGTTTAATAGTTCCACAGTTTTGGTGGACTCTCATTCACCTCCTTATACAACGTGTTCTGCCCTTTGCATATGTAAAGCTGCCTTACAGCACTGAAGCAGTAAGGCGAAGCAATGGCCAAGAGTCAGCATGACTCTGCCTTGTCCCTCCAGAATCAGTGCAGTTTGCACTGAATAGAGACTTTGTCCAAAGGAGGAAGCTCTGTCTCGTGACTAAGGCACCGTGTGCTTAAGGCAGTTACCCTCCCACAACAAGCTCCTGACCCGACTCCTGCACAGCCCTGACATACAAGCAAGTTGCAGAAGAGCAGCTGGGCACTCTGCGTGCTGGTCTTCACGGATGCTCCTGCCTCAAGGATGTGAGGCAATCTGAGGCACCTTATCCATCAGCCCACTCTGCATCAGCTAATTTAACTGCTGCAGCTAAGAGAGTGTAAGTATACAACAGCTAAAGAGGACCAGTAACACATCAGTGCACTGCAATTTAGTTCTGTGATGTACAAGTTAACTCAGCTATGCCAAAGCAGTACTGCGCATTACCTCCCATCCTCAAGGTGAGGTGATGTTACAGCCTTTCCTGCCTTTGCTATTCAATGCCACGGTGTCTGTAAAACTGGAAAGACTACAAAGAAAAAGTCACCAGGAATAATACACAGTGGATTACTCCGTGGGTTACTCTTTAGGAAAACAGAAGAAATACGGAGTATGTGTGCTAAGCACTGGATGTCCTCAACAGTGAAGGATGCAGGAGCGTGGTGAATCTGTGTATCATCTGTAATATGATATGCTTGCATATTAGGCCTGTTTTGAATGTGTTGATAGATGAAAAATAAACTAAAGGGAAGTTTATGGTTTGGTTTGGAAGAAGGAACAGTGGGAGAGAAAAAACATGTGCAAAAGCAAGTTTTAATGTGCACTTTCCTCAGAGCAGAGTTTGAGACACATTTCCCAATAATAACACAGGACTCCAGGACTGCCTTCCTTTCCTTAAATTGCCTAAGTTTGCTTTCGCACTTTATTTAAGGTGCACCTGTAGTAGCTACATTCGTCATAATGTTTACATGTTAAATGGCATTTTTACAATCAAATGTAAGAATAACCATAGGAAGATACTAATTATGCTGTGCTTAACACTTTTTTATAAAATCCCCTTCTCTTATGCAATATCTCTCCTATTAAACCCAGAGGAATGTCTACTATGCTCAGTGTAGCCAATGAAGATTCTTTGTGGGTCTCTCAGCTGATTTTATGTTGCCAGAAAATTAAATTAAATTTCCTGCGAATTAAGCCCTGCTTACAAAAAAAAGAGCACACACTGTGCTATCTCCCCTGTTTAAGGCAGAATTTTCTACATAAGAGAAGTAGCGAGTGCAGCATTGTTTAAAACTCATGCAAACAGATCCCTTTGCACTGATTCTACTAGCCTGATCAGTGGATATGCAACTGCACTGCTTCACACTGACTTCTGCTTTATGGCATATAAAAACTCACTTTTGGCCAATAAGCACAGTATACAACTCCAGCTTTAGGTAAAGCTTCAGGTATGAGGGAGCCTATCAGTTCGCAGTGCTTGTTGAAAAGAACACAGAAATATTCAGCATTTAAACACGTGGATCACATTAAAACACTGAAAGTGATGATAAATTATAAATCTACTGATTCTGTCCATCTCTGAAAAACCCTTAACTTACGTTCTTGGAGGCAAGGAAGCTCATGCCCTTTGCCACCTGGTAAGAAAAGCTTAGCAGATCCTCTACATCTAAAGCAAGTTCATCATCTTCCGGCATAGAAAGGGTAACATCCTGATCAGTGTAGGATCCTACACAACATAAACAACAACAGCTTTTGAGTCAGGCAAGTGTAATCATGTCGAAATCATGTAGAGTTGTTTTGACATTAAACAAAAACAGTGATCTGAGTAAGTACCAGTCTAGAATCACATAAATAGCCCATCACCAAAAAAGTAAAAAATAATCCTGGTACTCCTTCTAAGTGTGAAGAAATACCAGACACTGTAATTTAGCATACTGTTCTTTTCCAAGCCTTCTCACACCAATTACTGGGTTTTAAGTGTCCCCATTCACAAAAGACAAATATGCTAAAACTGAACAAATCCACAAAGCCCCTCTTCCTGCACTTCCATGAGCAAACAGAACTCCTTGTCACTGAACTCACCAGATTTCACAGGTCGTTTTTTGTCAGCCTTTGGTGGGACTGCATATGACACTCCTGGTTTCATGTCCATGTACTCATTGGCAACTTCACTGTTGAGGCAGCAGAACAAAACAAACACAGTTTAGTGAAAAAGGTCTCAAAAGCCATCCAAGCAAAAAGCCAGATTCAGAAGGCCAACCTTCTGAATAACTGCTTTCCAACTGATCAATTGATTGGAAATTCACGGGTGTGTGAAAAAAATGAGGAAATGGCTGTACAGAAAGAGAGGTTTGTTGGTACAGTTAATGATACACCTCAAAGTTTGAGTTTGGCTCAGGTGAGCAAACAAAACCTTTTACATGAATACTGTTTATACAGACTTCACTCTCTATAAATTCACATCCAGATGTTTCACAGGATCTGCTAGTGCTTCCTTTTTCTGCTTAGGCAAACTTCTACCAGAATATTTCAGCAGCTCAACTGGCAATTGAAATGCAGAAGACAAATGGTAAAAAATGTTAAATTCAGAAATTCCAAAGTTCCATAGGGGATTCATATGTATTTCAAAAAATCCGCTGAGGCTTAGGACAGCCATCTGCTATATTCTTTGAAGTTTAAATTTTCTTCTTGCTATATATAATTCAAATGTACAGATTTTCATACTATATGGTTTATACATATACAGTTAGGCACCTTCAGAAATGATGGATGTACTTTGGCATTTTTCACTTCATTGCCATTAGAATTCATATACTTCCCTAGCCTGAAACATCTGCTTAGTGTAAGAACAATAAATGCAGCCACAGACTAACATGGGAAGGAGCAATGAGATCACCGAGAGCTTTAGTTACCACCAGAAACACATCTGACACATTCAGCAGCAGTAAGTACTAACATGAGAATTTTGTAAATACTCTGCTGTTAATAACTCAATTTACAATCTGTGCTTTAAACAGCAAGACCCCTTCACTGAACAGAGGGCACACCTCCAATGGCAAATCACAGCCTTACGTTCATCACTCCAGTGGTCCCAACCTCTCTGGGGCATCACCAGCTACCCATTTATTGCCACGGCACAAACAGCTTCACCAGTACTACGCCTTGCTGGGATAAAGAACTTTTCCAACTCCCTGGAGACGTCTGCCTGCTTCTTGTGTGGCTGCCAACACGAAGTAATGGGCCCACTGGGGCAATAAACAGACTAAAATTTAGAATGGGCAGGTATTGTAACAGCTAGATTTTGGTAAGCTGTCTCTCTCACTTTGCAAACGGAAGGAAATCTGCTTGGAAACACCCTTGGAAAGAACTCTGGGTTGGTATATAAAACACAGCAGTCAAAAACATACAGATGAATTAAGTACAAGAGCAATCTCAGAGTCATGACACAGGTTGTTCCACCACAAAATGTAGAGAGCTGTCAGTGGCAGCCTGCTGCTGACATTGCAGGACACTGGTTTGGTTTTGTAAAGAGTAATTTCTGAAGGCAGGAATTTGGGAGAGCTCAGGGTACTAACAGCCCGACACTGGGAAAATTGTCATTCCAGCTGCTAAATAAGCACTATCGAAGTTTAACAATAACAATAAACACAAATACGTACAAAGATTGGAGCCAAGGAGGTGCATGAAATAACTGCAGAAAATTTGATAAAGAAGTAAAACAGAGAGTGCATACAATCCACTCTGTATATAATGACACTCTGTTAGAATAAACCATCCCCTGAAAAAATAGCCTCTTAATCAAATTGTTTTCTTGTGCAGCAAAGAATCTTCAAAGCCTGCTGCCTGAAATGTTTCTCCACACCTCTTATCTCTAATAAAGTTTGATATCTCCTCCTTCCCAATCTTCTAAAAACACATGTACATTTCAGCAGGTCATACTTACGCCACAGGCTCTGACTGATGCAAAAGGTTCTCATACACAGCTGCATCTCCATGTTCTTCATGTTTTGGACAAATAAATGAATCTCGTTTCCGTCTCAGAAAATTTAAAAGATCACCATAACAGCAATATTCTGTAATGACCAGAGTAGGACCTGTAGATGCATATAAGGTTTAGAAAGCTGTTGAGTATTGTTTTTAAAGCAGAAAACCTTACATAAAGCTAGCATTCAGTGAAGCACACAGGCTGGGCTATTAAAAATCACACTGCCTAGCACTGTCTCGACTTGAAAAGTTATAGAAAAGTAACCCAGCATCTTCCCTTTCATAGATGAACAACTATGGTCCAGCTAAAGCTGTGTCCCAATTAATGTTCTGCCCCTCAATAGCATTGCATTGTAGGAAAATTAAACAAATAAGTCTTTTTCTTCATGCGATAATGTTTCTGGCCAGACACATCTGTTTGATTTTGCTCACTTCCTGAAGGAAGTTATTTGTTCCAAACGTTAAGAGTAATTCAAGCTTCAAACATTAATCCTTTTGATTCACTTCTGTTTACAGTAGAGCTTCACACGCCTTCAGTAATGTTTTGGAAATGATGTAGAGTGTTATATTCTGCAGTATAATAGGAAAAATCATTCAAACAGAACAGCCTGCTGCAACAGAAAACTACATTGCACAAGGTCTTAGAATATTAAAATGAAATCAGAAAAGGGAATCAAGTCATCTTCAGCAAGGATGTTTATAGATCAAATATACGCCTTTTGAGTGGATGACTCCAGCTAGGGACCTCGAATATGTAATTACACTCTGTGTTATTTCATCTCTAAGTTTACTCTGTACCATCATTGCCTAACCTCACTGGTTTATTTCCATTTTTCTGCAGTTAAAAATTATAGCTTTCACAATAGCAAAAGAAGTGTTTGTGGTGTGATTTTCTAACAGACACCACATTTTTTCCACTGAGAGAAACACGCAGTCAGGCCAGTGAGTCTACTTAGTTGGCTGCTCAAGGAAAATTGTTTCATCCTATTTTTAAACCATTAATTGTGAGAAATGTTTTGCCTTTGTCTAAAAGTATGAATTTTTACAAGCTCCTTTTCTTTGAAGAATGTGTAAGAAGCAATATCATCTTTCATATTAAAAAGCATATAACTTTAAAATGCATATAAATTAAAAATACAGGTTTCTATCACTCTCTATTGACACTTCAGGGGGTTTTGTAGCTTTTATTATGTATGAAAACAAACCTATGAAGTCAACGCTAAATGTGAAACATTCGAGTTGTGCAATACTTTATTTGGAAAATTACT
Organism: Machaerirhynchus nigripectus; assembly: GCA_013397975.1. Classification (NCBI taxonomy): domain Eukaryota; kingdom Metazoa; phylum Chordata; class Aves; order Passeriformes; family Dicruridae; genus Machaerirhynchus; species Machaerirhynchus nigripectus. The sequence goes on along the minus strand of VZRQ01003568.1, from coordinate 2,182,000 downwards.
TTTCTCAACTTTCTGCTGCTTAGAATCTGTACCTTTAGTGGTGCCTTAGCAGATACATTTGCAGTTTAAACAGAAGGCTGGAAGACTAGACAAGACAAGCCTGTTGACTCCACCTTGGATACCAAAAAGGAACCAGTTCTCATTAATGAGAAGCAGTGTGGTGGAGGAAGAAATTTATACTGTACATTTTGTCATCTCTCAAGAAGAAAGTACTCAATGGTTCACATGAAAGAGAATAAAAGCAACCTTCCTGTTTAGCTGAAGCTGCAGTGTTCTTACTACTGTTTTTACGATGAGCCTAAAATCTAGATTCAATAAAGCACAGGTGATAATCATGATGATCTACATGTCTAAGCATGAAATGTATTCAAGATCTCAACACTTAGAGCTGCACCGTGGATTCCTCTTCACAAAGTTCATCCTCCTGGCAATAAAAAAACCCAGAAATAATCAATAATCTGCAGATAACCCCACCTCCGATAGTGCAAGCTCCAAGCAGATTCACGATATTAATGTGGTTTCCAAGGTAACTCAGCACTTTAAGCTCTGACATCAAGGCTTCTCTTTCCGTTAGATGGGCGCTTGCTGCAAGGCAAAGCACAATGCTCAGTACGTAACACACCGACCAGGAGAGAAGAGAGAAAATATGGTGTAGTACACTACAGCAACTTACTTTTCAACATCTTCACCGCTACTGTCATAGCAGCATCAGACTTAAATAAACCATAAGCAGTGGCTTCAACAACTTTTCCAAAAGCTCCAGCGCCAAGGGTTTTACCTAACAAAGCAAACAAAATACTCTGTAACGACTTTGAGTACTTCCTCCTGTAGGGCTTAACATTTTATTTTATGATATCAAGGAAGCTATTGCAGACATGCCTGCTTGCCTTTTGTCCCAAGGCAAGAATGAGCAATTACCCCTATCTGCATTATTGCACAACATCTTTGTGACAAAACCCTGCTGTGTTTGACCAAAGTCTCATATGAGACCTGAAGGTTTCACCTTGCAGATGAAGTCAAACAAATCTAAACTAACCAAAACTCAAACGGTTTCTAGGAAATTCCCATTTGTGATCATAAGGAAGTTGCGTTGGATCTATGTAAACATAGTTGTTTCCATTTATTTCTTCAACAACTTTCCACTGAACCTCATACTTGGGTTTCTGGAAAAGAAAGAGAGCGGCTGTCACTACTGAGGACTCTGCAAGTAGCTCACACACTTTTTTAACTTGGGAAAAGGGGCTTCTGATTTTACCTGCAAATATATGTACACCAGGATCATGACTATGATGCACATCAATCCTGCAGCAACTCCAAATGCAGTTAGTAAGGGGGTGAAAAGGGTATGGGTACGGATTTGCTCTGGAAAGAAACAGAAAATTCTCCTTAAAATACTGAACAAGAGAAACTAAATTAAAAAGATGCAGGTGAAAACCTTTCATTGGTTCTTCTTTATAAAATACACTTTGGAGTTTTTACTTTCCCAGATGTTCTCCAGGTGTACCAGAATGTCTTTCCTGAATGAGCTGTGAGAGATGGAGCTGGCACAGAAACCATCCAGTTCGATGCCTTCACAGTCTCAGCTTCATTAATTCAGGAGGTTGGGCACTAAGATCAGTTAATGCAAAGGGTTTGCTTGATGTCAGTCAAGTTAGGTTAAAGAAAGAAGCTTTTATCTGAAGTCCCAATTTCTTCTCTTCCCCTTTGCCCCCCACCTAAGTATGATTGCTACAGCACAGTCTTTACAAGGAGAGTTTGTGACGAGTAGTGAAGAAATACATTCCACTACAACCCATCTGCCCCAAATCTGGCATATTTGTTTGTATGTTCTATCTGGGTGTAACAAAAAAAAAAAGAAGCAGAACATTTGGTTTTGCAAAGAAGAGCACAGCTTTACAAACACATTTCAAATCATCTATGTTCTAGTGGTTTTTTCTCCCCCACAAACCTACAAATACCACTACAAAACTCATAAACCCTTTTGCAGTATGTTGTTGTTGTTACTTCTTTTATAGCAGCAGGGCACTTAAGCTCCAGGCAAGCCAGGGACTGCATTTTTCCTGAGACACTGTAAAAACCTAAAATAAAATGCAATCTTTCTTTTAAAAAAAGAAGTGATGGCCTAAATACTCAAAACAGACAATGACAGGAAAACAAAAGGGAGAGAGAGGGAAAGCCGGGGTAATGCTGTAGGTGGTTTTCCTCTGTGTGGCACAGACAGAAGAAACCCACTTACCTACTGCACTGCAGAATAGGTGCCTTAAGAAGACAGTACCACAACAGTCACTGAAAAATTACAGCAATACTTTGACAGGCAGAACATGCAACGTAGTATGTTATCATGTGCTCACCCACAGTACCGTAAACTTTCTTACGGCAAAACCACTTAAAATCCTTTTACAGAAAGAGCTAAACACCACCCATGTTCTGTGCTCTCATTCACCCCTGACGTTACCTTTAATAGCAAAGTTGAAGAAAGCCGAGCTCCTGTCCCCATTGCTGGAGGCCTCACAGCACACGGTGCCGGTGCTCCTGAACATGCTGGCGTTAATAGTGCTTTCAACCAGGATTCGTTCAAACGACGGGGCTGATGAATTCGCGTAACTGGTTTTGACATCCATGGGGGATATTGTTGGTGAATCAAAACACCTGGAGAAACAATATTGACAGTTACCTGCGATGGATTGCTGCCTGAAGTGCCAGACCAACAGAGAACTGAACTGCACTGGTTTACAAAGGGATTCAGCTGAAGATCTTAACCTTGAAACAGCCGGCTCATGGGGTCTCATGGTCTTGTGTGTAGTGGGAGAAATGGATACACACACCTTGCCTGGCCCAGCTAGAGACCATGATGTCTGCATTTGCTTTTGGTTTGACATACCTACAGGTCTGTAACTTCTCTATGGGTTTTATACCATTCAACATTCATTTTCAACTTCAGTGTCAAGCAGTTGTGGTCTACTACTCGCTTCTGAAAATGTTCCCCAAGCATCATCTTAGTACAGCACAAAAAAAATCCATAATGTACATACAACACCATCAAGCTTATATGCAGTCAGAAAACAGCCAGTTCTTTTCTCTCAAGCTGTTGCTTCTCCTTCATATGTCATATATTTACTACATGAGCACACATTTAAGATTTTTAAAAAGGTACTATTTGAAACCATTAAGGAAATAAAGATTAATTTACACATAAAAAAATTACACCAGTGGGAAGGAGACCCATGACTTGCTAGGACGAGATCTACTACCATGGGGGAAGTCAAGCAAAACCTTAAAACTTGCTTCACAAATGTTCACGTTACAGTGAAACTCTACAATCTTCTTAAAAATGCCTGTTTTTAAAAACATCCGGCTTTATTCATAACAACTCTGGACTTGTTTACTTGTCGTATGTTTCATGTGAACAGAAATCTAATTACATTATGTCTGGAAAAATCACTTCACTATGCAATAAAACAAATTATAACAGCCGTATTCACAAGTGATTCTGTGATTGCCATTCTGTGAAACTGCATATAGAACATGTGTCATCTGGGGCCAAGCTGATACAAACCATGGCTAGCTTGCAGCAGGAAGTTTGGCTTTTACCTTTACAGAGCAGAAAGTGTTGGTTATTCCCCTTTCAAGGCCAGAATGCAAAGGAGAAAAACAAAATGTATACCTGCCTTCTCACAAACTACTGCAAATAAAGCAATGCCAGGAAGGATGAAAGCCACAGTGCAACATTCAAATGTACCTATTACCAAGTAATTTCATGTTCTTAATTTTTAATTAGCAATTGGGTGTGTTGCACATAAATAACCTTTGGAGACTCTTGTTTACTTAGCTCACCTCTGCTCAGTTCCTGGGCAAAAATACCAGTATATGGTGGGGGCTGGGAATCCAGCTGCTACGCACTGGAGAATACCATTGCTAAGTATATCCAGAGTGAGAATCTCAGGTTTTGCTGCAATAAAGAAAAGCAATAGTCATCCATTAGGGGAACACAGAATTTGCACTGCCATTTGGTCTTCACACGAGCAATCTGTGTGCGTTATCATGCATTGAATCACTCAGGTGAGCAAGACCTTCTTATGCTCAAGAATGTCTGGTCTGAACTGCAAAAATCAAAACATCTGTGAAAATATTAGTTCTTACACTGAATGCTTGGGCTGGATGTCAGAAGAATACGTTATCTCCCCTGAGTATTTGATTTGATGAAAGCTCCTAAACCAGCAAAGCTAAGAGCTTAAACAACCCAAAGAAGCATGTGCTTGGAACAACAATGAAGTTCCCATTCCTGCACAGCATGACTTTACCCACCCGTAAAAAGGACAGTTTCTTCACAGTTAGAAGTGTACTAAATCTGTCAAACCACATCCCTCTTACATCTGCCCTGTGTATTCAATATTACCACTGCAGCCAGGAAGGAACTACAATGCAAGGCAACCAGTGCAGACCTCCCCACACAGGACATCTATCCCTCTAAGATACCACTACTGAAAGGCCCAACTGCCTGATTCTCTGAAACACTGCACATAGAGGAGCCAATATTGGCTAAATGTATTAGATTTCCAAATGAGAATTTGTGATTGCTCTGGTAGTTTAGAAAGCAATTCACCTAGCCAATGCCTTCTGTCACATCCTGCACAAGAGTCAGTCCTGCAGTTGGTTTAGGAGCCCCTCTTTCAAGTACAGCAGGAAACCAGCGCAGTCAGATGGACTTCAGAGTCATTAGTCCAACATCATAGGCTTCAGCCAAGAGCACCACCAACACAGCAAGGTGTTTTTCCTGGTGAAACTGGAATTAGTGACCTTACTTCCCTTAACAACCTTAGCTTCCTTGCAAAATCACCTGAACAGAAGTTAGTGAAAGAACTTATAAAAGTCCACATTGCAACGATGCTGCTCACCTGATAGATACAAGTTAAGAGCCCACTATCAGTTAATACAGCTTTACAGAAATGTAAGATAAACTTCTAATTCTAGAAAGTAGTGAAGCTGTATAGACTGCAGTGGGAAAACACAGATTTACCTCAGAAAAAACCCACGTACAAAGACTGCACAGCGTTAGTGTTTAATGAATAGAATATTCTACTCGCTGATTAAATTAGAGGCAATAAAGCACACGTATATTCTCGATCACATACCACCTCCTCGTGACTCATGTTACAGGAACCAAATGTTCTTTCATTTCTAAATCTGCATGTTGTGTTTTATGCAAAACACCAAGAACCAAACATTGTTGCAAAATGTTGAGACTGATTTTCAGCATTACTCATTCGGTGAGGAACTTTCTGAGAGCGCACAGCATCTCACCCAGCCTCAATGCTCACAGAACACACGTAATTCACATTTCTGAAATTCCAATCAAAATGGCTGGATTGTGAAACTGTAATTAGCTAAACTACAACCCATGTGCTATCTGTTTAGGTATATGCTGTGTTTTAGGCAACATTACAGTACAATATAACTCAAAAAATGAGAGAACGGAGAAGTCAAATATAAGTGGCATATGTGCATTAAGCCCTTGAAAAAATACTGTGCCAGAGTTGGCCTGCATGTAACACGTGAAGCTGAGTGAGGGAAATGAAAATGCCCACATTAGTCTGGCTCATCCCAGTGTAAAAACCTAGGGCAATACAATCCTGTCTACGTGGCCATGAGCCCACAAGGACTCATCCTGCAACAGTGGAAGGAGATAACTGGCTGTGCGGGTCCAGCCTTGGTGCCCACAAGAGGCTGAGCTGCAGCAGCCTCTGAGAAATGCTGACCTAAGAGCAGCTCTACCTGTCACGTGCCTGGTGAAACACTCTGATGAGGCAATTAGTGTGATCAGCGTCTCCCCACCAGCAGTGAGGGCTCCCAAGCCTCCCTGGCTCAGAGATATCAAGGGATGCATGTCACTTAAGGCAGCAAAGAGCCCCCCACGCCAGTACCCAAGGGGACTGAGATGGCTGCTACTGCCATTCCCCCTGGCTGCTCCTTTGCCAGCTCAGGCCACGCACGCATCTCAGCACCTGCACCCCTTTCTGGCAGCCAGAGCACCTTCCTCAACCACCAGCGCAGGTGGTCCGGGGGATGCTGCAGCAAAGACGGACTGGCTTACGCAAACAGATGCTGAGCTGTCACCGCACATCTTCGTTTTTAAAAGGGATTTTACTGTGCTAGATTTTATGACTTTTGCTGCCTAATTACCCCTCTGGCTATCAGACAGACTTCTAATGACTAGACGTTGCTTACTGTTCTGACTTTAACCCCTTAAATATTTAACATTTCATTACATTGCTCAGCATATATGCATTCTGCCTTCTGTAATTAGGCATTAAATGTCTTAAACTTCTAATTTCACTAAGTTTACTAATTGCTTTTCAGCTTTTACTAATGTCAATTCTGAATGTATCAAAGACGACTTACAAGAGGTCACTCCTATTTTAATTCAATGTTCTGTATAATGCAATTCTGCATTTAATTGCTTTCTATTGCCAGTTTCCCTTTCTTCATTGTTAACGAAGTAAATGCCTAAAAAGTAACACTTAATAGGTATTGTCAGTCATCCCAGACAAAGAGAGAGTTTTTTCCTGCTGAAGCTACATTTTCCGGATTGGAACAAATCTTTTTACAATATTGTGGTGACTCCTCATTGTTCACTGCATAGTCCAGTGATTGGAAAACAGCTGCGCTTGGCTTCATGTGATCTATAACACCATGACCAGTTTTCTCTTTGCAGCAGGAGTCCCAATTGCATAGATAGTATTTTGTTGACTGTAATTAAGCTGAGATATTATTTTGCACCAAATTCAGTTACCAGTTGGAAGATTCCTCTGCTAATTGCTAGATACACCATACCTTGCCACTCTGGAGATTTCTACAGTTTCTTAATTGTAACTGAGTACAGTATGCTGCTTGTCAAGCTGTAATTTTCTTTTTGGCTCCTAATTTTAGTGCTCCTTATCTCCATACATTTATTATGAATTACTGCACTATTTTAAAAGCAATTTAGTATTGTTTCAGATTAGCATATGCAATTGCTAAATACGTTTAAATCCAAGGCAAGTATTTCTACACTGGGTTTTTCATGTCTTTCAGCAAGTGCTTCAGCATCGATATTTGTTTATGTGAAGACATTCTCCTGATTATGAATCCTGTTTTACCTGTTTGGTTACTTTCTGCTGATTACATGCCCAAGACAGACATGTAAACATCACGAGCTACATCTAAGCAATTTATGCAAAATCCCTGACAACAATGTCAGGTGAGGACACACCGTTAGATCAGGATCTGACCCACCCACACATGACTCACCTTTGGCAGTTATGTTGAATAAACTTTGCTATGTCGAATAAAAGGGTATGTTGTCATGCAGTTTGTGTTTCACAGTTAAATTATAAGCATTTTACAAGCCAGTGAAAACAGGCTATTTTTGTTTAAAACAAGCCCTAGAAAGGCCAATCTATTAGCTTCTTTTTGAGACTGCTTAAGTGTCCTCACAGCATCCCAAGACTGATATTGCTACTTACAAGACCAGTAGTTGAAGGAAGAAGGAAACAGACTTGAATGCTGCTGGTTGTAGGGACAAGCCATTCAGAAGAACAAAAGTGTCTATGCTCCCTCTTGCCTTGCCCATTCTGCTTCTCTATTCTCTTCCTGGTCTGGTTTCCTAACCATGATCCACAGGGATTTTCAGCTTTTATTAAGTAGCACATGCCTCAAAAGCAGCAACATGGCTATCTGCATTGAGAACTGACAGCTGATGAGGCCAAAATTGTGAGACAGTATTTTTTTAGTTCTTGTGCCCAGACTATAGGCAACCTGCAATTTCTCCCATTCCTTCAAAGAAATTAAACTTCTGGCTCAACAATTTACTCCATTAATCTTTTAAATACTAGAATTATCTCTCGTAAGTATGACCCGCACTCATCCACTGAGACAAAGAACATCTGAGATCACGAGGGCCCTTATCTCAGAAATCAGAGCTAGGAAGCACAGAAGGCACAATACAAGTGCCAACATTTGTGGATGAAGGAAGAAATACCATGTTCTGAAAGGAGCCCAAGTGGTATTTCTAGATCCACACTACACACTACATCATTGCTCATAGAGATGCTACAAATGTTGATCTTCAATGATAAATGAGAAGAATTCAGAAATTAATAGCTAGGACTTGATGCATTTGTGGAAGTCTTGACAGTCCTCCGCACAAAAGTATTCCTGGAAAAGGACACATTGCTGCTAAAGCATAGCAGCAACACAAAACTGCATTTGCAGCACATTCACTTAATTCTGATACAGTTCCTTCTGCTGGGCTCACAGTCCCCTCTTGGTTTAATTTTCCTTAAGACTGGCCTTTAGCAGCAGCCAATATTTGTCTGCTGAGAGCATGAAATGCTCTAAGAGGATGGTTCTGCTAAGGACAGGGTTTTCGGAAGGTTTCACTGAATTAATTTTGAAGTTTAGCTTTTGTCTTGAGGAATGCTATTTGGAACTGAGGCCAATGCTCTTTCTTAACAAGCATGTCCCAAAGATGACAACACACATTTGTAAAGCTATGCAGATTTCTCTAAAACAATTGTGATTTATATTATTATACAGAAGTATTTAGATGCCAAAAGGCATCTAAATGTGAGTAATTCTCCTGACAAGCTTTCAAACTCTGCATCCAACTCAAACAAATTAAGGACAATTAAAAGCTTAACTTGGTTGCCAAAAATGCAAATTATAAACCCTGTGTATCCTGCTCGATATTATTATTGAAAGGTTTATGATACATACTTATTTTTGAGATCATGTTTCCACGTGCTACAGGTTTTTTTCTGTATAAACAACCTAGCTGCTCTCTGGTAATCTCTGGAATACATTTGCTAGAATGTAAGGTCATGCTGGATAGTAGGTGGATTTGTGTGAGTACTCTGCACTTTTATATCTTGACATTTAGTTTTCCAGCATGTGCTTCACTTCAGAAAGCCTCTCATATGCTGAACCACACTGTGACATCTTGTGCATACATTATGTTGTATAAAATACAATGACTGTGATAATGAAATATTTCAGACTGTTCACTTTACTTACTTTTCACATAGACATTAAATGTTACAGAGGAGCTGGCATCAGAGTTGGACACAAAAAATGTGTAAATACCTCCTTCTGTTCCTTTTAATCGTGTAAGGTGAAGTTCACTTGTGTAACTGTAGAGAAAAAATTTAAGCATTACTAAGACACACAGCTTGCTCAGAAGAGGCAGCTGCTGCACAGAAAATAGGACGGGAATTTTCTGCAGACCTTGTCCATGCAAACACTTTTATCTTACATTATGACTGCCACTGCACTTCCAACATGCAGAAGTTTTGCCACTTCTAACACCCAGATGTGTGCCTGGGTAGCAGTTCAGCATACTATTCATATTCATACATATTCATACAGTTCAGACCACATGCATGCATCACCCCCTGCTCCTCTTCTCACTGAGGAGGGGACCCAGATTCACAACCTAAGCCCCATGTTCTAGGTGCTTCACTGGGTTTTTGGAAGACAAGGGATCAGGAGAGAACAGTGCCCAGCAGAAATAAAAGCATAAGCTTTTACCCAGAGCACTGAGCTCTGCTGTGGCAGTGGAGGAAGTTTCTGCACACAAACAGCCTTAATTCTCATTTTCACTCTTGGACAGGAATGGTGGTTGAGTCGTGAGTATACAACATGCTGGCCCTCAGAAGGTGTGGCTAGCTCAACGCTGTTCCAAATTTAGGTCAGCAGACTTTGCACCAGTTACTGTGGCAAGCCACACCTTCTACATCTTTTATAGTCACAATTTTCTCACCATCCCCACTTTCCTCTTTCCAGAGCAGACTCTATTCTGCTGTTCCAAAGTGAATTGACTCTTACAGCCATCCACATTACCTGTTATTGCCCACAGTCTTGAACTTGACATCATGGTCTGAGGAATTCTGTAATGTTTCATTCATGTACATCCAGACTTCTTCCTTCGGTTTTGGATACGCCTCATACTCAACCGTTAAGTTTCCATTTTGTCCTGCATTTATATCTATTGTGGTATTCATTGTTGCAAACAAACGGACAAATCCTTTAGCTGATGGTCGTAAGAGGAGAAGAAAAACAATTTCAGGGCCATTTAGAAGATTGTGAGTACTCTAACCACACTTAGATGACTTCAGTGATCAAACATCCAACTGTGAAACAGGAAATCTTATCTGCAAAGCAGAACTTAAACCCTCACCTGCCAAAACCAAGGCTACTAGCTACATATAGCATGAGGCACAGGACTTAAAGCAGCCTTGAGTGCCTTAGCATAAATAATTCCATCTTCTGGTGACAAATACTCTCTATATGCTTTTGGAAAAATGCAAGCATGCGTTTGATTCTACTCAAGTATTTCTATTTTTCAAAAAATTTGACTTGCTAACTGTCTGGTATGAAAGAAACATTATGAAAAAAAGCAAGCTAAAATAATTTATTACAGTATACTAGAGTATTAAATGTTTCTTTGTCAAGTGTAATTAAGAACAACATTACAAATGAAGCTATTAAAAGCTGTAATTAGAGAAAAATGTGCTAAGTCCACAGGCCTAGATACCAATCATCTTAAACTAAGGCATTTCTGTACATCTGCTGCTGCGTGTTAATCTTTCATTTGGCAGATACCATTTATCACTGCACAGTTCCGTTCCAAAATATCATGTCTAACAACATCCTTGGTGTAGTGGTTTTAATTTCATTAATAAACCCATCAGATTGAGGATTCACGTTAAAAAGACAAATTTTTCAGTCCTATTACAGAAATTCATAAGGGAATTATCAGTTTGACAGGCAGATTGCAATTACTAGGAAACACATTTACCAAGAGCTTGAATTTAGACCTAAAGTCAATCTCAGATCCCTGCTTCTTCCCACTTTCTAGTAATCAAACTGCTGTGGGCAGCCGGGCACCCGAGCTTGAGAAAACCAGAGCCAGTGGGGCTTGGTGAAAGCATATGGATCTGCCAGAGCACTTGACAGATGCTTTGAAGAAGAAAGGGTGAAGTAAATTCACAGCAGGCAGGTATGCTCTAAAATGGTCTCCATCATTAGATACGAGAAAAAGATTTCAAATATGGAAACTGAAGGTTTGCAGTTCCTTTGCAATGTTTTTTTCAGTTTTCTGTACAAACACAGGATTCCCTATGCAAGCTACATTCAAAATCAGACCAAACACCCTTCAAATAAAATTTTATTATGATTCTATCAGTCCCTGCAATGCAGTTCTAGTACCTTCTACAGTTATATAAATTAACTGCTAGAAAATGTAATTAGGAATTTCACAAAAAATACACATTATTTCTTGTAAAACCTTTGGCTAATGTTAAAGCCACAGTGATGTAGTATATGCTGCAGTTCCAGATCTCTCTCTATGTACACACCATACACCACTTCCTAGGACCCTGGGAGCTGGCCCAGTTCAGGTGAATATAGTCAGTTTGACAATAAATGGTGAAAGGTATCCAAAAGTTGGAGCTTATTTTATTTTATGTCAAATTTGAGAGGGTAGAGAGAGAAAATTATCCCAGAAAGGAAAGATTCCACTTTTTATCTGGCATTTTTCATTAAATACAAATCTTGCATTTTACTAAATAAAAATTTTATTTCCTACTTTTTATAGTGCCCTGCTTTATTTTAAACCCCAGACTTTCCAAAGTCAATCTTTTTAAAAGCTACATTTGCATATGTAGTAGTACTAAGAATTTCTGTAGTTAAGAACTTCCCTCCTCTTATAATAAAAGCTTTCACACTGATCCCCTTGGGGAGAAGATTTTCTTTCATACCTCACACTGTTTCAGTCTTTTACATAAGAATGTAGACTCTCCTGTAAAAAAGTGAGGAAAATATCCCTGTCATTGCGAGCCCTACCTCCTCGACTGGCACAGCAAGGTTAAGGGCACTCAAACCTCTGCCTGCTGGCTGAAGATCTGAGCCACCCAGGTCAAACACTTCTGTTTTCGTTACGTTACCACGGAAAGCAAAACAAGCAGTGTTGCCGGAGTGCGTGTCTGTGCAGCAGAACAACAGATTTGAAAATGAAAAAAAGAATCCAAGGCTACACTTCCCTCAGTTACTACATCTTTGAATGGTATGGAACTGAAACAGTTGTAGCAACTACACAGACCAGAATGATCTTATTAACTATACCAACATGTCCTTAATTGTCCTCAATTTATCAAATGAGCAGGTTTCAGCAGCTTTAAAATTCAAAAGGCACTGTGTGTCATCCAAGTTAATATACAGCAGACTCTAAACACATCTATTACTAAACAAGAGGAGAAAGGAAGTTTGCTCACTGTTAAGGGACATGATCCAAAACATGTAGAAGTGATAGATAGTGGGTTTAACAAGGGGGTGACCTCCAGAACAGTTTCATGCTGTCTCTGTGCACCACGACGTTGCTCACAGCGTTATTTTAAATAGAGGTACAAATATAGCTTCTACGTAAAAAACATTGACATGCTCTCAGTGAAATTCCCCATGCTTGGGAGGCAGGTATTGAAGACGTGCTTTGCGCTTGTGCTGCCAAATTAATTAAGCGTAGGGACAGTACTAGGTAAAGGTAAATTAGTTGCTTTGTTAAAACCAGTTTAAATTTTAGATTAAACTAGGAAGGATGAGACAAACCAGAGGGACAGAAACATTGCTGGGTGGTTGTTCTAGTATCACTTTTCAATAACGAGCAAAGGGTTATAGAAATTAAAGCAGTCATACGCACAACTTCCTGAACCATCCCATATGGTACCAGTCAGCAGTAACCTTTACAGAAAAGCAACTTCACTCAATGAGGTTTGAGGAAAAGGAGAGAGAAAGAAGGGAAGACTCCCCAGTGTTCTCACTTTTCATCTCCTGCTCTTAGAAATGTTAAGATTTCTACAAGAAGCATTTACCTAGAGCTTTCAAGGTTACTGTGGCATTGGTTTTCCCGAAAGAGTTTCCTGCTTGGCATGTGAATTCTCCAGAATCATTAACTGCCACTGAACGGATGTTCAAAGTTAATTTCCTTTCGTATCCATAATCACCCAAATTTCTGCTTTTGCTTGTAACAATCTGTCGGTAAAAAACAATTAACATCTAAAACACTGTGTATGCATCATCTTTCCTAGATAAATTAAAAATAGAAGTAATTATAACTTTGCTATATTAATATTCATAACTTTAAACCAGAATAATAAGCCAGCACGACAAACCTGTCACTAGACTCTCTCCATGCAAAACAAGTGTGTGATCAGCTGCCTTTAGGAGATAACGTCCTCTCCTAAGTCTTATCCCCTCACCTTCTTTTTTTTCCTCCTCAAGCTCCATTCTAAGGCAAGAATGGGGATGGGGGGGATGGGGTGGAGGGGGGCTGAATTTGGGGCTGTGCTCACCTGCCCCAAGAGTTCCAAATGGAGGAGACCAGCCCAAGCCCAAGAACTAGAGCTCTAGCTTCTTCAAATGTTCCCATTACCTGATGACAAGGCTGTTGCGCCCAAGGTCAGACCCAGCTCATTCTGGCTACATTTCCAATACTGAGAAGGTGAGAAACCAGCTGAAGGTTTTATTTGCACGAACAGCACTTTGGTCCATAGCAATCTAAATTTATTAATCTTAAAAGCAACTGGAAATTTCATTCTCTTAAATATGTCATTATTCTATACATATGCATAGAAAAAATAAATGCTTTGAGATGTTGACATTAGTCTCTGTGAGAATGTTTGGTATGGTTGGAAAGACTGATAAAATTTACACTGATTAATCCAAATGCAGGCCTGGACTTGTTATGATATTCTAATTGAATTACTGCAATTCTTGGACATTCCAAGAGTTTCTAGACAAATCAAAGCTTCTCAATGCAATTTTGATTCCTCCGGAGTTATAATAATCACAAGAGAAGTATATTTAGTATGGATGTGCTTGCTAATAACCAGTCTCCTAATTTTCCAAAGTGGTGATAACTTCAATCATAAATGGAAAAAGCATGTTGGGTTTTTTCCTCCCATCTATTCAGGAAAAAATGTAATTCAAAATTTACTTAAATATGAAATTTATGTATTCTCCTTCAATACAAAATTTAATTTGATAGTCAGTATTTCAAAGACAGCAGCTCCTACTATTTACAAGACAGGACAGAAAAGTCAAACTTATTAGGAAAATGCTTTCCTTGTGGCTTTTACACATTAAATAAAAAAATTATAAAGCACAAAAAATGAAGGGAAGGCCTCAATTTCATCAATCTGTAACAAAGGAAAGGGAGGGGAATGAGAGAAGAAATGAAATTCTCACATGAAGGTCCTGGACGGGAACAAAAGCAGATCTGCATGTCCCAAGCTACCTTCATGTCACTTAGACCTTCTCAACATTCAGAGCTGCAGGGTGGGATTTCTGGAGCAGTGAGCACTTAGTAAGAACAGCTTTGCCAGAGCTGGTGGATTAGCTAAGCATGGCATACCTAGCCCCAGGGAACAGGACTCCTGTTCATTATGTGCCCGAGGAGATGTGATTTATCCAAATACCACAGGAGGGTTTTCTTCCATATACAGGGGCTGAGAATTACGTATTCTGGTCACTACCATTAGCAGTAAAAGATCAGTCAATTAGCATGGGAGTGCATATGGTAGGAGTTACTAAAAGGTCTTCACAAGGGCTTTAATAATGTAAATTTCAGGGTACATCCAGAAGATCAAGAAGCATTCTCAAAAACAACCCAATGTCTGCTGCTCATTTCAAAGACAGAGCTGGCAGCACACTGGCTTACCACAGAAGGGGATCTCTCTGCCCCTCTTCCGGAGAACAGCTGCGCTGCCGGTATCAAACTCTCCTGGAGCACTGAGCCTCTCAGTAATTTAATTTGGTGATGCAGTCAGTAACTTCATCTATCACTGGCAGACAGAAGCCAGCTCACTGGTTCATTTTTCAGAGCTTTTCCAGTTAGTGAGGCACACCATGTAATTTAAATGAATTAATCATTCCTGTGAATGCTTACTACTATTCCTGTCACACACAACCCCATGCTAATTAGCAGGTATTTTACTGTTAATGATAACAACTAGAATATGTAATTTGCAGTCCATGTGTTGATATTTGCAGCTCCCATTGATTGCAGTGTGATGTGTAGGCATTCCACGCTTCCGTATTTAGGAAGCCCAACAGAGGTCACCTAAACTTCACATTGAACAGCCTAACTTTAATTTCTTTCTGGAAAGAGAAGCCCATGCAGATGCTTTTCCTCCCAGCATGGAAAAGCATCCTCATGGGCACAGGACAGTTGCTGCCCTCTCACCAGTCTGTGGGATACTGAATCTTTGTAAATGCAACAAATGCAAATCAACACAGCATCAGGTACCCAAGACAAGCATGTGAATGTCTACAGAGAGTCTGTGTACTGTGCTGAGGCACACATTATACAATTAAAGGAACTTACCCCACTTTTCTGAGAAATCCAACTAGCTTGTACACTGCTATCCACATCCATGATTATGCATGTAACTTCAAATTCTTCCCCCTCTTTGAGAAGCTCATAGCTTTTTGATAAGGTGATGACAGGAAGAGTTTTGTGAACTGGAAAACAATTTAGAAGTTTATTACTTTTCATTAGTCTCAGCTCTTCTGGGGGGGATTAAAAATCAACAGTCATTAATTAACTTTCCAATAAAATCAAGGCTCTGAGATGTATTCAATTTTCTTTAACATACTACACAGTTGTTCCTTTACAATAAGCACATTTCTGCTTCAACCTCATTTCAAATTCACTTAAAAGTTAGATAATACTTGTTAGAGCATAGAAACCTGCATGAAGAAACTTAAATGATGTTGAACCATCAATGAGACAATTCATTTCATGACAGTGATTAAAAAGTAGCACTCTGGAACTGAAAACTTGGTAAGGATCAGTCACTGAAGAACAGCAGCCCAGCACTAACTGTGAATTTTAATTACAAAACATTACAGCCAACAGAAAGTACTCTCTGGCAGGTCCCTGAAAAGCTCCTGACGGACAGCCTAAGAAGGACAGGTAGACCTCAAGGACTTCTGCACACCTGTGCCTGAAAGCACCACAACCTCTGCTTACAGTGATGGCTCACAGTTTGTCACCCAAGGAGCAGGTGGTGACATGCAGATGTGGGGTAGCTGTACCCTGTTCTGCTTCAGGATGTCTTTTGTCAACAGTCAGGTGTATCTGAGGACTGTGTGTCTCCTGGCTTTGCAAAGCTCTTCAGCTCTTCCTCGGTTCGGTTCATGGTTTGATTTTCTATTTTCTTCATCCTTTCTTCATTTTTTCCTCTTTTATTATACTCCAGTTAACTTCCCACTAGGCCTTTTACACAGGAAGACAAATTGTAAATGCAGCATGTATCAGATAAGGTCTTCAGACTCTTTCTGCATCTGACACAACTTTTGTAGCTGTCTTAGGTAAATTGTACAAAACTTAGGAAAACACCATGCTTGTCAGCCATTCATACTTTTACAATAATGTTTTCCTCATGCTGCTCTAAGAAGCTACAGAAGAGAATAAAGAAACGTGTTTCCTCTCTTCAGATATAAAGGCTCACAGAAAAATCCCCCTTAGCATTCAGCATACCCAAGAGACAGGAGGAAGCCAGTGCAGAAGGCATTCTGTGTTCTCATCTGCCAGAAACATCTCTGGGCATCCAAAAAAAAGCCCTAAGTCCATAAAGCCCCTCATTGTTTTGACAAGGGCTGTACATAAACACTCCCTGTGCTGTCGTAGCTGTTGTGTGTCTGAGTACTCCTGCACAGCTCCCTGTTTCACGGATGCCTCTTCAGTCTTTCTGCACCAGAAGCTCACATCTGAGGGTCTGAGTGGTATGGTTACAACTACAAAAACATTACCCACCAAAGCGTCTCCAACATGTTTAAATGTTGAGCCAAGGAGAAAGCTGGAGTTTTATCTGGTGAACTCAAAAAGGACTGAATACTACAGCACAGTAATTACAATACTGAGAGTGACAATGCTGCTGATGGATTTCAGCAGATACTTCTACTTATTGCACACTTCCTTCCTAATGGAGAAGGTGGGCAGAGTGACGAGGTGCTCTCAGCCACCTATGCTTGCCCACCATCAGTGGTTTGCTGGCAACAGCACCAGGTCAGCACCCTCCCATCTGAAGTCACCGCTGAATCACACACGTACAGATTTTTATGCTGTAAAAAAGTCCAATGCTACAACCTGCATCTTCCTATATCAGAGAAAAATCAGTTATATAAATCAGCTGATTTCTTTCTTTTGCCATCACTGAAGAAACCGTTGAAAACCCCCCCCTTGTTACAGAACGAACAAGAACACAGCACAAATGGATTTGATTTTTGTTTGTCAAAGGAGAATGCCAAAGGTGCCTGTACTGATTAAACTTTTGTTCTCATTAATTGACACTTAGTAGTTATTAAAGTTCATTGTATGAGAATTTCCAAATCATCAGGAAAAGAAGATTTAAACTTGCCACAGCCAACTCTGCACTTGAGATGGTCCCCACTACTCAACCTCTTGCCCCACCACCAAGGAGAATGGGCAGGTCACACATGGAGCAAACACCAGCGTGCGCCCTCATCACACCACAGGGCAGCCCTCTTTCACCAGCACAAGGGGATGTGCTGCTGTGGCCTGGCCTCAGCTCCCAACCCCTGGCACAATGCAGGCAGCAGGGATGAGCACGCCAGCTCGCTGGCCCGTGCTCCCCCTCCTTCGGCAGCAGCCTCAGCAGCAGCAAGAGGTGGCTTCATTCCAAGTGTCCAGGGCTACACGGAGAACAAACTCATTTACATGTCCCTGAGGAAACGCCAAGCCAGCCTGGCTTGCTGAACGGCTCCCTCCACTCCCCTCCTGGGTATTTATACAGCCCAATAATGACATAGGGGCTAAGTGTAAGCTCCAAACTGCCTGGACAAAACCGGCCTGTAAAGACCTGCAGACAGACATCGGGCTTCTCCTCCTTCCCAAACCCACCTAGGCACCCAGCCCTAGGGCACAAGGGTGTGTGAAGGTCAAGTGTAGGGTATCACCAACAGGTTTGCGAAGTGTAGTGCTGCATGTAGAAGCTCAGCCACAACGCATTCCCCATCATGATCTGCGCACACGGCTGCTGTTGTGACCGTCTTCACTCAATAATACGAAGCAAAGACCTTCTCCTTCTCCTGGTGGCAAAGCTCTGCCTCTCAACCAAATCCCTCTTCTTCAGTGCCATCAATCATTTCCTTCTACTGTCACTTGTGGGCAACAGACAGGAGTCAGGCACCAAAATCATTTTGCCTGCACAAACCTGTCTAAACCTCAGGGTGCTGGTTTGCCCTCAGAATTTAACAGCATAACCCACATTTCTTATAATGATGAAAAAATTGCCTGGAAATCACCAGGAACAGAAAACAAAACTCATCATGGCCAAACCTTCTGACCACAGCCACAAGATTAGTGTCACGAGATCAATCTGTGCCCTGACACAGCTTGCCCAAAAGAAGCCTTCTAAGCTCACCACTTTCCTTTGGACAGCAGTGAGGCTTCACAGCTCTTCTCTACATCTCCTGGGAGGTGAGGAGGTCAGACTCTCTACAAGAAGGCAAAAATCCTGTGTTACCTGGTCTCACATTCAGGAAAATCTTCTGTGATATCTTCTCAACTCCATTGTGCTTGGCCAAGCACTGGTAGCAGCCCTTGAACGACCTCTGTACGTTCTTTATAACAATGCCTTTCTGGGGATTGGGAATGAACGTCATATTTTGGGGGAGACGTTTGCCATCACATTTTTTCAGTGTGAAATTCGTAACATTTGGATCTGTTAGTGGGCACACTAGCAGGATGTCACTGTCTTCTTTTCCATAGATCAGAGAATCAACAAGGAAGAGCACATTTGGATCTGTGAAGAAACACAAAGATCTGTCAGAGAAGCTGGCATGGGAACTTCTGATGACCCTAACTCTACAATTGGGTACTTGTCAAAGAGAGTTCACCTTCAGCCAGTAAAACTGAGTATTGCCTAATTCATGTTTACCAAGAGACATTAAATTTTGTCCTAAAAGAACAGCGTGACAGCAGACATGCAGTAGCATTCAATACCAGCTACACTAAAGAATCATTTGCACTAAAAATAATATTGCTGCTTTTTTATTTGGAGATGGAGGGCACTTTTTGCCTTGTTTAGGTCCAAAATATCCCCACAACAGTAAACAGATTTTCACAGACCACTAAAAGTAATTTGCTTTTAGCTAGTGGCAGGGCTGTAAAGTTTCATGCCCACAGGAGGATTTGCAAGAAATTTATGAGCAAATGGAAGTTGAAAAGCACCTAAATTATGGTTTTTCACTTCTGTAAAATACATAATCTAAATGAACACACATTGCTACCAGAGGAAGCAGCAAACAACTTCTCTGTTTCTCTCTGCTCCCTGAAAGCAGAGATTATTTTTAGCCTCCTTAGAAGAAAAACTGGGCATACAAACTGCATATCTGATTGAAAAATCATCATGCAATCTTTCACAAGGTAACTTTCCTATAGCATTTCATTTCGGCCAACCACAGCACACAAACATATAGTACTTTAAACACTTTTACAACCAAAGTTGAAGCCCGTGATATGTCATGACCTTGAAATGCTAAGAGGCTGGCAAACACAAAAATAAAGGAATGTGTGATGACAAACACTCTGTAAAAGTTTATTTCAGATTCCATCTGCCCTCTCTACAGAGTACAATGAATTAGAAAAACATAAACAGAGAGAAGTTTTCTTTCTTTTTTACCAACATGCTTACAACTTGAATGATTAGAGATCAACAAACCATGGCTTAACAAGGAAGACTGAGAGAATTTGTTTAAGATGATGGACAATGTGCATTTGGTTTAAGACAAGAAGTACCAGGCTGAAAATGAAGCCTGGGATGTTTATGTATGCAATTCGCTACAACAGGGGTTCCTCATCACTGAACAGACAAGTTACTGGCTGGTTTCTAGCTTAGAGTGAGGGTGTAGCTTTAGCTGAATTTGATACTACCACCCAAGAAGCCCCCAAAAACTACAGGTTTTGAAGCATCAGTCTAGAATTAGAGCATGGAGACTACTAAGAAATGAAAAAAAAAGTAAAGCATTTCTGAACAGAACCAAAATGTGGTATTTTGCACACAGAGATCTTAAAAGAAATGCTATGACTAGCTGTCGTTTCTGAGGAGGAAGAGGATGGATTAAAAATGCTCATCTGAATGTCCCTGCTAACAGACATAAATGATTGCTTTCTACTCAGTCCCCTTTTCTCCAGTATGGACAGAACCAGGATAATGTCATTATGCAGAAAGTATGGCTCCCCAAAACTCAAAAAAATTTTTTTTTTGAAAATAGAAGGAACAAAGACCTGTTTCACTAACAGCTGAAATTGCGGGGAAGGCCTTGACCGGAGCAAGCAACATTGTTGAGGTGCTCCCTTTGCATCTTCAATTCCCCTCTCAAAGGTAACAGCACAGTGAGAAGACATGAAAGGACTTCCTATAGGGAATCCAGACACAAACAAGGCTGCTCGTGGTCATTTCCTCCTTTCATGGCCTTCTACCTCATGGACGTCTTGGGCTGCCCTTGCCTTCTGGGCATACTGCAGGTTTCCAACGCAAGATACGGTGGTGCTTATCATTGCTTCCATCTGAAAAGACTTGAGATCAAAATCAAGATATTTTTCTCTCTTATGCAGGAGTCTGAACTAGGTTTGCTTGGATCAGGAAAAAACCTGCTTTTATAGATACAACACAGGTACTTTCTGCAAAAAACAGAAAGGTGAAACAGGTACATATCCACAGTCTGTCAACACTGCGTCATTCTTGGTCACAGAAACAAGAAATCTGAATTTTGTAGGTTCAGAAGAACATAAGATATCAACAGATGCCACCATTTCATGTGTGGCTATGCAGGATCGAGGTTCTTGGTCCTGTTCTCTCTTCACTCCCAGCTTTACAAGCAGAAAAGTATAACGGGGTGTTTGTGGCAACCCCACAAGCAGCAGAGCATATGGCAGCATATTACAGGTGGTGTAAGATGTCATTAAACCATGCCTATTGCAAAATGATGGTCAAACTCACAAACATATCACTGACAGGAACTTGTCAAAGTGAAGGTTGCATGTTTTTCACACAACCGAGACAAAAAAGATAACAACGTGTTGCATGAGGGCCACACAACTTCCCTGATGCATGGTCAGCATGCTCAGGAGAGCTGCCTGTTATCCTGAGGTGAAGGAGTCACTCATGCAATGGAAGGCAAAAACATCTCTATGATCATAGCTGTCTAGGATAATTACCATGACCTTCAGGAAAAAAATCATGGTAGGTAAAGTCAACATGCTTTACCACATATAGGTAAAACACGTCAGATTTCCCTTAGCCATAGTCTCAGAGAAAAACAGAAAGTCAAGAAAACTTATCCATGGTAGCTGCATGGCTACTTGGAGAACTCAGAAGCAGTTAAAGGAGCACCCTTTAAATTGTGTGGCTGCTCTGCCAGATATCTTCCCCGGAGAAAATAACCTTTGGTGTGCTGTGCTTTGCTATGCTGGTATCTCCCTGTCTTGGAGAACAACCTTGCAGTAATTCTCAAAGGACTAGCAGGGTTCAGAGGAGGCTCTTAGAGACAACCCCTGCTGGTCAAGTAACGCTGTCTTCAAGACAGTGGATGCTGTAGGACTTTTTTCCATCAACAGGTTAGGAAGACCACCAGAGCTACGGGAAGGAGAAGCAAAATAACTGTTTTTCTCGGAAAGTAAGTGGAATGCCAGGCATGGTAAACTGTGAGCTCGGGGGCAGCTGACATAGACATAGATCAGGAGAGAAGAAATCTGAAGAAAACACTGCACAAAGAAGAGTAATAAAGGATTGAGAAATGTGCCGGAACAGAAGCACTTTTTTTCCTGTCTGAGACTTTTCTTATCAGTCACAAGGTAGATCAGAAGCTGGAGGCAGAGGAATCATCGCTGTTTGCTGGCTTAAGCCTGGAAGGACAGTCTCAAAAGACCAAATCCTTTAGGCTAACTGCCTCAGTAAATTAAAAGCTTGGGACCAAACCTTACATGACTCCATACTGATGGATGGCACAGAATTAAAAAGACATTTCTACTTATTTCTTACTTCTTCACAGTAAAACTGACTCACACAATAGACTCAGGTCACTTAGGAAGCATCTAGAAAGGGAGCTCAGGTAAGCTTGACCACAGAATTAACGGGGATGTAAAGAAGAACTCATCCAGAACTTTGTGCTGCTGACAAAGGCCATTGCAAGCAAAGCAGAGAGTCAGGTTTCTTCCCACTGGACAGGGAAGATTTCTTCTACCCGACTGTGTTCTGCCTCTGTACTTCAAATTCATTCCCTCCTCCAATGCTTATTGTTCTATTATTTTGGGAGTGAAGATGGGGGGGGTGGGGAAGGGAAGCAAAAATAATGCCTTCATTGATATTTACCTTTAACAAAAACATAGTAAGAGGAGACAATACTCCCTTTGCTTCTGCATGTGTATCTGCCTATGTCTCTGACTGTTGCATTTTTGGTGTACCATTCTTTCTCATTGGAACTCCTTGCTTTTGCCGATGGGTCCGAGTTCTGGAAATTCCAAGTCACAGGTCCCTCCTCGTTGCACGTCAGCCTTAATTCCTCCCCTTTATTCACAACCCGTAAAGACTCTACATGGGACAGTGAACCACCTGGAAAAAAAAAAAAAACACAAAACAGAATATCTGTCAATACAACACTATTTTTTTCTGCTGCAAAATTATTATTATTTATAGCTGTATACATGCAACTAATATTTTGGGAATTATTTCTTAAAAATACTAAGCTGCAATGGCACTGTGCTATTCTACAGGCACCTTTTGGCTTGTAAGACCTTTGGCACACAGAGAAAATAACCAGTTCAGGTGGAAACTGGCCTCTATAAAACCTTTTGAAACTAAAGTTTCAGATGCACCACTTTCTGCAATGTTTTGGCTTTTGAATGGGAACAGACCCAAGCTATTTAAAAATTAAATTCAAGAACATATGAGTCTGATCCTACATGGCAGCACTTTTAATCATTCTTTGTCATTTACTCAGTATGTTGCCAAGAACTAAAGTTTCCTTGCTCAAGAGTTATCTTTTTATAACTGCTCTCTCATGTATTCAGATGCTCCACTCCTACTCTTGAATTAGAAGTGTCCAGTTTAATGAAGGCTTCAGTACATGCTTTCCATACTTGCTTATTTCTTCACCTGAAGTGCCAATTCAACATTTCTTACATCCAAAAAAAGAAAAAAATTCATGCAAAATATTCAAGTTTCCATCCCAGCACTACCAAATTAGTTTCACTGAGGCACCAATCTACCAGTCACCAAAGCTGCTCTAATTGACCAATTAGCTTCTTTTTCACTGAACACACCAAAACGCAATGTTTCAAAAGTTCTCACAAAATAAAGCTATGTAACATTTGCAGCTCCAGTTCACAGTTCCCAACTACCTCCCAACTGTCTACACAGAGAAAGCAGCACTTTCAGGCTTCTCTGGCTCTACCGATAGGTTCAGCCAATCAGGGGGTTGCTGAGTTAGCATACCCATGATCTGAAAGTCTTAGTGAGCCTACAAAAATGGAGCTCATAGTCAAAAATCCAGAGAAATTCTCCCTGTTATGGACCTACCTGAACATCAGAAGAACATATGCAAATACTGAGGTGACCCTGCAGTAACAAACCCTTCCCCTTTCAGAGCAGCTCTTCAGTCCAACAAATAATCCTTAGCTTACAAGAACTGTACTGTTTGCTCATGTCACAGAGTTGTACAAGACTGTACAACATCCGTGTGTAGTAGCAGAGTCATGCCAGTGAAAATAGTACTTGCCTGCAAAAACCCACTCTGCAGCTCCATTCAGAGGCTGAATTTCCCTACCCACACAGATAACAACAGACTTTCAGGAAAACAATTGCATAATTAGTTGGGGTGAGGTTATACACTCCAGACTTAATTCACTCAGCTCACAGCTTTAGTCGTTCTTAAGGTATATACTGGATTAAGATCGGGTCAGGTAACTGCTCCTCTTCCTGACAAATCCACCACAGAGCAGGAAGCAAAGGATGGTCAGACCACCTGCAGAGCCTAATTACTTTGTTTGTAGTCTGGAAAGAGTCCTCCTCGGAATCAGAATTTATCAGTGTTAAACTCAACTGGCACTCATTCTTCCAGTGTCACCAAGTAATTTTCCACATGAGGTCCACTAATCCTGCATACATGCTTCCATGACTGAACGCATAAACAACCACACTAGAAATAAAAATTGCCAGAAAAATGCAGAAAAAAACCAACTATTAATTTCAAATCTGCTACCTCAAAGTGCAAGTGTGTGTCTGAGCTGTGGTACAGTAGCTCAAACAAGAAGAGTGAAAGTCCAAGGTCTCAGAAGCACAAGTCCCAGTCAGCAGTGGCATGGTAGGCAGGAAAGCTGGAAAAATCCTTTGCCCTGGGCAAAGAGGTGCCTGACTGCAGTGCTGAGGCAAGAAGACCTCTGATTTTCAAACCCCTCAGATCAAAGCCAGGAACTTTCGGCATGTGAGAAGACAGAAGACAAAGACCTCCTGAACAACCATGCAGATCCTTCATGGGGATGTCTTTGGAAGACTTCTCTCCTGCTTCCCTCAGACCACAGGGCACTTCAAGTGACAAATTACATGAGCTGCATGAAACAGCGAAAGTGTGGTGTGGTATAGCTATTCTGGCACTAGCTTCACAGACGAGTCAGGGAAGATTGAGAAAGCAGAAGATGTGGACAACCTTCACTGGCATCACTCCATGCCTGCAGCCAGCAAGGTCTCAGCCCAGGCCCTGCCAGGGAGGTGCACATGTAGCTGGACTGGGATGGCCCCCACTGCCCTCTGTCTTGAGCAGCACAGTCCTGGGCAGGTCACACAGCCCCTGCCATGGAGCAAACATCAGCATGCGCCCTCATCACGCCACAGGGCAGCCCTCCTTCACCAGCACAAGGGGATGTGCTGCTGTGGCCTGGCCTCAGCTCCCAACCCCTGGCACAACGCAGGCAGCAGGGATGAGCACGCCAGCTCGCTGGCCCGTGCTCCCCCTCCTTTGGCAGCAGCCTCAGCAGCAGCAAGAGGTGGCTTCATTCCAAGTGTCCAGGGCTACACGGAGAACAAACTCATTTACATGTCCCTGAGGAAACGCCAAGCCAGCCTGGCTTGCTGAACGGCTCCCTCCACTTCCCTCCTGGGTATTTATACAGCCCAATAATGACATAGGGGCTAAGTGTAAGCTCCAAACTGCCTGGACAAACCAGCCTGTAAAGACCTGCAGACAGTCATCAGGCTTCTCCTCCTTCCCAAACCCACCTAGGCACCCAGCCCTAGGGCACAAGGGTGTGTGAAGGTCATGCGTAGGGTATCACCAACAGGTTTGCAGAGGAAAAGGGACCCATTAGAGGTAGCAGTGTAAAGACTAATGTCATAATTGACCTACTGCGTGAGGATGGATCTATCAAACCATACACATCACTGTGTTGTGTGTAAATTCTGACAGGTTGTGCAGTAACAAGTGCTTCCCCTCATGAAGGCCAGCTCAGTAGTCCTACAAATACTCACTGCCATGTCCCTCTGATGCACAGCACAGCATTGCACAGCTGGACTGGACGTGTAATGGCCATGTCTGAGCCGGGGGGAACATTCTTCAAAACCCAACACCACTTGCATGCAAAAACACTCTCTGTAGCTCCATTCAGAGACTGAATTTCCCTACCCACACAGATAACAACAGACGTTCAGGTAAACAATTGGATAATTAGTTGAGGTGAGGTTATACACTCCAGACTTAATTCACTCATCTCACAGCTTACGTTGTTCTTAGGGTATATACTGGATTAAGACCAGGTCAGGTAACTGCTCCTCTTCCTGACAAATCCACCATAGAGCAGGAAGCAAAGGATGGTCAGACCACCTACAGAGACTAATTACTTTGTTTGTGATCTGGGTTTCGAAGGAAGCCCTTGTTCTCTCCCCATCTCCCTTGGATGAAGATTTACCAGTGCTAAACCCAACAGACAAGTCCACCAGCGCCTGTTTTTCCAGCACCACCAGAAATTTTCCATGAGTTCCACTAATCCCCTACATAAACTCACATGACTCAACAGATTAAAAAAGTATGCCACAAAAAATAATTACCAGAAAGGTCAGAAAAACATAATTTCATACTTTTATGGAATGTTTATGACTCTTACCTACTCTTTCCCCTAGCTCTCATCCTATCCGTTCAGGTTAGGAGTTCAAATTTTTGCAACAGTTACTATCCGGACTATCTAGCAAGTTACTGAAAAGTTTTTAAATGTAGTAAACAACACAGCAGAACATGATCTATCCAGATGCACAAGAAATATGTTATGTACCAGAACTGGAAAAAGAAACAAAAAAAGAAAAAAGAAGAGAAAAGAAGAGGAAACAAGCACACTGTGGTGAAGTATCACTCATATTTTGAGATGATTTTGCTATGGTTCCTTTTACGCAATCTATGAATTCTCCTCAAAACAATTTACAAATTGAATAATCCCTTGTGCAAAGGATTCCCAGAGTGTAAAGGGTTTTCTTCTCTTGCCTTCTGAAAATAATGTCTCTTCGGGAAAACTATGACGGTGTAAGGACAACTGGTTGTAAACACAATGACACTTAGATTTGCTTCGTATTATGCACCAAAATATCCTCTGTCTTTAAAAAGAGAATTAAAATGGTGTTTAGAAAGATGAGAATGACTTTCTATCTTCTTTTTGGAGGAATAATTAAGTGACAGAAATCTGAGAGTTTAACTAACAACTTGTAATCCGGTGTACTAATCCCCACAGCATGTGTCCATCTGCTCTCTCGTCATCTTTTCCCAGACTCATGTCTGAGACTGCTCCATCTGTATGGCACCCCAGTGATAGGGCTCTTTCCTCTTTTCCCCTGTTCTTGGGGACTCCAGTAACATCAACCATGTAATCATAGCCATGACACCAAGACTCGTAATTCAGGAATCAGTTGTGTTGGCAGTATATATGCCAGAAAGAGTAAGGGATCTCCAAGTGCCAAACCCCATGGGATACAGTGCCTGCTGTACCCAGAGCTTCCTCCCAGAGCTCTGTGGTCAGTCCAGGCAGGACCAGGGCTTTACCAGTCACTAGCACGACTATAAACTTTCTGAGTAATGGGATGGAGGAACCCACTGCTATGTCCCCACTGAAGTTTTCCAGGCGTGGGTATGCATCCTTTCTCTGTTATCTGCCCCACACCTGGGCATGCCTCCACCCTCTCTCCACCTCTTTATACCTTTGAAAAGGAGGTGGACTACTACTTCAATATTCAGATGTGTCCCCATCTCAGTGAGGCTCACCTGACCACAGGAACAACTCAGGACAAGGAGAAGAGAGGAAACCTGTCTTCTGCCCACATGGGTCCTGTGGTCTCAAGTGGGGCAGATGATCCCACTGTCGATCACAGATTGTGGATCCCACCATGACATTCAACATTCCCCACACACTGCATAGCCAGAGTACCTCACTGGGATTCTGGATGACCCTCTGGAGCTGTCCTCAAGAGCAACTAGAGGGTGTAGTTATTATATGCTAACAAAAATACACTGATAATGGCAAATATTTAATAAGTCAGAATTTAGAAAAAACTAAAATAAACTGCTAAGCTCAGAGTTGGACAGCCCAAGTTCCATTTTGGATGTACTAAATTTGAGTGCTACAGCTGAAGAGCTTCACTTCCACAACCCTAACTTCGCCTTGTAATATGACAAACTCGAGTTAAAAACTACAATGCTGGGATCACTTGTGAACAAGGCTGTGTAACTGAAAAAACGAATATATGAATATATTAAAACAAAGGAAGAGGGAGGAAAGAGGAGGAGTACAGCAGTTGTGAATTCTGCATGCAGAAGGAACATCTGGAAATCCAGGCTGGAGGAATTAGAAATTCAAACAGCTCTAGATAATACTGATAGGAAGTGCAGGTCAAATTGCAGGGATATGATTAAGGACAGCAGAATGTTCCTGTAACAATTAAGGGATGTGCAAACAACAAAAGCTCTGGCTAAGGAGTGAACCATCCTGGGAAAAAAATACTTATGCTGGAGCTTTTCAGCCTCAGCGCAACACTGCTGTAGCATGGAAAAGCACATCAGGTCAAGTCCACATCAAGCTCACAAGCAACTGGAAACCATCTTCAGCTGCCAAGAAAACAAAGGATGTGGGACTGCCATGGAGTAAGATGAAGAGTCAAACACTGTGGATTTTATTCCCAGCTCTGCCACAGATTTCCTGCACAGCCTTAGGCCAACAGGTTAGTCTCTCTGTAGCCACTTCCTCTTTCAACTCTTATCTAAACATTAAAAGGAACAAGAAGTTTGTGGCAGCTCTATAACACAACAGATTGCTTCCAAATAAAAATAAAAACAAAAACCCCTGTGCCTTATCCCATGCCCTTCCACTTTAAAGTTGTGTCAAACATCTCCCAGGACAGAGGCACAGTGCAGCTTCACAGTGCAGCCACAACCTGCTCACATCCAGTACCAGCCTCTCTGCCAAGCCCATGGGACTGGCAGCGCCCTGCCAACAGGTTCATTGCTGCTCAGCAAGGGCAAATCCCTCACCCTGCCTCCCCAAGGGCTGGGACACACTGAAAGGGCATGGCAGGCTCTTCTGAGCTTCTGCCTTTTCTCCTCGCAGTCGTCCATAACTTTCGTAGTCATCATCATGTAGGCTGTACAAACACTGCACAACGAAAACAATGACCTGACCATGACCTGATCCTGACCGTGACTTCTAAAGCAGTTAACGTTTTTCTATCATAAATGCACAGAGGAACTACACTTTAAGTGACAAAATGTCCACAACTTTTGTGTAAGATTGTGGGGATTGGATACAACTGGAGAGACTATTTTTTTCAGTGCCTGTGCATTCTGGGCACTGGCTTCATTTCAAGGGCTATCACACAGACCTCACTCACCGTGGTTTTTCATCTACAGCAACATAAGAGAGCAGAAACAAGAGATACGCTTTATCAGTTAAAGTAGTGGCACTGTTGTAGATGCAATGGTCCCGGAGTATCAGCAAGACATGGCTTGCAGGGAAGTAATATCCTCTTTCAGCATACCCAGCACTACTGGAAAATATGAACAAGTTTTCAGACACACAAGTCCCCTGCAGGTCTGAAAGAGCAGAAGCAAAATCATCTCTTTTACACAAGTGCAGAGGTCCTAGCCAGAAGCCCACTCAATCTTTTCCAGAGTATTTACACACAGTCTAATTGAAGAATATCACCTTTCCAACTCTGTCTCTTATTTGTTAAAGCCACTATGACAGTTGACATATGCTATGATGGACATGAATGTAGATTCTTTCAATTACATTTTCTTTGTCCTGCCATTTCGTGCCCCAAGGAAAAATATAAAGTGTCAAACTTGCATGTTAATCGCACTGAAACAACTTGAATTTACTCTGATGTATAAATCTCCCAGATTTTTCAAAGGAGACATGCTATCATATGCTTACTTGTTTTATTCCACTTCACTAAACAGACACTCTCCCTTATGCTAGATGAAAAGTTTAGCAATGGCAAATGTCAGTTTTAAATTATTTGATCTGAAAGCTACATCAGCTCCCGTTTCAGCCAGGCTGTGGGGGAAAAGGTGGCTAGCAAAAGAAACCATCCACACCAACGCCCACACTAGTGTCTTCCTCAAAGACATAGACCAAAAAACACCCAAGACATGATTGTCCCTGCAAGTGTCATGGACTCTCAGCATATCTGAATGACACAAATCCTTGCTGACTGTCTCCTCTGCCCCAACTTCTTTTCAGAGACTGAAAAATTATCTGTCACTGGACACATACTTAAGTCTAGGCTGATTACACTTCCCTGCAGAACTAAGCGGTTTGTTTCTAACCCATCTCACAGGGTCGGTGCTATCTGCTGGCCAACAGACTCCTCAAGGCTGTGTTTTCCAAGCAGAAGCGAAGCGCTCACGAGCTTGTGCTCGCTCTGAAGTTTTGGATTCTCAGAAGCTATATATTACTAAGCAGAAAACCAGGATAGGATTAAAGAGGGCTTTGACTTTTACCCAGCTGCATGAAGGCAACCCCTGTCTTTCCACCCAGCCCGGCTTGCCCCCTCACCCTGAAAGGGAAGGGGGCAAAGGAAGGGCACTGTGGAGAGCAGGAGGAGGGAACTCGCCAGCACAGCACTCAAAGGCGCAGCCAAGCTGACTCCATCTGCAAACAGCATCAAGGAGAAACAGAGATCTCCCACACAAAGAGCAAGTGTGGAACCAGCCAGCTGATTCCCACCCATGGCAAACCCAAGAGAGGAAGTGGCAGGAGGTTAGAACAAAGGTTGTCTTTATCATCAGTAAAGCATGGGGAACCACAGAAGCTGTGGCTGTGAGACACCCCCTTTGCAGTGATGCCCCATGGTAAGCTTTCAGCTCCACAGTCTCTGGTTGAACCTACATGGACCTGCCTCATGACACACCTCATGCCCTGGCAAGGCACTTCACAGAACAAGTAAGAGGCACTTGGTGCTTACTACTTGCAGAGAAAAGAGCTCAGGAGACTGAGAGGACACCCAGCTACACCTGGAGAGAGGTTATGCACCCCTCCGAACAAGATCTGGTCAATCAGGAAGAGCCAGTAACAAAGGCAGGCGGAAAGATGACAAATCCAGCCAGCTCTATAGACCCTGTACATCCCACTCTCCAAGAGAGACATTCACAGGATCTTCAGGCAGGGTAAGCGTTGAGCACCTGGGACAATCGCTGGCTTGTGGGTGGAAGCCAGCAGCTCCTCCTGCAGGGGGTCTTGTCACACCAATTAGTGATGTAGCTAACAGCACTTTGCTTCAGAAGCAGGCTTAGCAGACCAGATTCCTCACATCACCTCCAAAACCATGTGAGAGCTGCCATATGCATGCAAGTACAACACCCCCTCAAGGCCCGGGGCTGGGGGAAGCAACTGCACCTTCCAGAGACAGAGACACACCTTCCTCTTCCCCACTGGCACTATCTCCCTTGCTGGGGTGAGGAAAATCCAGCCATGCAAACAGGCTATTGCTGAGCAGCTTGCCCTTTCTGACAGGCATCCCTCACTCTGCAAATAGAGGCGTTTGGCAAAGGCAGACATGTAGCTGAGTATAATTCTAGTTTAGCACACATACCAAATCGCTGCAGCAGGATCAAACGCCATGCTGCTTTCCAAGGCTGAGTACAGTACCTCCCTGAATCCTCTTTTCTTGAGAAGCAGTTATGGCTTTGGCACTTTTTCTGTTGCTCTGGGGTTTGTTTTTTGAAGGAGTACCACGTGCCCTACAGCAGCCCAGTCACTTATCTTGAAGCAGTTATGTGTGACAACCTATGCTAGGTGATTAATCCATTTCATTATATTACATTGACGCGCTATGGTCTCTTACATCTAAACTTCCCACCATGAAGGAATCTACAGGCAATGTATTAATGCATAAAACCAAACCCAATGCATGACTGACCTGCCAGGTTTTTTTTTACAACTAGAATGTTCTGTGCTTACAACAACTACCTGATAATTCTTATCCAAAGAGAAATACAGAGGACAGCTAAATATGTATGTATGTACATACACAAGTAGATTTGCAAAAAAAAAAGAGCAACTGTATGCCACAACACTTGTCACTATTGAGATTTATACATTTAGACTGATCCTCACTCTTACTGAATTATTGCCTTCTTCCCTCTAATTTCCAAAATTACTTATTAACCAGCTGTTCCCACAGTTAGTTTTGTCAGCTGTTAGACACATAAATAAACAAATTATAAAGTAAGTGTGGAGAATGATTAGAAGGAACGAAAAAGCACACTAATGCACAGCGTATTCATATTCAGCTGTCATGCGCCCCATCTACTCCTTTAATGGCTCTTTCTTCTCACTTCTCTTTGCTGACATTTACATTAAAAGGTGCAGTGTCTTTCAACTTCCATTTTGAACGAATGTTCCTTGTAATGAGCAACATAGGCTTGAAAGCATCTTTTCCGAAATGCAGTGAAAAGGTAGTTTTAATGAAGAGAAATGAGAAAACTGGAGAACAGTGAATCGTTTTGCAGTCTGAATTAATGCCTATTTGGAAAAGGCTCAACTGAGGAAGGAGATGTAAGACTTTTGGCAATGCGAATTCTAATTATTTCAAGTCTTGGCAGTAATTTTATCAAATAGTAGCAATTTCATTAAAAGGTGCACTGGTAATCATCTACATAAGGCCTCCAGAGGGGAAAATATACCAATAATTGCATAATTATGTTATCACTGCTCGTATGATGGACCACATTAAATACCACAAAGAAGAACATTGCTTTTTACTTTCTCTAGATATTTAGTTCAGTACGTTTTCCTAGAAGATTACAGCAATAAACAAGACTTTCAGATTAACATGTTCACCAAATTTTGTAGAAAAGACACAGCTATCTTTTATGTCCATAATACTTTGTATTCTCTTTTCCTTCACTGAAAGAACTGACAGATCAATTAAGAACTGACAGAGAAAAATTCTGGGTTTAGTAAAAAGATAATTTATACAGTTGTGTTACCAAAATACAAGTCATTGCATCATGTCATTCAGGTACATGGCACAGGATCCATTTAAGAAGCAGGTTTTAGGATATTTCAATGTTTGTCCATATAAGTTAGGTGTATCTATTCAGAGATTTTTTATAAGCCTACAAGCAGTTAGATTGCCCTTGTCTAAATAACATTTAAACTTTTCTATTGAGATGTCAGTAAAAATTCTTGTAAAAGCATTGTTTTACAGACAATACCAAATCTAGTAACTAGTTTTTTAGTGAGGTAGCCAATATATTAGAGAAGTATCTTTGCATATGCCTTCTCAAACTATGACTAGGACAGTTTCTGGAAGAGTCATTGGCACATTTTTCAGAACAGCCTCAGGTGAAAGATTTCACCTCAGACCATCACACTAACACCCAACAACATCTGTCACTGATGTTCTCTTAGATAGAAGTGCTTTGCATAGAGACTTGGATATATTCCTGACAATTCAGTCTCATTTCCTCAGTCTTCTGGCAATGAGATAAATGACTTGGCTGTTGAACATCATCTCTAGTATCAGCAGAAGTCCAACTTGTAGTTTTTGGTTTTAAATTGTACTTTATTTTCTAGTTTATTTATAAGCCATATCACAAATTACGTATACATTGCATATGCAGAAGTAGCTGCTTACTAAAAAGTAGCCCTCCTTCCTGCTCCAGGAGAGGTACACAGAGGACTACATAATGTGAGTGCAGCCTGAGTGCCTGCTTAAACAGGGAATCCCATTTCAGCATCTCTTCTGCATGTATCTATTTTATAGGAGGAGACCAGAAACACAGGGCTTACTTCTACTCCTTCCATTTAACCTCTTTTATTGTGCTGCATACCTCAAATCCTAGGTATGATAACATTAACACTACTGCAAAGTCAGCAGTTTTATGTATAATACCTGGAAGTCAGACATGCTATGGAATAGGAAACTTTAACAGCTTGTGTTAAAATGAACACTACTGGGAGGAAGCTTTTATTTTGTGGAAGATAACAAAACTTCTTCTCAAAGTTTAAAAGTTATGCTCATCCAGGCATAGAAAGAACTTCCATGATGTAGACAATGGCAAACAAAGAAGCATCAAAAGTGAAGAAGAGAATCAGCCAACCACTGAGCACAGAAAATGAATGCCTCAGTATCGGGTCCTAGCACAGAATTGTATACAAGGCATATTAACAGGACCATTTCAGGTAAAAATACCCTATTAAGCTGCATATTTAATTTAATATTACATGGAAAGTAAAACCACAGCATTTTTATAATGCACATTTTCCTTTTAAAAGGTAAATATACTCAACAGTGATTTTGAAAATACAACAACATAAATTTAAACTTACAGCTCCTCTAATCATTAAAAAAATAAAAGCAAAATTTTATTCAAGGTGTACATTTGCTGTCAATATTTTAAAGACAATTTAACTACTGGTTTCATCACAGTCAAGTCCCTGAGCACCTTTAGGCAGGTTGTGCTGCAGCAATAAACCAGCCTTTGGCATTTGGAGTTTCCTGGCAGGTGCAGAGAAAATATTTTCTTTATTTCAGTTCATTCAGAAGAATTCAATTAAGCAACTAGTCCATTCAAAGAGGAGCTACTGATCTGGAGCTGAAAAAAACCATGAATGTTTCTTTCCATTGCTATTCTAAGAATAAGGAGAGCATGACATGGACTAGTTCTAAAATTTTTGTAGCAGAGTGATTAGAAACCACCAGTTTTGACTACAGATAGGCCTTTCAGGCATTAATTCTTTATTTCAAAACATTTCTCAATGAGTTTTTTCTTCTGAATTGGCTTGCTTCTATGTGGTTCTATTTCTTTATCTAACAGAAGAACATTTCAGAATTCTTGTTTCCTTCATTGTAATCGATGCAAATCATCAGTAAAAATCAATTATCTAATACAAGAAATGTCAACATTTTCTGTTTTCATACTAAAACATACACATGAAGAATCAGGATCAGTGTATATATAACAAGCTACATAATTGCTTAAATACAGGCACAGTGATTAATCAAAGTAAGTATAACATTAACTGCAAAGGCTATATTTAATTAAAACTCTATCTCAACGGTAATAAAGGAGGTTAAACCTTTCTTTGCAAAATGATTAAGTACAAATGCAAAACAGTTAAAATGAGGCTTACTGTTGGCTGATTTAAATCATGATTAAAATCAGATTTACAATGCTTTGAATCAAATTGAAGCACGTAGTACAGGGGGAGGTAACCATTTTATTGAACCTGGAAACACTGCATTTCTCATCTGCAGTCAGATGTCAATTTTACACGCCATATCTGGAGGAAACGCAAACAAGTCTGAGAGGGCTGAGAAGAGCAGGAGGAGGAGGAGTTACAAAAGATACTCCAAAAGAAAATGTTGGAAAAGGTTTATCATAGAAAAGAGAAGCCAAAGTGTTTATATTGTCGATGTATAAAATATTATTATAAAAAGGATGGTGATGAGCAGTTAATTATATCCAAAAGACCAGGAGAATAAAAGGATGGAATTAGGCAACCAGCAAGGGAGATTAGGTATCAAAAGAAGCTTTTAACCTTTAATAACTATTTACAAGAAAAAACAGGTGGTAGACTCTGCAGCACAAATCTGCCTTAGAGCAGGTTAGAACAAAAGTCTGTGTGGAGAGATCTGCTCCATCTGACTACAAGGAAGAGCTGGGGACAGACCAGATCTCTGCAGGTCTCCTCCAGCCTTACTCACAGAGTTCTGTGGGAGCTTCCTAAGACTTGCCGTGTCTCTTAGAAACCCAGCTGCAGGAAGAAGATGAATGCATGAGAAAGTCAGATTTCATTCAGCAAAGAATGAAGTTTCCAGTCCTGAGGGCTGCAGACAAAACCTTCAACATGTGACATCAGTGCAGCCATTAACTCCTGAACAAAAAACAGATTAAGTAAGAGAGCCAAGTGCAAGTTTTAAATCTCATGATATCCGTCAGCAGGAATCTAGATAGTTCTGAATGGCCTAGGTATGCGAACACCCCAAACACTTCTATTACACAGCTCACTAGGATTTTCCACCCCTTCAAAGCATGCAGGCTCTGAATGACAGGTTATAACCAACAAGCCTGACTTCTTTTTCCTGTGTGGCTTTTGCACAATGCCTTTCTGTAAAACAAATCCACTCCAGCCTTCTCTTCTCCAGGCTGAACAACCCCAGCTCTCTCAGCCTGTATTCACAGGAGATGTGCCCCAGCCCTCTGGTCCCTCACGAGGAGCATGGTCATCCAGCATGAGCAGAGGAGCACTGCTTAGCTTAACACAATGACTGTTAGGAAAAGAGAGGAGATGCAGGACTAACCTGGCATTTGCCATGCTTCCGAAGAACCTGTAAGAGAACCTGCATCTCTCTGATTTTCACATTTGCCTGCCACAGTTTTCATCTCTTCTTAACTTAAATCAGCCCATGCATCCTCTTTATCACTTAGATTTACAACTGTCAGTGTCTAGTTGACCAGAGAATTCTTCTCCATATCAGCTATTTAATGATTGTGTTACATGATTACAGATTCAACTGTCAAGATGACATTTAAAATTATAGACACTTAATGCAGTCAGCCCCCCACCCCCACCCCGGTGACAAAAAAAATGTGGCTCATAATGTTACCCAATGATGCTTCACCTTATGTCAGTTTCCAGGAATGACCCCTATAGAGCAGCCCAGAAGTTGCATAGCATGGTAGCAACATTAGAAACTTTTCTGTTCTTTACATGCCTGTTTGCTGTTAAAGTCAAGAGCCTTACGTGCTGTAAAAAAAACCAAAGAAAATCTTTTGCAACATGAAAAATACCATTAAAAATCCATTAAATCTGAAAACCTGTGTTTTCAGAATAAATCAATATAATCCCCAAGAGTAAATCCACTGAGAGAATAACATTTACTGTGCTTTCTAATTGGTATCCCCTAGAAAATAGGAGTCACATTCTCCCCTCAAACACAGATGTTTACACTCTCCTTATGCTTTTATCACTAACGGCAGCAATCTTGGCCAGTGGACAAACAATACACTTCAGTTGTCATTAGGCTTGGCAGCCAGCCAAGGAGACTGCTCACACGCGTAAAATTACGTTCATTTATGACTGTTTGCAGGATTCACTGTCAGGGTCCTATCGGGAAAAACCCTTCTAGTTTCCTAAAAGTCACTGAAAAAGCCAAGCACAATACTATAGAATACAATAATATAGAAGATTATTAGTAATTTAAAAATTCCTTTCATGTCAAGGTCTTATAATTTCTATGTGAATTTTCTTCAGACCTTTTTAATAAATGACCAAAAGATGTAACACGCTTTCATTAGATGCCTTAGCATCAGCTCTTCTCTCCTGCCTAAGGTTACAATGAACACCTTAAGCTCTGTTACAGATGAAAAGTCTCAACGAGGGAAGCTGCGTTTCTAAGGGACAGAAACATCTGCAAAGTTGTTTCTTGGGCACAGGAACAGTCAGAAAGACATTCCGAAATTTTTAAAAGGTAAAGCTTTGTACTTAAAGTGAGAGGATACTTACAGTAAATGCAATGCATTAAGATATCAGACCTCATTTCCTCTAGCCATTCTCTGAACAGCTGAAAGAGACTTAAGGAAATGAGTCAAAATCCTGGAAGATGTTTGTACTAGATGAAAAAGAAAACAACATCTGTAAAATCGTGTGTCACATCCATAGAGCAAGACAACGTGTAACACTTGCTCTCTGCAATGGCATT
This sequence comes from Machaerirhynchus nigripectus, assembly GCA_013397975.1. Taxonomy (NCBI): domain Eukaryota; kingdom Metazoa; phylum Chordata; class Aves; order Passeriformes; family Dicruridae; genus Machaerirhynchus; species Machaerirhynchus nigripectus. Next base: position 2,144,702 of record VZRQ01003568.1, on the reverse strand, counting down.
CATCTTCGTGGACAGAGAAAAAAAGCTGAAAAGTGGCTTAACCTTGAGCAATTACTGCCTCTCTTCTACAAGGCTGATATGAGATTGTATCAGTCATTGTGTATTGTAGATAAACATATATGTTGTTGAAACTCTTTGATGCTGTGTGGCTCTTGTTTTACCCAGAATTTGTTGTTCCTTACCTTCAGATTCCATCAGACTGTTTACTGTTCAAACTAGAAAGCAGCTTTCCTTCAAACTACAAATGCCAAGTATTTGGTATTTAGTTTGAGAGCTCCAGATATGCCTTAAAAATCTTTCTAATAACTTGGAAGTAACAACAAATTATAGTTCAGACAGAAATCCAAAGACTATAGAGATACTACCATTAGTCTCTCAGAACTGACCAGAGAGCGAAAAGGACAAGCTTCACTAGGAGAACCTCCTATTGAGTGCAATACGACTCAGATGTTCCTCCCAAGACCTGTCCTAGCTCATGTTTACATGTGCTAAAGACATATCCCTTCCAATTCCACCTGTGTCCTGGTGCAGCATGTCCCTTCTGGAGGTGACTCAGGATCCTTTGCTTAATTCAGGCACCTGCAAAGAAGCGTTACTGTTTGGACAATCACTGAGAGAGCTGAAGCGAGATGGAAAATCCACAGAGAGCCAATATAACCCAACAGTACTACAGCTGCAGTCATCTGCTGACAAGAGGCTCTCTCTGGCAAAATAAGCACATGGAAATGCCTTCAGTCTCTATGAATGGTATTTAAACAGGATGCAAATGGGAGTCTCACTTCTTGCCAGATTTGTCACATTCTTTATTATAAAGCCTGAACAAAAATCACTTACGCACTTGCTGGGAGAGGGTTCCCAGTGCTAATGAAAGGTAAAAAAGTTGAATATTGAGCAATCTTCGACATTTCCATTCTGCTCCTGGCAGTGGCCTTAGGCCACATTTCTGCACAGAGACTCTGCACTGCCACAGGGGAGGGTGGAAAAGGAGAAGGAGAGAGCAGAGATGGAAAAAGGAGTAGGGAGGGAAGGATACTCGGCTTGAGGGGGGTCAAAGCAGTGACTGAATGACAGCAATCAGAATCCTCATCAAATTCAATCTTTCTCCTTCAAGCTTCCTCCCTCATGGCTGACAGGTAGCAGGGGCCATCATGAAAACAGACATTCTTCCCTCTGGGCACAGGGAGAGTCTCCTATTACTCTGCAGCTGATTGGAAAAAAAAAAAAAGATTCAGCATTGATGGATGCTGAAAGGAACCATGTCCAGTCTTCCATGACCACAGGATGGAAATACAAGAGGCTCTGGCAGAGTACTGGATGGTGGGGGAGCCTTGGGGGAGGATAGCAGAAGCAGAGAGAAAATATCATTCCAGAATACTGCATTAAAATGAGGACTAGGCAAGCCCCAGATGGAAGGAAGTGTGGAAGCATGTTAGGATGCAAGAAAAACAGAAAGTAGTAAGGGACTATGGACAGAAGAGATTAATTGTTTACCCTTTGAGAAGCTATGTTAAGCTGCTTTCTACATCCTCCTTCCCAGCTTGCAACCAAAGGAAGAAGCACTTGACCAACAGCCAAAGAACGATACTTATTATAAAACTGTATACTGATAAACAGGATAGGTTTCAACAGGGACTGTGGGAGATCATCCCAGCCAAGTGTCTACACTGACGCAAAACCAAAAGTAGCACAGGGTCACACTAGCTCTGGAGCAATCCAGAACAGCATGTCAGCTCTGTCCCGCTTGTCACTTCTGATGTTCCTATGCTGCTGCCAGGACACGAACCATCACTCTGATACCTCCTCCAGTACCGCAAAACTAGCCCAGAATACTCCTACATCTGTATGATACACAGATGATGCACATACATACCCAAGGACAGCTGTCTTTTGCAGCAGCAAGTTATTTCTTATAACATGGTGTGGTTTTGTTCACAGAAGTTTTTGTCTGATGTGTCCCTGAAATCTCCCACAAGTAAGTGTATAAACCCAGAATGAGAGGAAGGATCGTAAGAAAGGTTCCCTCCTTGCTTCTCCAGTACTCTGGAAACTGCACCTCTGTCTTCCAGGAGATGCTGCCAGTGTGACCGTTTCCCAAGCTTTCCTTAAGGACAGTCTAACTGCAGGATGAAGAATAACCTTAAAGTGCAGGCAAGACATACATCAAGTAAAGAAAGTTGGCAGGTAATAATAATTCCAACATTTTAAAAATTTCTTTCTAGGAATAACTCATTGGTAGGAGACTTTCCCACTCCTGTGGCCACAGAATTTTGCAGCCGTATGTGGGTACTTCTAAATAAAAAAGTCCAAATTGCCAGACACCACACTTACTCAGATTACCACTAAACAAAAGGCAGCAAACACAAAAAGTTACCGAAACAAAACCAGTAACACATCTTAAAGTGAAGTGCTTTACTATGAAGAAATTTAAATTGTCACTAATGTTAATTCCTGGTGTTTCAGTGCCATTTGCTCCCATGCGCAGAGGCTGGCGGAACCCTCCCCGTCTGACACACAGGGTGCTCTGCAAAGCTCCTCTCTGTTGGTGGCAGCAGACGTTAAACACCTATCGCTGTGCACCGCTTCCCTGGATCCTCAGCTCGTTCTTAGCTAAGCAGCAAAAGAACCTTTCACGTTATCTCCTTTCAGACTTCAGCGCCCAGGGCCAAATTCCTCCGCAGGTCTAGCAGCGACCTCCTTACAGCACCTTCCCCTGGACACCGCCAAACGCCTCCTAAGCCTACAAACGATGCAAGGAGATGCACGGCGGCTCTGAAAGCCATGTGCCAAATTGCCCAGCACTGCAGCCAGATGTAGTATTTAAAACCATTAGACCTGTGCTCCATGCTTTGAGGTCAGGCAAGTAGACCCCCTTTTTAGAAAGGAGTGGAAGGGAACCTAGGACACACCAAAGTTTTAGCACCGGCTGACCTCCCGAAGGCCTGAAAGGCACCCCTCGCCCTCCTCTTCACCGCGAAGGACCGTCAGTGCCGGAGAAGACCAGCCCTGATGCCCTGTCCCGCGGCGATCCCCGCACCCGTGGCACCGGCCCGCCGGCGGGCGCAGAAGGCACCGAGCCCACCTGGCGCCCCGGGGAGGCTGCACCCCGCTGCACAACGCTGGACACCTGACGGCAGCCGCTCGTTCCTGCCCATTGTTCAACGAGCACTTAAGCGCGGGGACATTTTGTACCGATCCCCACATAGTTCATTGTCAAAACAGCCCGGCCGGGGAGATGGAGGGGGGTGGAGGGGTTCGCTGCCGCCCCCTCTCCCAGCCCCAGATACCCGCGCACGGCAAACAAAGGACTTTATTTTCCCCGGCGGGGCGTCCCACAAGGACAGCGCGGGGCGATGTCGGGTACACCGCGGGCTGCCGCCCG
>VZRQ01003568.1:2030849-2141284 GCA_013397975.1 Machaerirhynchus nigripectus | reverse complement strand
CCCGGCGCGGAGATGCGCGAGCCCCCGCGGGAGGGAGCGGAGTAGAGCCGGCCCCGCCCCGCGCCGCGCCGCGCCCCCGCCCCGCCGCCGCGGGGATGGGCGCAGGTGAGGAGCTCCCCCGCCCCCCGGGGAAGGGCAGCGCTCCGGGGTGCCTCGTTTGGGCTCACCGGAAAGCCCCTAAACAAAATGATTTAAGAAAGAAGGGCAGAGCCCAGTGACCGACTGTGCGCACAGTGCTGTCGTGGGGGAGAGCTTCCCTCCTCACGGGCAGCATTCTGCCATGCCGAGCACCTTAGGGATCGGGGCCTTGGGGATGCGTAAGCCCAAGTGGAACGGGGACCTGAGAAAGGTGGGGGGGAGCGGCCGGGCTGGGCACGGGAGCTGGAAACGGAGAGAGCATCCCTCCAAGGGCAGGTACAAAGCCTTTTGCCTAGCTTTGAAATCCTAACTGATCGCTCGTGGAGGTGTCATAGCAGTTTCTGGAGGCACCAAAGGTATCGCCTCTGTCCTGGCTCGCACCGCTGAGATCGACTGATCCCGCTGTGGGCCACCACCTATTAAGGGCCAGAGCACCTCGAGTGAGACTTAAAAGTATATGCTGTGACACAAAGCGAAGATTTGAAAGAAGTGGTTGGTTTGGTATGGAAAAGAGGAAACTGACAGGGAGCTTAAATATTGAAAGGGTCCTTAAGAAAAGGATTGTGAGCGTTTGTTTTTCATGTCCCTCAAGGGCAAGATAAAAAGTAATCCATTTAGTTCTCAGGGAAAAAAAAAAAAAGAAAAAGTCACTTAAATGTAAGGAAGCCACTTGCAAAGAGCAAGGAGGATTTAGACTACAAATGCATTGCAGAGAAGGAGTTGAGGAATCCCACAGAGGGAGTTTTTTGAACACTGATGAGACGACTGACGAGGATCTGGGAGCACTCACTTCTGTAGCTGCAGAACTGGAGTGGAGCTGCTCTTCAGGCAGAAAGAACACAAACTACACAAATGTCTAGCTTTAACGCTGCTTTGGCAGTCCGTGTCACACACTGCTGAGGCAAAAGAAAGGTGTACAGGTGACCCGGGCAAAGGAGTCATGCATGTATTCACCAGCCATGCTCTGCCCAAGCTATCTGCAGGCAGCACCTGAACAGGCAGGTGGACGAAGGACATAGTTTGTCAGAAGACCTGTAACAACAGTTCTGGATGTACAGAAAGGACATATGGCAAAACTTTCACCCAAGGAAAAGCATAAATGTAGACTTCTTGGAATGTGTCAGTACAGATCAGAAAAATTATTGAAGGCAAAATATTCCTCTTTTTTTCTTCATCTTCCTTTCTTTTTCACTCCTGTCAGATTTTTTTCCAAGGTTAATAGCTCAGTCCCACATGGTCCAGCATGAGATGAAAGTCTTGTCTTATATGTTTAAAATGGCTCTCTCCATTTCTTTACTCTCTTTCATCTCTGACAGCCAGTCTCTTTTGATGGGTGAATCCTTCCTCTGCTGCAAAATGGCATACTTTTTTGTTAGCACACCAACAATTTCAAAATCAAGTAATGTTTTAAAGTCATATTTCTTACTTACTAGGTGCTAGCTTCATCAAATTAATCCTAGGGAGGAAAAAATAACTGAAATACTTAATTTTTTCGTGTGTCCTCTATTTTCCAGGTGTCTCCGGATTTTGTTTCTGTAAGAGAAAAAAAAAGTGAGCTGGATTTCTTTGATATAAATACTTGGAGCATTTACAGTTTAATTTCTTAAAGATGCAAAGCCAGTGCAGAGTATACTAGAGGAGGTTTTCACTAAAGCATTATCAAGGAACATGTGATGTTGTTATTGTGGCAGGTTTCTCCCTGTTCTCCTTGATTAGTGCTCTTTCAGTTAGTGGCCTGCCTTTAGGTCCTGCACATCCCTGATCACATGAAGCCAAACTCCACGTGGCTCTGCATCATATGCTTCATTTTCACGAGCATTAGCTCAAAGTTAGATCTCAAAATCCAAGTGGCAACAGTATTCTCCACGTGCTTTGACTGAGTATAAATAGCAACAGTAAGGGGGAAACAAAGGTGAATTGCTTTTAACCTTGCCCCTTCATTTATTTTTAATAATTGTAGTGACAAATGCAGTTGCCCTTTCCAATGTATTGCACTGAGTGCTGTAAGTTCTCTTGTCTATATGCTGTTTGCATTATAGAAGCAAAAGAAAGTTTCTTAAGCGGTGGAGGTTTCTCTTAGGTCTTTTTCCTACCTTTGTCCAAAATATGTGAGCATAAACCAGAAAGGTTCTTCTTTGGCTTTGCAGCCAGCCTCATGTGTTCCTCTCTCCAGTTGTCACTGAGGTACTGTGGCAGTACGTTAGGACAGGTAATGCCATCTCTCCTCATCATCTGCTGGAGACAACTTGCAGTAGGTTGACATTTGGGGGGGAGTGTGGAATGAAAAGAGAGACAAGAGAGATATATAGACTTTGGACACAATACAGATTTGGAGATAAGAATTATAAGCTTGGAGAAATATGTGAAATTATATTTGAAAAGTTCACTTCAGCTTGAAATCCTGAAAGTGATTTAGCATTTGTGGATGAGCTCCTTTGAAAAGTCAATTCAAAAGATTGCTTTTACACATCCATGGGACTGCTTGCTGAAGTAAACATTGAATAGATCGATAATATTGGTGAGTTTAAGCTAATGTCTTTGAAAAACTGGTGCTCTAATGAAGGACTTGTCATTTCTGTATCTGAATGGAAATGCATTTGGAAATTAGCTAGTTTGACGGTGTCAAACAATTTATTTGCCAGAGCTATGAAAACCTTTTTTACAGCATAAATAATCTTAGAATCTATTTTATCTATGACAAAATGTATCTATTGCGAAGAGAGGGAAATACTCTTCTGATATAGCCACTCAATGCTGGCTAGAATCCTTCCTGATAACCCTGTGATAACAACTTTTTCTATAAGGTTGTACTTTCCTTTTTCTAAATTGCAGATTGACAGACTTTAGGCTGGAGCGTGGCTCTTTCATATAGACTGGCAGCCCCAGCAAGCCAGACAGCTCCAGAATTAACTCCTCTGTGATTCCTGAAGGCTTTGAGAAATTATGAGAGTTTAAAACACATTGATTTACCAATGTTGCTGTAAAAGCTATCTAATAATGAGCATAAAAGTTTGTTAAGCTTTTTAAAAGTGAAAAGTGGTTTCTGCCTTGTGCATTCATCTAAAACAGCATTTCTGAAGAGTGGCTGTTGGGAATGTCATATGACCACTGTGCAAAAATATATACTCAGCACTCTGCTGTATCTTGATCCTAATCAACAAAACCGTAGCTGTGAATTTTCTCAGCCTCTTGTTTTATTAATTAAAAAAAAGAAGAAAAAAAAAAAAAAAGGATGTGAAATCTGCTGGTCTAAACTGTTGGTACAGCAAGGTATAATCCAGCTGGACCTGTTTTCCAAAAACCTTGAGATTTTGGGACATCCCATTGCATTTTTTTTATTAATCGCCAGTCTTCTGCTCTTCACGCTGAGAGGTTAGGGTGGGTAAGTGGAGAACACTGGTAGCATTTGATAGGCGTATGTCTTAAGACTTCATCTGTAGACAGCAGGATTATAATGTCTTCCATGAAGTTTAACTGATGAAATTTCTGCTACTTTTAGAGAGATGACACTAAAATAAATTCAGATAAAGTGGACACCTGTATCTCATTCCCCCTGGAATATGAATCTTCAAACTGAGTCCATTCAGTATTACTGAAGCAGGAGGTGTGTCTTATTCCCTTTTAATCCAATTGTGTGCAATACTCACTAAATCCCATTGTGCCTGTGATCTTAAACCAGCATTGTCATCCTAGTTAATTAAAGATTTTTCCAGCATTGAATGTCAAGAGCCTAGATATAGTCATCATTGAAGCTTGAAATATATGCTGTTTTTGAAGACATCTTGTATTATCACATGCATAGCACACTATTTTAAAAACTGTTTTATCAGTCTAAGCTTAAGTGGAAAATAAAGGCTCTAATCTTCTTGATAGCCTTTTTTTTTTTTGTTAGTTTATAGCCTGCAATCTTACTAAGAAAAAAGATTTGTCTTTATGAACTGCCAAGTGTAGTTCTTGCCTTTATCGCTCGCTTTATTTGCACAGGCCACTGTTGAGAATTGACTCCATGCAGCAACCTAGGTCTTTTCAAGTGTTGTTCTGTCTTACTTAATTTTGTTGCTGGTTTGTTGTTGGTTTTTTTTTTTTAATGAGTTGAGCATATCAAAATAATTGTAGAGAAACAGCTGATGTGGCTTCCTCAAACTCATTCTCCTTTCCCAGCTTGCTGCCCTACCCATTCTTCCCTGGCCTTCACATACACAGCAGCTTCGGGCTGCAGACCCAGAGAGCCTTGTCCTTGCCCTCTCTGCCTGCTCCCCACAGGATATTAATGCCTTGGTTGCTGAAAACATATCCAGGCTCTGAATCTCGTGACAAGAACTAACTTTGCTTTACAGTTTATAAAGAGTCCTTCTGTGTTTTCTTACAGTGCTTTGCCATATCTGAAATCTAAATAAATGGTTAGACAGGGGCTTGTCAGGATTTTTTCTCTGAGGTGATTAAAGCCACATGAGGTCCAGTTGACTCCTGTGATATGTTTGCTAAATTGCACTATTTTGCATATAAATTTGGGGCTCAAATAAGAAGAAAACGAAAACAAAAGCAAAGGAACTGCCTTGATTGAGATAATATATGTCAAAATCGTGATGTGGAGAAGAGAGTTTCTCTTGCCTGTGTTCCCTGAGTAGATGAACTAAAAAGCTTGGATTTTTTATCATGTCTTGGTTGTCACCTTGCCTCTCAAAGTATCTTTCTTTAACCTATTTTAATTGAGCGTTCTTTAGGTGTATCATAAATTGCTTGGCTCTTTTTTAGCTTTGCAAGGTATCTTCAAAGCTCTTTAGGTACCATTTTGTTTACAGCTTTGTGTAGTTTGAAGAAATCTGTTGGTTCCCCCTTATTTAGCTTTAAAATTTGTTACTAACTTGGGTTGTACCTTATGGGCAAGCAGCCTTTTTTGACTCCTCCTGCTAGTGCAGCTCTCACATGTCTGTTGTGGAGCCTTCAGCCTTTGTCAGAAGAGCATCGTCTGAGCCTCCTGCTCTCTCCTCGTCCCATCTGCAGTGCCTGCTCTGCCTGCCTCCTTGTACAAAGCAAGGTGGATTTGTCACAACCCTACCACCTTGTCTGGGACAAGGATAGCGGTGTTTGGCCTTAAAAGCAGCTGTTATTTATTTCAGAGAAGACAGTTCTTAGAATAGTAAACAGACTGCACATGTGACCCATTTACTATTTTTCATAGAAAGACCCAGAAGCCTGGTCTTCTTGGCTGCCTCTCCACAAAGCTCGTCTCAGTTTCTGCTCAGTTTTCTTCAATTCCCAGGATGACCATGGGCAGCTGAACTAAATAGAGAGCAAGACACTCATTAGTTAACATTGCCATCAACTCCCATCACTGGGGAAGCTAGCCTTGAAGTTTGCTACAGATGGATGAAGTATCCACAGAGCTAACTTTGCCTTTCACTTCTGCCCCAGCAAGCTTTTTGAGTAATCCCTATTAAATTAAAATGCTGTAAATGCTGTTGCCCCTCTCTCTAGAGCAGGTGACCCTTACCAAGGCAGTGCTGCAGTGTCTTAAGGGACCACACAGCAGGTATGTATGTATTTAGGCTTTCATTACTATCTGGCTTCACAGCGCTTGGTAACCAAAAGTCTCTCAGAGATTATTTTCCTATCAGCCTTATTCCATTTTCCTACAGCTATCTTGTACTGCCAGAGGCTTTGAGGTATTTTTTTTTTTTTTTCAGTATTTGTGAATGCAGTATATATTATAATCCCCAAGCCCACAGTGCTGGTAGACATGTATAACATTGGAAGAGTTAAGGTTTGTCAAAGATGCCTCTTCATTAAGAAGCTCATGCCCATCACATTTATCATCCAGTCCTCTGTTTTTTCACCTGTAGAAGGTTTTTCAGTCTTTTTGGTAAGAGTTTTCAGAGTGGGATGGTGCAATGAGATGGAAATTTTGGTAAGCAGCCCTTTACATAGCGTAAGTGAGCTTTTGCAGACACTTGCCTCCACAGTGAATGCTCACTGCCCAGCACCTGGAAAGGCCTGCACCAAGGGATCGCACCTTGATAAATTTGCATTTTGATGACTTAGTTTGTTGGGATAACCAGAAAGAAAAAAACAGTTAGTGAAGCTACTCAGCAGTAAAAATGGTATTTGTCCCTGTGAGACAGGTACAGTAAAGCCTGCTGATACTAACAAAATGATCTAGACGTAGAAGGCTTGTGAATTTGGATATTTTGTTAAAAAGGATGGCTACTCATAATTTTTTCTTCTCCTCTTCTGAGTTTAAGCATATTTACTAGGGTCATATCAATTCAGTATGCTCAAATTCAGACAAATGAGTTCCAGGATATGTTTTTTGTGCTCCCTTTCCTGTTTTATCTCAGTTCTTTTAGGGAGTTGATATTAAAATGATGATTACTTAAGTGTGGAATTTATCTAAATGTTTCTAAACATTTTTCCCTACAAATCTGTCTGATATGCAATATAAACAACTGCATTAATGTAAAAAAATTTCAAAAGACCATATCTGGTTTTATCCTGGTATGTTATGTTGGTTCCCTCTTGTGTGTTGTTTCTGCTTCTGAATTCGAGAGCACTGCTGGAAAACCCCTGATCCCAGCTGTGGACCCCATGCCAGGCTACAACTTGTGTACAGGTTCCTACGCTCACCTGTTAGGAGGCAACTTCCAGCATCTGTACCAAGTTGCATTTTCAGAGCTCACCGGCTTTTTGTACCTGCAGTGGAAAACCCCTGATTTTGCTTTTGCCTGTTATAAATCTTACAGACATTTATATCTGAAAGTCAGGGTCGTTAATTAACTGCCTGTAGAGCCATCCCCCGCTGAAAGGCAGCTGCCTTTGAGGAGGGAGCTGTTGTCACCTGGCAGCACACAGCACTGATTTAGGACCAGAAAGTGCCCAACTGAAATGGAGATTATAGATTCTTTGGGGTTCAGATGGAAATTACAGAGCATCCCTTTGCCATCTGCTCCTTGTTGGAAATAATGCAAATGTAAATGTCAGCTTTGCATCCTATGAGCCCATTACCCCTCTAGGCATACAGCCTTTCTTGCTGAGGGGAGGTGCATCCACTGGGACTGGGTTCTCACAGCTGATAGCATGGTTTCTGTGTCTGTGTCCGTCCCAAACTACTCCAATGTTATTCAGGCCTATGTTTGTAACATTGGTTTGTGAGACACTGGCCATGAAATGGGCTTAAGAAGTTCCTGACCCTTCTTGCCCTATTTCTGTCCCCTTTTGAGGCGCTTTAACATGCTAGCTCTTTGTTTTGCTGTCACAGATATTTTGAGGAACCGCAGAAAAGGCAACTTTTCACTGTAATCTAGTTTGTGATCTGGTTTACTGTACAGCTTTGTGAACAGGTCTATTGCCAAACTGAGGGAGGAAAAGCAATGAGAACAAGCAGTGAGAAGGAAATTACACTGGCTTGCTGCTAAAGGCAGCATCTCACACAAGCAAACACTTTTTTTTTTCTACGGGAGCCAAAATACCAAAGTAAATACCATGATGCCTCTATCTGAAGCCTGGTGTGAAGGTACTTACAGGTGATTACCCCATTGTAGGTGCACACCTAAATAGCCAGGGTGGTTGAAAAAATGGAAGGCAGCAGTCAGCTCCTCCTAGGAGTGGTTATTTTGGTTATCTTGGAGCTGTTTCCCTTGCCTCAGGTCAGCTGGCTGATTGTTTTGTGCCCAGTCCGAGTGGCTGCTGCCTCTATTTATCCTTATATTAAATGTTATACAAGATGTCAGTTATAGGTACAGTCTGTGAAATGCATGATCTCGGGTGTGTTACCAGCTCTCTCTGTGCAGCCTGCATACGGCCCATTGTTAACACAGATGTCAGCCCAGGAACAGCTTGCTTATCTTGCTACACCTCAGAGAGCAGGCAGCAATTCCCTCCCAGATTTTGCTCAAGTTCCTGTGTTAGAAGTGGATCATTTGGTTTGGGGCTTTGGAGATGAAATTAGTATAGCAGTTAGGATGTGGCTGTGGCAAATGTCCACTCAGTAGTCTATGCCAACATGCACTGGATTTATGACAGTGACAAGAAATCAAAATAACATGGTAGGGTAGCTCCTTTCAAAGGCAAATTTAAGAAGTGCTGTTAGCTGAATCTGAGTCAGTCTCAATCTGGGGTTAAGTCTTGGGGCATTTTTATCTGTAGAACTTTGATGCCATGTTAATAATCCTCACTGCACAGACACTGTTCAGCTGATAAGCAGAAACCTGCACAAAATGGAAACAATATTTAGAAGTTTTCTTTCATCTTCTTTCATGGATGATTTCTCAGTTTTTCTAACATAATCATATGATTAAGGATGTGTCATTTTGACCCTTAAAAGCCTGGAAGAACCTGAACATGTCAAGTTCCTTTTCAGTCACTTCAGAAATCCTGCAAACAAACACCGGGTATATCCAGAACTTGCAACACATCGCAGCCTTTGGGTTAGTTTGGCTGGTACTATCAGTCACTGATACAAGAGAAAACTGCAGCTGATGTTCAAAGCAATAACAGGGTCCTGGATCAGCAAATCAGCTGTCCATTTGACGCTTTTTTGCTGGTCCTAAAATCATGAGCCAGACACAGGTGATAAAAAGGGGTTACCTTTATAAGGATCCTTAGGTGGACAGTTCACCAAATGGAAAACGCCGAAGATGCACTCGTAGCCTAACACGTATGCAATTTTTATGTGCTTAGCACATTAGCATATCGGACAAAAATCCCCATTTAGAGACGTAAGTGGTGAGGTAATTCTCCCCTGGTTCAACCCTTTGAATTCCCTCTCTTTTAGATAGAATCTAAATTTGTTTATGAAAATGTGTCTCGGAGAGCTAGTTTCAACCTTGGCTTCCCTGAGAATCTAACCTTGGACCCCCAGCTTGGAGCTGCTAGGGAATTTATTTTATCTTTCTCTCTAATAGAATAGGTAAAATGCTAGCTACAAATACTATGATGGGCTACAGAGCTACGAATATATGTGTAAAGAATATAGAAAATAGGTAAAAGAAAAAAGGCAAAAATCAATTTGGCATCACATTCATTTTGTATTCATGTCATATTGCTGTGTGGTCAGCTACAGTGGATAAAATGCTACTGACTGAAAGCTCCTTGAGTTTTGCTTCTCTTAGTTACTTAATGAACACAGGATCTCCATTGAACTGAGCCAGCTGAGGCTAAGATTCACCCGTGTCTAAGCTAGACAGCTAGTTGCTGTCTGTATCTAGTGGAGAAATGTAGGCACCTCTGGAGTGACAGTCACCCAGCCTGTTGCAGGTGGGATGAACTGTCCTCTGGAGGTGTCTTTCTCCTCCTCAAAGGGAATGTAGACAACTGGTTTAGATAGATATCTCACTTTTAGGTGGCTGAAATTATGTGAAAGTTGCATATGCTATTTAGTCTCAAAAGTTAACAGGCATTTCCTTTAAATGTGTAAAAAACAATAAGGTGGACAAATACAATCAGTGAGTTTTCTATGAAAATAAATCCAAAGCAAAACTAACACAATATTTGGACATGGAGACTCAGTTACAAGCACAGACCTGTCCAGATCTTTATCACTACCGGCTATGTTTCATATCCCTTTGCTGTTTTCAGCTGTGACTGGCACAGTCTTAAACAGGTCTGCAAGTCTCCTTGCTCAGTGGGAGAACCTGCATCTGCCATAGGGCAGTGGGATTTTGGACCCCACTTGCACTGCCCCACTGGAGAAATTTGGTGAAGTTTCTCTGTGCCACGGTGTGCCCAGCTGTAAGGTGTACTGACCTTCTTTGTGTTCTGTGGCTAGTGAGGGCAACGTAGAGCTAGGTATTAGCCTTCCAGAGCAATTTGTGAGCATCTCCAGCGTGTGCTACATTCATTTCCAGCATGCCTCATGACATTCCCAGAGGGCCTCCTCAGCTGGGTGATACATACTCCTCTCTGAAGCTCCTCTGCTTTCTTTGCATCAAAACCAGCGTAGCACAAAGGCTGCGGGTTGCAAATGCCCTCACTCAGTTTCCCACTGATACATCCCGCTGTACTTCCCAAAGTATCTTGCCTGAACAGTCATCCTTCCATTACCAATGATGTGGATTGAAGAGAAGGTCCTGATGGAGGCAGCAAGCCTAGCAACTGTATTTGTAGGTAGATTCCTCCACTGTGCACACTGTCACACTTAATTCTCTCGGAGTGCTTGTAACCCAGTGAGACAGGGTGTAGCTGGGTGTCAGTAAGCTACAGCCTTGTCTGTGACTTACTTGGCTCTCTCCTCTCCATTGTGCTAGGCAGAGTTCTGTGGGGTCACATTGTGGATCTAGGCAGGGAACTAGCTGACCAGAAGTATTACTGTAATACAAAAAGGGAGGTAGAGAACAGGATTGATTAAATTTACACCACTGTCAGTGAGGAATATTGTGGACTGCAGCCCCAGCAGTTGTTTTCTAGGTCTTTGTTGTTTTCTAGTGCTAGCAAATTCTGGCCATTGCCTCTGTTTCCAGTTCCTTTAGCTAGGCTGTAGTTCCACACAGATTTAATTTCCTTCTACAGAAGATATTTGAGATAAATTGCATCTCCTTTTTCACAGACAAACTAAAGGAGACACAGGGAATGCTCTTCTCAGTTCATCTGCACTGAATCTGCTCCACAGTAGTGGAGCATCGTCAAGCAGTATGCACTTTGGGGCAGGAGAAGGTGAGGAGGTGGAGATGGCTCCCCAAGCAGTCAGAGATAGTATGGGATTACCTTTCCTGCAGCCACAGCAAGGATCTGAACTGCACTATTGTGTTTCAAAAGGGGATTTCTTCCTGGCACTAGCTCTTGAGTACACTCCAACTTGTGCCCAAAGCTCTCTTACCTGTGTCAGCTCACGGGCAGGCTGGGAGCAGAGGATTAGGGCTACTTGTGCCTTGTCCACGTGATCCCCTTTGCAAGGGATGCTACCAGAAAGCCGATACCCCCACTTTTTGACATAGATGTTACATCACTGATGTCACTACATTAAACAGCACTGGCAGAAGTACACCTGTGTTGAAAGGACCATGGGTACAAAGCATTTGTTCACAAATTGCTGGAAGACCTGAGTACAGCCTCAGGTATAATGTTTCTGAAAATGCTCAACTTACATGTTACATTTCCCACAAACAACTTTAATTCATATTCATTCATAGCCTTCTTGCACTATTTGATTGACTGCAGCTGGATAAAAAGGAAAATGTTTGCTAACTCCTTTTTAGACAAGTATGCAACAGTATCTCAGTTTAACAGCAAGCATATCTTCAGAGGGCATCTTTTTGTTACGCAAATTATGGATTTCACCCAATCTATAAAAGAGCACTTTCAGTGTTCTTCTGATTCTCTTTTACTTTTATGATAATCTGAACATTTATAAGACCAGACATCGTTTAGATGTTCAAAATAGAATAGTATTTTTGGACCGTGACATCAGTTTTTATGCCATTTCACTCTATTTTGAGCTACAATTAAAAGTTCTTTTTTAAACAAAGTGTATCTAATTTCTGTGCTAAATCAAACCAGACAACAAGAAATGTTTTTACTTTTAACTAGAATGTCATTAGAGTCAAGACATGCAAATACAACGTGGAATTGTAAGACATCTCTGCCAAAAAAGACAAAAATCAACTGTAAAGTCTTTGTCTACACTAGAAGAGGGCTTTTATTTCTAAAGAAATCCTGGCAAACCCTCCTGACGAATCACTGCTTGCACCAAAAGAAAGTGATTTCCCACTAGAGCTTGTTCCAGTTTTCTGAACAGAAGCAGCAATACCAAAACCAATTTTGCCCTCCCAGCAGCATTTGCAAGCACGACTGTGTTTCTGAGAGCTATGTGGTATCGACTCCTCCTTGACACCATTATTTCAGCAAAAATTTTGGACCCAGCTAAGGCTGTGATGAGGAGCATAAACCAAGAAAACTAGCATAGAAGTGACATTCAGTTTTACACATGGAAATAGTATGGAGAAAATATGCAACAGGTATTTTTTCCTTATAGAATATTAAGTTTGTAGATAGACCAATGCTCCAACTACATGCTGGGCCTAAATCCCATTGCAGTATGCCTTTAAAGAGACACGCACTACGTATGGGTGTGTGTGTGTGTATATATATATATATATGCTATATATACCTTTGTCTTTTCTTCAAACATATCTTTATTCTCTGAGAATAAAGCCCATGGCAAAATATGAAGTTTTTAAAAGCAACTTGTTTTTTGAAGTTTCTAGACATAGAAATAGTGTATGACCAGTGTCTCCTGCTGCAACCAGCACTGCAGTTTTTACACTCAGCTGGCACAGAAAGGTTAAACTGCATTTAACTAAAGTCCTCAATAACTTGTGCAGATTTCTTAGCCACTGGTGGCTCAGGACAGAATTTCAGCCCCTGTAGGTGTATTGTCTTCAGAATGACGCTTAGTCCTCAGCGTCCAAGAAGACTAAGTGTAAAATTCCTCTACCAGATGGTAATAAAGAAATGGAACACTACCTGTGGCCCAGGGGAAGGCTGTAGTATCTGGAACTTTGATGTCAGCATTGATTAAAGACTGGCTTTGAGATAAATGAGAGGCAAGTGAGTGTGCTTGGTTAGCTGTAGAAAGCGTCAAATATTCAAATCCTAAAATTACAGTCTTAGATCTCTACCTTTAATACTGTCCATGACTCACAGGGAGACTTGCAAGGTCATTCATCTCTCTCTTGCATTGCACTGGGTCTCCACAGCTCCTGCTGCAGAAGATGTCTTTGCCCGCATCTGTCTTGGAGAGCCATGCTCCATGGCGGGGCATGACCTGAGCTCAGACTTTCAGGTCATTGATGTTTAGAACGTATCAATTCCTCTTCTCCACCCACTGCCTCATGTTATTGTGATTTATTTTGTTTCCAGCCTATCCTTTCTCATTCCTAGCCTCCCATCCACCTCTCCAGCCCCTTCTTCTGTCACACTGCCTTACTGACAATAATGACTTTTGAAAGCTAAAAGTGGTGAGGAGTTATTTCATCTTTTGATAATTAGGAATATCTCTGCAGGTGTTCAGGATGGGATACTACACTGAGCTGAATGTGAGATACTCCTCCCCATCCAGACTGTGAACATCCAAGTAGGAGAAAGTAAATCCCACCTTTTCTAATATGCCTAGGAAGTCTGCATCTCTGCTAACCCTAGGAAATCTCTCCCAGACACACATGAATTGCCTTCTTTGTTTGACCTGTTTCCTATCCATTAAACAGACTTACTGGGACTTCCCCCAGTTTCCTTTTGGTCTCTTTCATCTTTTCTTTTCTTTTTTTTCCCCTTTGGCTTCTATACTCCATTAAAAATAAAAATTTCCTAATTATTTCTGATGTAACCCTTTAAGAGTTTCACATGATGATGACACAGTAAGGAAATGAAAGAAGAAAGATGTATTTGTGAATTGATCTGGTCACCCTCAGGCTTTGAAGTGGGAAAAATTTAGGTCTAGGCAATCCATTTCTGATGTAAATGTTTCAGTAATATATCTGGAGCCCCCATTAGCGAAGGGGCAATCTGTCATAGGCCCTCCCTATATGAGATGCTTTGTGCCCTTGTTCTGTGAAGAAAGAAAGAGTTGTCAACACAGGCGGTGACTATTAAACTGGGAACCTGAAAACATCACTAATAATGTTCATTAACAGGAAGTGAATTACTTCTTTTTTTTAACCCAGAAGAGAAACAGAGCTTTTTGATTTTATTGATATCTGCAAGATAAAAAGAAACAAAATCCCAGCAATAAAGTCTCCATATAAGCATATTTCTGTGCAACATGCAATGTGTAATTCCATGGAAACAAATACAGATATAAACTAAAAATGCTTGAGGGCATCTTTAACTTATCAGCATAGGAAAAAGGGAAAGTAAATATAAATGTCACAGAAAATATAACCAAACTTAAGAGAGCATTCATTGTGTTTAAATCTTATGGATAATATGCTAAAGATTAAGTTGCATACTAATAACACGCATTTTAAAGTGGTAACAAACAAATTGGATGAAAAGAACCAAAACCAATTTAGTAACATGATATAAATTACAATCATTCTAATACAGACCCGTATCTGGTGCAATTTCTGCTCATGTGTTTAGGAGGCTGTTAATTAGAAAATTATGACATTAGTCCCACTTTTTTTAATTGCAAGCAAAACCCAAGGCCGCAGTTTTGAGTGAGAAGGATTTAACCTCTGCAAAACCCCACTGGGCACATTAGGCAGACAAAGTTTACTAAAACTGATGTCAAATTATAGAAATCACTATTCTAGCAGCTGCTATCCATGCTGATGCACTACAGCAGCTTTTGTTTCATTGCTGCTATCATATGACAGAGTTGAGGGAGCTTCCCCATGGGAATCCTGCTGCCACCCCAATATTAGCATAAAGAGCTGAGTTTCTGCTGGGTTTGGTGACCCTGCAAAGAGATGCTGCAAGCTCACTCAAGCTTGGAAAGCAGCGCTGTCCTGTAAATAGCTTGCTGATCATTTGTCCTGGCCTTTGATACCCCTGGTGAAAGGCTGGAATAAAGGAAGCTAATAATTGCATCTTTTTCTCCAGATGTGATGGTGGAGCCTGTGGGCAGGCACATTTCTTGTATCTTAGTTGCTTGAATTGATATAAATTTTACAGTGTCTTTTTAACGAGACGGGCCAGTGGCTGCTGCCAGTGATAGAGATGCATGCATGGGAAGGTGGCAGTACTCGGTACATGTGAACCATGTAGGGTCTTCCCTCATTTTTCTAATAACTCCTGCACCAAAAAAAGGGCATGTTTTGAAGGACTTTTCATAATTCTTAGATAAAGAAAAGTGAGGAGAGGCTTTTTCCAAAAGCCCCTCTTGGAGCTTCAGCTCTGGTAGATACATGTGATGCCATTCAAGGCTGACCTCTGACCCTCTGGGTCTTGTCAGCAAGGCAGCGAGCCCCGAGTCTAGCATAGCACAGGATCTGAGAAAAGCTTGGTTAGCTTCCAAATTCCTGTATTTTCCTGCCAATTAAGATGTTACACATCTGGGGAAGCTTGATTCTGCAGCATCTAATTCCTCCAGGAACTTTCCTAAAGAAACTTGAAGTTACCTTTCTCCTCCACTTGTCTGGAAAAGGCACTAAACTTCTGATTCAAACATGTCCAGCATCATCACGTGCTGGGGGAGATCCTTCTGGCATTCACAGCTTTTTCAGGCTCTATCTGTTGTATTTGGATTCAGATATGTTGTAATTTACATTTCCCTCTGCATATGTTGTATGTCTCCAGCAAACCTAGTTTTGTAGGAAAACTTAATAATATGGTTTTGCAGAATGCTTTTTGCGGGCATCTCTAAAATACTAAGAGTTTCAATTAAAGAGAAGGGATTAACAAGGAAAAAGTGGGGGGAAAGTGAAATTGCCAAAAATTTCAAGATGTTTCCTGCGATTACCAGCAGTTTTCAATGTACCTAAGTGTTGCAGTATGAACTATGTCTTCAAGCAGTTCTTGAACCTTCACAATACAGATTTTCAGATATATTTGTTTATGACTGAGGCTTACTGCGTAATGCAAATAATGTAGCAGTGCAGCAGGCGTGAAGCATGACATGAAAAATACGATTAATGTCAAGCTCACAGATCTAGGCTCTGTGTGATACATCCTCAAAGCGCCTTTCGCCTCTGAGTTACACATTTGAAATCAGGAAGACATAGTCTAATTTTCATTATCTTTGGATGCTCACAAGTGTTTAATAAGAATGAAACTTATGCATGCATTTTCTCGTAAAGATAAATCTTGTTTGAGAAACCTGATAGCTTCTCATTGATGGCTCTTAATTCTTTTGATAAATTAGCAACTGAAAAAAGCATGGTAGGGGCAATTTAAATGAAAACAACATTTGATACAAAATGGAACAACATTTGATACAGTGGCTTGCAAAATCTTACTCTTAAAATTAATTTATAATAGCTTGGCCATAAAAATTGCTATGCAATTTGAAAAATGTGACCCTTAAGCATAACCAAACTGGACAGCTACAATGTTTTCACAACCAAAAAGCCTTTCGCCCTCCATGGGAAAAACTTTCCATAACACAGTAAATCTTTGTTCATAGAACTGTGGTCCAGACATGAGACCTCAAGTCTTCTTAGAAAATTTTATAGGCTCTGTAACTGTTCAAGACCTACAAGTACAGTATGGTTTCTTATATGATGAAATTCAGCCAGATCAATATTGCCTGACCCCTTGGGACCTCTAGGCTTGCCAGGATTTTGTTACTTGGGGCGTCTTCTGCTCTCTGACAGACACACAGCTTATTTTCATTCATTTTCCTTGCTGCTTCAAAATCCACTACATTGGATTCCTGTACGTGATCCTGTTTTAACTGAATATAATTATTTTTGATACCATTTATGATTAGTATAGATAAATGTTTTATGCACAGGGTGCCAAGTGCTGTTCCCCTCTATTCCAGTCTGCGTGATGGAAGAGGAGCCCTAATTTTCAAAGGAAGAGCCTTTGCAGCAACCCCTTTTGAAGTATGTTAAAGGTACTTTAGAAACGCAGGTATTATTAATCAATATTATGTCACTGGACTGTTGAGCATTTTCTGCCTCTCCAGAGCCTGTGGCAATAAGGCTCAGATGTTCTTCCAGTAGGAAGTATACCATCAGACACATATATCTTTGTAGTTAAATACACTTTATTATGAACATATATCAAATAGGTAAGTATTTTCAGGTGTCATTTTTTTGGACAGTGATACATTGCAGCACCGTACTCACGACTTAGGGAGATAAAAGAGATATTCCTCTTCTTTGAAATGTTATCAGAATTATTCACTCCCTTCTTTAATGTAAGTAAGTAAGGCGAGAGGTTCTATGGATTGTCAGCAACTCCAGTCTGGCACAGGGTGTAACAGGACAGACATTCCGAATGCCAGGTAAAGGCAAGGTGGCTTCTAACAGCATTACAATGATTGGCATTAACTGCTTCCAATTAAAGAGGCTTCACCTAGAGAAGAAGGCTAACTGCTTTGTCTTGGGAGGTGAGAAAACAAACTGTTCTTAAACTAGCATCCTCTTAGAAAAAAAGGGAGGAAGGGAAGCTGTCAGGAGGACAATACTTTTGCCTTTGTATTGTAAGGCCCAGAGACAAAAAGGGTCAGCTCTTCCCGAGTCTGGGGACTGACTTTTCGACCTCCAGAAGCAGCTCCGTTTTTTAACCTTCTCTGAGAGCCCATCATTAAGATACAGGATGAGTTTGGTGGGACTGGACATGGAGCTGCATTCAGCCCCTCTTCCCACCTGGAAACCTCACTGTGAGCCTACTCAGGCTGCTTAGATTAGGGATGTTGCTCAGGGACATCTCAGGGGATAGACATGTCTCAGGAAATGAGCTTGCTGTGACCAATGGATTTTCAAATGTGGACAGACATTTATTATTACCTCTGTCTGAAGTTTTTTCAGCAGTGAGATCTCATGTGAATAAAAGCCAACCGTAAGAAAAGTTACCAACATGCTTTATGCCTGTTTTTATGAGGTCTGAGACTTGTTCTAATCGAGATTCCACAGATTTGCAGCCTTGGGTGCTTCCTGTTTTGGTTATCATGGATACAAGACTTGGAGGAGAGCTTTGCAGATGGGCTTTTCCATGGCTCTATCATTTATCAGAAGGATCCCATTACACAGATGCCCTTGGGCTTGCCAGCATGCTGAGGGCAGTCACACACTAGCTGTGTCTGCACCCAGGGCTGGCAGGACAGAACCAAACTCAGCTACAGAGGTCATTCAGCCATCTGCTAGACTTTCAAATAGTCTCATTTGGTCTGGTGCAGTCCTGGCTGAGCCTCTGGGGCTCAGCCACCTCTGTGGCTGCAAGTGAGTAGTTCATGGGCTGAACCAGCATGTATGATAGGAGCCTGGCTGGAGGAGAAGTTTTTTTTTGATGAGAAAGACAAAATCCAAAGACATTTCTTCCTACCTTGCTTTTCACAACATCTTTGGTGGTGTTAATTTGTAGGTCTTTCCATGAGCACCTTCAATCATGCTCCACTGATTCTGGTTGATGGTCTTCAGCTCCATAATATGCAGCCTCTTTGATATGATGTGTGATTGAATGACTTGTGGACAAGGAATGCATTGCTGCTTTGCTGCAAGTGACAAACATTCCTTGACATGGCAAATTTCCCTAGACAGCATAGGGACAACAAGTTATTAATGGGAAATGCTCTATAATGCTGGCACCAGACTTCAGCTGTGAGATCCATAAATTCACCCACTGCTTATCAGCAATGCCTAAAGCCAGTTCTGTGCTGAAAACCTTTCCATCTGATATTTTAACTGCCATTTTCAAGCACTGAATGAGCACCTGACTGCACCGACTCTGCCTGAGCATATTTTACTGCCTAAAATACACTTAGGGATACTACCTGAAAGACACTCATCCCTCCACCCCAGCCAACACTTCAACCATTGTGGGAGTCTCCCCGTACCCCAGAATGTAGCCTCTCTCTAAGCTATCTTCTTGCCTCCTGTGTTTCCATGAAAATTTTCCATGTTTATGAATCCACATTTTCTCACGAGAAACTGTTTCATCAAAGCATTCCCTGTCAGCTGCAGTTTTCTTTCACTTCAAAGGCAAACACTGTGTCAAAGCCCTGCATGCTGGGAATTTCTAAGTCAGATGTCTTGTCTCGAATATTAAAAGGAGTCATTTTTGGTGGGGGAGGTTGTACACAACACATAGTGCCCAGTGTTAAGTATTTGAGGTAAACCACATTAAACTAGAAAAGCATCAACAGTATGTAAGATTTAGCGCTGCCTGAACTGTGACCCAGAGCTATCTTTTTTTTTCTTATCATAAACCGTGGTGTCATCAAAGTGTTGACTGTCTAGAGTAGTGTTTAAACCTATATACTTGCTAAACTCCCCGTATTTGCTTGCAAATAAGACTGTGTGTGTGTGGTGGAGGTGGTGTGTCATCTGTTGACATGCTGGGTTGTTGGTGTGTTTATCTCTGTCTAGAAACCTGGACATGGTTCTTGTTCTGGACATGTGCTGACTCCCATGTGATGTTGCAAATAGAGGTCTGGCCCCTGGAGAGGCAAAGACAGCCATGTGCAATGTTCTACCACCTCTTGTAGGAAAATACACCTGCATTATGTTACTGATTCAGGAACAGCACTCCCCGGTTTAGTGTTCCCACTCACACACTGCAAACCGTGCACTGCTCACTCGCTCCCTTCTCCCCCTCCTCCTTTGGTGCGATGCAAAGGGGAATTGGAGACACAAAATGTAAAGATCTTGGGTTGAGATAAGAAAAATTTACTGGAAACAGCACTGAGACAAGAAAACAAAGAGTAACAGCAACAATGCTGTTACAAAAGCATGTACAAGAAACGAACAATTCGCACATGAGTTCTCACCCCCAGCAATAACTGACCTTCCTTCCACTGGGCTACCCTGTCCCCTGTCCCCAGAAAATGGGTGAGGTGGTACAGAATAATCTCCAAATCCTACCTATGACCCCTCCTGCCTACTGCAAAAATTAGCACTGTCCCGGCCAGAACCAGGACAACCTGCCAAGGCAAGCTGGAAGAGAAGGTGAAAACACACCACCATCAAAAATAGTTTATGACAGTGAGGTACCCTCTCCCAGTCAAGACATTTGAAATTACTCAGCTCCGTCTGCTGAAAGTCACTGCTTTGCTGGTAGGTAGCTGGAGGCTGTGCCAGGGGAGACAGAGCTTTGTGTCCAGTACTTTGGGGGCATAACTCTTACATGGCTTATCTTCATGGAAAGTCCTGCCAAGAAAGTTATTAATAATGCTCTGACAGAGGTCAAGTAGGCTTTCCTCTTCCAGAGCAAGTTCATTATACATCCTGAGATAAGGTTTAGTGTCTCTCACCATCATAGTTCACATTTTACAATGGAAAAATACCTCTGGCTTCTCGAAGTAGTTGTCCAAGGCCTCCTTTAGCTTCAGGCACATTCCGTGTTCACAAGATTTTTTTTCAGGTCTCACAGCAAAAGCCTTACTTATTTATAAAAACAAAAGACCAGCTAGATTTTGAGATGTATATACATACACTGTAGGTCAATGTACCAGCCCAGTCTAAGCTCTCAGAAATACCACTAAGCCTTTTCTCTTTAAATCGGGCTGCCTCTGGTAAAGCCTTTTGGGCCAGTGTGTGTGCAAATTTTGTGCTACTTTAAATATGGTTTTATCACAGCTCCATCTGGGGACTGTCATTCCAAGCATGGATCTAGATGATGTTAAACAGCAGCTACAAAGATTAAACATTTAAAATCAGCAGGTCTGGATAACCTGCACCTGTGATTTTTAAGACAACTAATTGAGGAGAACCAAGGAGCAAAAGTGGTGATTTTCAGCATAATTGAAAACTTCCAGCAGTTTCCAGAACACTGGAAGAAAGTCAATGGCAAGTCAGTATTTTAAAAACCTGTAGCAGGAAGCCTGGATATTACAAGCGTATCAGAACTATTTGGAAGCAAAACAAAATGTTGAATTGTGAGTTTAGGACTTGATTTTAAGGATAGAAAAAAAGCTGTTTCACATCAAAATTGGTTTATGGAAAACAAACATTGTCAAACTAAAGTATCTTTTTGTAATGAGACTGACCATTTCTGGAGACAAGTTATTAAAGTAAAGGGCGATGACATGGTACTACTACTTTTGCAGAAACTCTACATCATCAGGAATTTCATGTTTAGACTGAGACTGTAAAATTTAAAGACATACTCAAATTGCTTAGCCAAAACATATAGAAAGGGTTCCGAAAAGACTAAAGACTTCTGACAAAACCTTTTCTCCTCTGCTATTAATTTTGAAATGCAGGAAAAGGTAAGACCCATATTGCTCACCCATGCAAATGGGTATTTGCATAAATGATGAAAAAACTAATGATAGCAGGATAGTGATGGCTTTGATTACTGCTGAACAGCTCAAGTTATGCAAATATACAAATCCTGTTCCAACAAATGAGTAAAGGGCAGTGGCAGGTAAGTTCACCAATAAGCCTTTCTGTGGGATGTTCTTTCTCATATATTCTCTTTTAAATAGTCAGTCCATGGCGTTATGCTCCAAAATAAATACAGGTTAGTTGTCTGCTGCACACCAGCACTATGCACCAGATGTCTGAAAGCTGTGAATACATTTAAAAGGCCATTTTACAGTGTCTGATTATTAAACAGGATGAAAATTTTGGGCTCTATGCAGGGAGCTGCAATGACTATCTTATCTGTGAAGGATTCATTTAATTTGTGGCAGAATGGCTGCATTTCCCCACTGCCAGAGAAAGCAGAGGAAATTAGTATGAACACACTCTCACTGAGGAGGATGGGAGAAAGCCTTTGTGCATGGTTTCATAGAGATGTTGGGTTTACATTGATCTGAACTCACTGGACCTGTAAATTGAGAAAAATGAATGAATTCTAGTTCATCCTGTGTAGACTTTCCTGTGTAGAATGCAATTGATCTTACTGCATTTGTATTTAATTCACTGGTGGGTGTAGCAATCACCCCTCAGTCTCAGCTTAGAGTTTTCACTGGCTGATACCTTTGTTTCCTGTTGTGGATGACCCCATGAAATACAACCACAGTCAAATAGACACAAAGGATCAAGTAATCACAGTCTAAAAAGGCGCTGCTCCTTGACTGAGAGTTGCCACCATGAAGGTGGGAGGTGTGGAGTTTATTTCACTTTTCATGGGTCTGAAAAGCCCAGGTTTAGGGTGGTTCCATCTCCAGTTCTCTAACCACCTAACACCAGCCACAGGGTGCATGTCTGAGATCTACAATGGTACTTGGGCATCCTATCGCATCTCAGCTTCCCATGGATATCCCTGGAGATTGGAGATGGAGACAAATCACTGTTTGCTGTGGATCTTTCCTTACAATCATAAGAAAGTGGCCACTAACAGAGCTATACATCCAGGACGTGTATTAATGAACTCTGGGAACAGAGGCACAGCCTAATTTGGAAGAGAAAGTGCTTTTTTCCAGGATCACTTAAATGAATAAAATGACCTGTTCTAGCCACCAGACTCCTCTGGTGCCAGTAATTCTGCATTGAGGTATAACCCAAGGCAGCTCAGGACGCGTCTGCACTGGTGTTTCTCTTTGGATCACGAGTGTGCTTTTCAACTGTGTGTCCCAGTTTAGCATGCCTTGTGAAGCACTGTTGGAAAGCACAACCCGGGTTCTTCTGGGGTTAACCTAAACCAGACACTGCAGATCAGGAGCGCTGTTCCATCCGCAGAAGGGATGGTACTACTACAGCTAGTCTGAAGTAAAACCTTCAGAAACTTGCATATGACAAACATCAGGTCCTCTGCACCAGAAGTGATTTTCTTTGCAGTTCCCCCTTGCTGTGCTGCATGGCTGCTGTTGCAGATATACTCCCTGGCCAAACACCAGCTTGGGGTGTTCATCATGGCTGAATGTCTGTGTGTTAAACAAAATGGCATTTTCTGCCTTCCAGCTGGAAGTGAAAGAGCTGCATGCCCACATTACCAAAAAAAAATCTATTTGGGACTAAAACATCCTCTTCAAATAAATCTTGATATAAAATAAGGGAGATACAGAGTAGAGATAGAGAAGACAGCAACAGAACTCCACAAAGCATTCCTCAGAGAAAAGTCTTGAGCCTCAGCACAGCACACTGAGTGTGTTCTGCAGTGGGATTGCTTATTCCTGTCCCAAACCCTCAGTGTTTCTCTCTAAAGGGAATAATTTTCTAATGTGCCTGAGGAGCTGGATAAGCATGTAAAAGCATAACTTCCAAGTCTTTTTCATCAGGAAAATGGAGTTCTACATAGATTCATTTTTTCAAAAGTGGCTGCTTCAAAAAAATGCCAACATTTTTGGAAGGTTGTAAATTGGATAAAACTCATGAGATTTTCATATTTCAGAAGTTTCCAGGCTATGAACACTTTAGTGCTTAAAATCTGAGGGAAATTTTAACCAAAAAAACTAACATGATTTTCTTTTTAGCCTCTGCATAAATCTTACTGGGAACAGGATCCGTGTTAAAAGAAAACACAGAAGGTCTTCTCTAAAGTGCTACAGTTTACTACAACTGCCACAAAATAAATTTATGGATTTTTTTTTTTTAAGAGCAGAAGAGGAATGTGTGAATTTAGATCCAGGGGTGAAACATAAATGGAGGCAAATTTTTATTTCACTTGTAAAGTAAAAAAGGAGTGATTTTTAACGCACCTAGTTTTTGAAAAATATATCTGTTGGAAAACAGTTAAAAACTATGATGTACTTCCAATGTGACAGAGGTAACTAAAACCTAGACACATAAATAGAAGTATAAATATTGTACTGTTTAGAAAAAACAAACCAGTGGAAACCTATAAAAATATTCACATGACATTTGCATTCAACTACATGTTATTAGTTAATAGATATGCAATAAAAATTCAGATAAGAAGATGGCACTGAAAATCCAAAGCGTTCATTTACTGACGTTGCTGTCTACCTTTTCAGCAGCCAGGATTTTGTACATGGACTGTTCCCTTGGCAGACAGAGAAATACGTTTTGTTGTATTTTCTTTCTCGCCTGCTTGCTGCTTCCTGTCTGCATGTGATGACGAGATGTCATTTCAGCACACAGTGTTGAGATATCTGACAACAGCCACTACACCAGCCCAGTCTAAGCTACTCTCCCTGCCAGAACCAGGACACCTTCAAGGAAGATGAAAACATCCAGCCTGCAGTCTAACATGGAAGAATGTTAGCATAAATGCCACAGGTGTGGGAAAGCACTGCGCTCTGTCAGGAAAGGAGTGGGTGCCTAGCTGCCAGCGGACGTTGTCCATGAGGCTGTGCCAATGCCACCAGCCACAGAAGTGCTCAGGTCTCCCCAGCTGTGCAGAGGAGTGAAAAATTCAGAGTGAGTTCCAGACATGCTGCCTCAGAGGGCTGGGATGGTCCAGTGCAGAAAGCAACATTTCTCTGTCTTTCAGACCACAGAGGTAATGACTTCCACTAGATTCCTTGGCCAGTGTCTATGGAAGTCAGTGACAAAGTGCCAGAGTGCCCACCAACATGGGAAGCAGGGTGGCTGCACTGAAGGTTTAGAGTGAGGGCAGTGGTCATGATCCTGCACTTGGGTGTGTGGGGAGGTGGGACATAGAGTGCAGAGGTGTTGTGGAAGGAGCAGGTTGTCCATGGGAAAGGACAAGTTGGGGGTCCTGTAAAAATTCTTGCAGGCAATGTCTGACTGCTGCCAGTGTTGCTGCTTGCTGTAGCCATCAGTAGTGACACCTCAGCAGGTGTCACCTTAATTTGATCGCAGGTGATGAAAGTGAGTCATGTCCATTTTAACATGAACTTGTAGTGGAACTTCAGGAGAGTCTAAAGATGAAGTCTGTCTCCCACTAAGGACTTGGAAAAAAGCTGAAAGGTCATTTACACCATTCTTCTGTGCTGAGACACTTTCGGCTTTCCCTAAAAAATTTACCAGTGGAGTTTGTCCAGATGCATTTCTAGGGATCCCTTGCCTCCTTCAGCAATGTATTCTAATGCTTCATCACTGTGACAGTTTTCCTATTGCCTAACATAAATCAGTCTTTTTTCTGTTTAAGCCCTAAACTGTTGCTCTGTCCACCTGGGAGGAGAGGAAGAGTTTGCTCTGTCCTTTTTCCACCTACTTCTCACATATCTGAAGACTGTTGTTACATCTCCCTTATATCTTTGCTTATTGGAGCAACTAGGACAATAGCAATGTTCTCTAAGGTTTGTAATCGGTTGACACTGAAAGGAAAATCAATCAGATTGACGTCTTGAGGGAAATGAGTTCTTTGGCTAGCTTGTAGCAATGAGATTTCCTGGCTGACCAGAGTATTGCTCCGTGTACAGGGGACAGGGAGGAGGGAATAGCTGTGGGCTGCACAAATTGGGAGGGCAAGTGAACCCTGGTATGAAAATATCTTTACCTGTGGGGCATTTTTTATGGTACTTCTCTAAGGCAACTGAAGAGACAATTTTCAGAAGTACTTAGCTAGTAAATGTAAAAGAAAGACAAAGCCAGCCTCAGTAAGGACTTGAAAGTGCCTCCATCATTTTTAGAAATCTTTCTCTACATGCTTTTATCTGAGACTCTAGAGTGGAGCCACGAGTCCTGCATGAAGGAAGATAAGGCAATGGACTGTTTCAAAGTATCAAATTCCCCTGAATGAAGCCATCAAAGCAGACTTCGTGTCACCCAGGCCAAGCTTCTGGTGGAGTGGAGATCCCCTGCATTTCATACACCACATACACCACAGCACAGGCTCTGACACAGTCTCCCCATACTCTAAGAGAAAATTTTTCAATGTGAACAAGGTAAGCAGCACAAATTATTATGTAGTTTTAGTTCACACACTCATCATTTGATGTCAAAAATGAAAGCTTAAGTGGAAGAGGGTCAGAATGCAACAAAAGCCAGAGTGACAAGTGCCATGAAGGGCTGCAGTATAATTAGTGTTAGGTTGTATTTGATTCAATACTTTTACTGTAAGATCGTTATTCAATATAATGCTCAGACATTTTTAATGAATTAAAGCTTCAAAGTCTCACTTCAGCATTGGTTTTATTTTTTAAGTCAATAATTTATGAATAAGGCATATGCTGCCATATTAGTAAGAAATTCATTATTTCATGCAAATACCAGCAAATAGATTTAAATATGATTAACTGAATTATGTTAATACTATCACAGATGTATACACTTCCATTAACTTTAAACAAGGTATGACCTAGTATTTATGAAATAACCTCTGGATACTGGGAAATTTTCAAAGAACACAAAGACAGTAAAATTCTGGGGACTGAGGGACAACTATAGAGTGCACAAGTGCAGCAGATCCATTAACAAAACAACCAGTTTTTCAACTTATTGTTGGCTACAACCAGTGTGTTTCTCAACTGTAATGCAAGATAAGAAGATGACAGTTATTAATTTCAATGAGTCATTAAATAATAGAGAACAAGTGCATATAGCTTTAGCTCATCTCATAACCACCATAATCAATGTGCCCACAACTTGAAGGAACACTCTGCTGGCATTGACTGTCAAAATAAGCTGCAGCTGAGAACTGGCTAGGTTTCTGATTAAAATAATCTGTCAAACAGAAGCAAATTAACCCTGTGGTGAAACTGATGCTGTCACTTTGATAGGTAAAATTTGTTTACTATATGAAATTCTGTGGTCAGTGCTGCGATAATGTTCCGCAGAGCAATGCAAGGAGAAGTGTCACAGTCTGTCATTTTCCTGAAGCTTTGAAGAATTGCAGGGGATGTGATTTTGTTTGCTTTTGAACACATATATACACTTGCACAAATAATCCGAGAAATCCTCACTGAATATATTTCAAAATTGTTTTCTCTGGGTGCCATAAGATTGTTTTCATTCATTTCATTGAAAAACATAAATATGCGATAGCACAGAAAATTCTATTTGCAAAGCTTATGGCCTGGTGCGGCAATATCTTAGTATGATTTGTCACAACAATAGCCTAATTTGCCTGTTTTAGGAAGGAAACCATAATCCTCTGGCAACATGCAAAATATTGTATTTTCCCCATGACAGTTAAGGCTGTATATTGAAGAAGAAATGTATCCCTATAACTAGCACTCTAAAAACAGCCGTGTCAGATTTTTCCTCAGTTTCCCCTTTGACAAGTTTTTCCTTAATCTTGCTGTATCTGTAAAATTGTGGTAGTGCTACTTTCTACTGATTTTTGTCTCGTGTTTGGACTGTAGCTCTGTAAGACAAGAGCAGTTTCTTTTTATGTGCAGTACTGCCAACTTAAGATGTTTTTCACATGTCTCATGGTATTTGATGCTTTCCACAGCTCTTGTCATTATGTGAGAATCTCAACATTCATTAAAAAAAGAAAAGTTCCAGTCCTAATGGCTGTAGATAAAAGCTCAGATATGGGCTGTGCATATACAGTAATCCTCAAAGAGAAGAAAAGAAAAGGATAACAAACAGGAGCCCTAATTTTATAGCTCCTGGTAGATCAGTGGTTGCTTGTCATTTTTTAGCTGATTATTTGCGATCTTTCAGTTTTGGGGTTGCTTCCTCAGCACAAACAGCACAGAAAATGAGGCCATTCTCACCTTCTGGGGTTGATGGAACAATTGGAGAAGTACCCCTGGTGGGGCCTCAGTCCTGCCTATGGATGTGTGAGTGCACCCCTCCTTCTTGGGCTACGGCTGGAGTCAGTTTGGTCCTCATGTCTCGATAGCACTTGGGAATAGGTAATGCTTATCCTATGTAACCTAGGACACAGTTAGAAAAAACATGTCACTGCTTTGCTGGTACTGGGGACTCAGGCTCTTTTGGTTGGGGGTTTCTTTTGGTTTTTTGGTTTTTTGTTTTTTGAGGTTTTTTTTGTGGTAAAATTTGGCATCATACTCACTGTTTGCAAGCACCTGCTTCTGCTGCTGGTCCATTCCTGACAAGTAAGTGAGCGGTGTTCAGCTGATAGGACACCTGTTTGTTTACCATCTGAAGTCAGTTTTGCCAAGAGTCCCTCGCAATTTTGTTCTTGCGAGGGCAGCAACTCTTTTCTAACTGGTGATCTGACTTTCAGGTGGTGCCATCCCACCTGTACAAAAAATCCCTCTTCTCTTTCTACACTTAAAGTTTCAAGGGGCACTTCTCCAATACCGCTGTGTTTTGAAGAAATATACCCTGAAATGTGGTGGAAATACAAGGGAAAAAGAAAACAAGGAGGGAAGAAAAGGAAATTACATGCTCAAAGACAAGTATCTTTCATTACCTGCTGCATCTGTAACAAATGAGAAACAAAAAAACCCATTTTGTTTTCTCTTAGGTTTATTCACAGTATAGCAGATTCCTTTACCTTGTGCCCAAAGCATGTATGTGTACGTACCATTTGGACCCTGGTTCAGCTGTAGTCAGTATTTTTCAGTGTGGATTTCTCTTGTGGTGAGTTGCCTTTCCCATTAGGACTTAATGACGTTGCTTTTGGTAGGAGATGTGTGTTCTTTTTCCTCTGCTACTTTGTGGAGAGATGCACTACAAATCCCAAGCAGTTGCAACACCTGTGATACCTGTGCTTTTGGACTTCAGTGTAACAGCTGACCGTGGCCTGCTGAAGCGCATAACTATTTCTGTGATTTCTGCTGCAGGAGAGTAACTTGATCTTTCCCTGCAAGTTCTATGGTAGATTTGCACTGACACCACAACCCAGGAACATGCTTCTCTGACCCCAGTGCAGCACTTCCTCTCCATGCAGTACTCAACCGGACATACTGTGGAATCCCTTCTTTAACCTCAGTTTCCTTAAATTAAATTAGTCTAAATATGCTGTTGCAAAAAATCATGAGATCCTTTGAAAAAATGCATGTCTTAAATGCAAAATACTGTTGATCTGGTTTGATTTCAAGCAGCATAAACTACTTTTTGCTTTTCCCTATTGTCTGTTCCTTTTGCCCCAGTGCAAAATTTACATTACTGTCTTGAATGATGGGAAAGTGTGTTGGATACAACGCACTAATAAATTAGGTCATGGTATCTGGTGACTTGTTAGTCCCATTGCAGAAGAAGCAGAAACAGTGGAAGGAGATTCCACAGGTCCTATGGTCATACTATTCCCTAAGCAGACAGTGCAGATTACATGCCGAACAGGAATAACTATTATAGGTTATTACAGGTTGAGCTGCAGGCACCAGGGTGAGCTCATCTCAAGTATCTTTATGTGTACAGTACAGATGCGGCCCCTCTGGCCACCAGTCTAGGAACCCCTAGGAGCTGACTGGGAAAACCAGAGACTTTTAGGAGTAATTAATCAGAAGCATTGTATGCATCTGCTTAAATATTTAAAAAATCATATACCCAAAGTGATTCTTTCTTCGGATAACCAGCCCAGCCATAGGAGTTTTCACTGTAGCTGTCTACATCTGATCACATAAAATCCCCACCAGTGGACTTACTTCTGATCTGGAAGATACTTTAGATGCCATAGGTGGGCCTTGCATCCATAAGCTCCTTTCAAAATGGCCTTCCCATCAAATTAATTATAATTAACTCATGCTTGGCATTGTTTCAGGTGGAAGGCATTATCATTTCTGTTTCATCATTACTGTCCACATACTGGCTAGATAAATAAGATATTATAAAAAACAGCAGCTATTGTGCTTGGACTGTGGCTGCTAAGGATGTCATTTACTGAGATTTATGCTGAAGAAACTCAAGCTTATCTTTTTCATCAATATTTTGCAACCTTCACCATGTGTACTGTTACCGTTACAGTACACACCATGTACTGTTACTGCAAGTTACCGTCTTGTTTTTGTATTGGTACATCAGCTAGATCTGACTTTCCCTTGACTTACACTAAGATTGGACTGGATTCCTGAGGCTTGATCTAAATAACATTCATAGAAGTGATGCTGGACATTTTCCAAAGTTTAATAACAGTTTCCTAAATTTTTTAAGAACTGAAATCCCTTGTGTCTTAAGAACTTGGTAGCAAAACAGCAGGAGCAAGGGAGGATAACAGGAAATCTTCTCAAACATATTTGAGCTACCAAGTATCTATCACTTGCAGCCCCAGGGGCACTGCTGTGGGATTCTAACAGGCATAGCATGCATGGGGTTTTTAAAAATTGTGAACACTCCCAAAGTAAATGAGGCACTTGGTCAGCCTCTGTGAACAGGCAGCAGGACTTAGAGATAGCCATACGAACAGCATCCTCATTGCTAGTGCCTTACAGTCAAGAACCTCCTCCTATTTCTTAGTCTAGGGACAGACTTAATCTCCAAAGTCCCACACAGACTTCCACAATGGCAGGTTGAGTGTCAGCACAACTTCTAAAATGACCAGCAGACCCTGATACTGCATCATATTGAGTTCCTTAAGGTCTTGTGTTGGAACCTGGCTAGGTACACGTGGCTTGATAGAGCATTCTGAGTAAAGGGTTTCTGGTTCTTCCCATGAGTTTGCAACTCCCCCTGTGAAAGTTAAGTGAAACCTGGTTGACCTCTAGAGTTTCCCATGACAGATAATTTTCAGTCATGAAAACAAACTCCTCTTGGAGTTACATTAGGACCCAAAGCCACAAACACAGGTGAGGGACAAGACTACTCAGAGCTAGATAACAAGAGGTTTTCACTGGGGAAGGATGCTTGCAAGGGCAGGAGATGGATGTTCTTCTGGTGGAGCTACATGTCTAGTACAGTAGCAGCCAAAATAATTAAGGAACAGTTGCAAAGAAGCCCCCCAGACAACACTTGCCGTGCAATCCAAAAAAAAAGCATCAAGAGACACCACTGCACTGACTGGAAGAAGGACTGGAGTAGCCATCACAGAAACTTTCTTCTGTTGTGTGATCCCTCCATGTACGGCTCGAGGAAATGGGAACTGTGTTTGATCTTCGTGAGAGGTGAAGCCACAATGAGGAAACACCATATTCCATGGGGAGCTTCTCCTGAGGCTGGGTTCATCTCTCAAGACTCGGATTACTGGCAGGTGACGTGTGTGAAAGGATCTAACTCAATGACTGCACGCTGTGTGCTTACACTTCATGTCATTCCTGATTAAATGGCTGGGCATGGTAAAACAAAACTTTGAGGGTAAAGAGACTGAGAAAAAAAAGTCCTGGATATTTAGGCAATCACAGGATGAAATCAATCAGTCAATGTAATTCAGTCAGGAAAATAAAGACATAATTGTGAGGTAGATCAGCTCGGTGTTTCTTGTAGTTGGGAGGTGTGCCCATGCCACTGTACAAGGGACTGTTAGAATCCCATCTACTCTGTACAAGCTCATACTCAAAAATGTGAATTACAGGTGGAAGAAGGGCAAAAAAGGGTCATTAAAAAGAAAGAAGTGGAGCACTCATTTCACAAGAACAGAAAAAAAGAGCGTGGGTGGTTTAGACTAGAGTACAGAGTTACAATCGCTCTGTATATATCTGTTAAATGGCTAATCACCAGGTAGTCATTAAAGAAATAAAAGTTATTTAAGTAAGATGACAACACTGGCACAAGGACAAAGGAGAAGAAAGTGACAGTGAATAATTTGGAATGGGAATTAAAAAGCAAGCTCTCATCCTCCAATGCCCTAGAACATATTCCTGATTGGAGTAAGGAAGCAAGTTGGCTAAGGTTTTTAAAATGAGCTTGTTGTGACTAAGTGACAGTAGTCAGCTCCCCAGTATCCTGCATTTGCCTTTTACAGTAACACAGGCAAAAAGGAAGGCTCAACATTTTGTTGACAAGAAGGTCTCTGTCAGTGATGGAATAACTAACCCAAAAGAGCAGCCTTGCGTATTTAGACCCTCAAGACAGGGACACCTTTCTTCACCTAAACCCCAGATTCTGGAGGGTTTGTTGGCTCAAAGACCATTGAAGAAAAATTTGAAGCCAGACAGTTCTTTTCTGGCTTCTCATGGCTATTATTTGTCATTTGTAAAACTTGCCGACCCAATCCAAAGCAATTAGTTGATGGCAGAAACACCCAAGGTACGTGAAGGATTGTGCTGTGTTCAATAATCTTACTCTCTGGGTGAAATCTGGGCTTCAGTGAAGTCAAGGTGAGTACCATCCTTGATTTCAAGCTTTTTTCCCAGTGTTCTGACATTTATGCATTTGTGCTTGCTGTTAATCAACACATCTCAAAGAAAGAGGCAGAACCTGGAAGGATGGTCAAGGCGTATTTATGCTCTAAAAATGTAAAACATTCCAAAGCAAAAATGATGGCATTAGAATGGAGCTCAAAGATTATATTTTTAGCCTCTAAAAAAATTCTCCATCTATCTGTGACACTGTAAATGCAATTTCCCTGTGACAGACTAAAACACTCAGTGAACAATGCTTTTTCTCGTAGGTGGTTTTTTTTCACTTTGTAGTTCTTCAATCTTCATTTATGCCACTTCTCCTTCAAATGTTCTGCTTGGGTTTTGTTTATGTCTTTTACCTTCCTCTCTCCTCCATTTCTTTCACACAGCTGGATTTAGATGCCCCTGGAAAGATGAAATATAAAGAAAATCACCTAGAAATTCAGATGAGTTTGAATAGTTTAATGTTCTTTGTAGTTCTAAATTCTTTAGGGTTGAGCCTCCTTTTTAAAAGACATTTTTGATTCACTTACCTGAGATTATGCAAATCTCTGCTGAACTCAGATCAGCAAGGGTTATTTCCCTGAATAAAATTAGCACGCACTTAATAAGACGACACATCTACATTTGTACAGCACATTTTATCTCACTAGATCCCAAAGCACTGCTGAAATGTAGTAGGATGTTGAAACTGAAGAACATTCCTGAGGTGTTAATTCTCTCATCTCACTAATGCATCCCACTGACGTTTGTGCAGTAATTCTTCATTCATACCAGTGGAAATCAGAGATGAACCAATCCATAACTCCTTCCAGTCATTTACCAGAATCAATTCATCCTGGACCATTTATTACCTGATCATGAACGATCGTGAAAGTTTCGTGCATGTTTTCTCCAAATGCCTTCTTCAAGATACTCACAAAAACTTAGGATTAAAAAAATACCTGAAACTTTTCAAAGCTACATTCATTTTGCATAGAGCTGGCAGGACACAATTGCCCACTCTGGACTTCATTTGCAGCTCTCCTGAAGGTTGTCCTTCAAAAGTCTTTATTTCCTACTGTCTCTTAAGGTTTTGAATGTGTCTGCGTATTAGTTTTTATCTTTTCTCTTTATCTATCTTTTAACAATAGATGGGACCCTTATTATCCAACCACTTGTTCAGTGGCTATGCTTTCAGTGGCCTTCATGTGTTTAAAATTATTTACAAGTACTACTTCTCTGCTTTTTGAGTTCAGCCTCTCTTTTACCTCTCTGTTTATTCTCCACTTTCATGAGCACAGGCTCATCTGAAACTGTCGTCATCCTATCCTGATAGTTGATGTCCCTGTGATGTGTTTCTTCATACTTCAAAATGAGCTGTAGTGAGACTTAAGTCCAACACACAACAACACACCCATCCTTACACACACACCCTTTACATCTGCTAGTTTCATTTTTGATCCCATCTTGGGGGTACTTTATGTACATATGTGCATGGTTATGATACAGTAAACTTTTAATATGATTCAAAAATAAAGGCAACAGAAATGTCAGAAGCTGTTGGGCACTTCCCAATGGAGATAAATGCTTCCACCAAACTGAGAAGAAAACACTGCATCCTGAATAGCTATCACAATTTCTTGGCAAGATCTTGCTTTTGTTTTCTAACGCCTCACTTCAGACCGAGTGACAACACACAAATTTTTTAAGAATTTGTCTTTTCCTAAGTGCAACAACATTAATCTCTGGCCTGAAAATAAATGATGATTTTGTCATGATATCTAGAAAATTAGCTAGGTTTTAAATCTATTTTTCAGAGATTTCAAAGAAAAGGCTAAAATCTGCTGTGTCAGATATTCAGGTAAAAAACCTGAAGCTGGGTTATGGATGTACCTGTCTGGTTTCACTAGCATGGTTCTCACAGCTGTCCCTGCTTTTGGCTGTATTTGTGCATTAGGCTCAAAAATGCTGGCAGACAACAAAGGCTTCTGATAAAGATGTAGGTATTGAGCCCCAGCCAAATGTCAGCAGGGGCCTTTTTATGGACTCCAGTAGGAACTGGCTCATGCATGAAAACCTAAAACATATTACACAGCAAATATGGAGCTTGGCTATTAGAAGCCCTGACAAAAAAATTGCCAAATGGACTTTGTTCTGTGCACCAAATAATAGTTCTGGATGTGTGGCCTTTGTCGTTAGTATGTTCACAAGAGACACCTAATTAGATTAGGAGGGCTTTGAATAAGACAGTGGTAACCAGCTGGGAAAGCCCGGTGCAGACCAGTCGGCAGTGAGGAAAGGCAATATCCCCCGCAGTTACCAAGACTACAAGGAGCTTTAGCAGCCGGAACACAAGACATGAAACTGTTTAGTGCAAAGTTTAGCACTGAGGTGGGAGTCAGCGCCTTGGGCAAAGGAGGCTGTATTCAGGCATTTGGAGATGCTCTCCTTTGGGGCACTCAGTGAGGCCATCCAGTGGCACTGGGGCCACATGAGCAGGCAGTAGGCATGGATCAGAAGAAGCCCATGCACCTGGTGCCACTGGATGGAAAATAAGAAGAAAGAAGAGCATGTCAGAAAAGTTTAAAGCACTATTCATCATAAACAGCCTTCATGTTCAGTCATGAAATTAGGCAGCAGCTCTGAGACAAGAAACTAGAAATGCTGATGGCATTTATACACCATGAGAAAAATAAATACACTGCTATTTGACTGCACCTAACATCAGCTCACACACGTCCAATTAATTAACATGGCAGCTAATTAACAGGACAGTTTTGATCTGCCATAGCAAAGCTTTGATATATATTGGCTTGCTAAATCATTTACTTCAGTAAAAATTAAAATCAAATACATTATATTGGCCCATTTGCAGATCTCCACATTATCCTAATGGCATCAGCGTGACCTCTGAATCTGGACAGAATTAATCTGAGATGAAGAAAGGTAAATAAAGGTTGATGTAACCAAGGAGCACAAAAATGGCCATGAAACACCACCAGACAATCTGGGTCCCTGGTAAAGTGCAACTGGCCTCTCACAGACTCTTGTTTGCTGGTTTTGATTAATTCCCTCTCAGAAATCAGTGCAGGACTGAACAAATGAGCAACTAGGCCAAGAAGACATTTGGAGCTGTTCCTCCCTTAGCAGTACATCATATAACTCAGGATCCTGTATTTTGAAGGAAACACTGCTAGTGTAGCCACAACCATTTGCTAGCCCAAGTTCCCACAACCCGGCATGCTAGAGTGGCTAGACGAGTATGGGAAGGACTCCTCCTGCTGATTGCACCCCCAGGACAAGCGTTTACTGCAGCTGTTAAAGTACCCACTCAGCAGTGAAGATCTGGTCTCCTACAGACCTGGGGTCTGACACCCATTGGCACCCAGAAGAGACAAGGAAATGCACATCACCATGGGATCTGTGAGCCGTCAGGATTTAGAGACAGTTCCAGGGCAGGCCACCAAAAAAAAAGTGGTTTAAAAATACCTCTGCCCTTTCAAGGGTTTCATGTTGCACACACCAGAAGCAGAAAACGGAAGCTCACCTTACATTTTAATCAGTCTTTCTCTCACTTAATTTTAATCTGACCCTGAGTAATACCCCCTAAGAAGATTCATTTAGAAGCAGATTACAGCATCTAATTTGCTAATGATGAGACATCATCCTCAGAATCACAATCTTCCGTCGGGACTTAGTAAATGCATCAGGAAATAAGATAAAAATGTCCTGAGCCCTCAGCATTGTCTTACAGCTGGAGTGCTTGTCCTCAATGCTTCCCAGCCCTGGGTCCAGTCCTGCCTCAGAGCTGTGCCTGGCCATACTGGACTGGACTGCAGTAAACAAGCAAAAAAAGCCAGGGTAAGGGTGTGCTTGGGTTGGAGACCTGCAGGGAGGAACAAGACGGTTCCTGTAGCTCAGTGCTCCAGGACCAAGGGGCTCAGGTCTGCAGGCAAACACGGATTGCAGCTGGCCCTTGCAACTGGGAAAGGTGTTATGAAGAGACATCCTACATACAGATGAGAGATCTCACAGTTTACAGCCGGGGGAAGGACAGCTGGCTTTTTATCAGGATTTGTGGTCAGGTGTATGGGCAGGATTTTCTGTGAAAAACAAAGAAGGATCATGGGGCACCCTTGGAGAGTGATAGTCAGGGGAGCCCGCACCACTTGCGATGGAACAAGGAAGGGAGGGAAGGGACTCTGGAGTATTTTGCTCCGGAAAGGTGCTTATATAATACAGAAGCTGTCAGAAAAAGAATAGAGTATCCTCTATATTCTGTGGTTATGAAATTTTTATTACAACCTGATTCTGCTTAAATTCAGTGGAAGACTTTAAAGTTTTTCCATTTCTAAAGGGTAATTTTGTGTAATGAAATGAATTCTAACAGCTGAAGAAGTAGAAGACATGAATGGAAAGAAATGCATTAAAGCCAGAAGTGCCATAGTATCTTCGACTTATATCCCAAGCAGAAGCAGAAAATCTATCAGAAAGGTCTCCAGACTAAGCAAACTGAGTCAGCATCTCAGAAGTCACAGTAAGAGTAACAGAGAGCTCAGAAGTATTGCAAAAGCCTTTGATCAGCAAAGAAATCTGTG
The DNA here is from genome assembly GCA_013397975.1 of Machaerirhynchus nigripectus. NCBI lineage: Eukaryota > Metazoa > Chordata > Aves > Passeriformes > Dicruridae > Machaerirhynchus > Machaerirhynchus nigripectus. The sequence continues at coordinate 2,105,020 of VZRQ01003568.1, read as the reverse complement.
TTCAATGAAAAGAGTATTGCCAAAAGTCAAGCTGAGTCAGGCTTGCGGTGGATATTAAAAGACACAGCAAAAGATTTCCCAGCTGCATGAAAGAAAGAGAAACATGTATGGAGAAAACTGTAATAGTAAAAATCAAGAACTAGCTTCCCAAAATTGGCTAGAACACAATCTATGCACCCATCCCACATGCAAAAACAGAAGACAGTTGAGAAGTGAGAGTGGTCTTATCCAATTTTCATGACACTCATGAATGCTTAAATCAAAAAATTCAATATCCTGGCCACCACTGTAGTCCATAGCTCCTAAGGTCAGGGAGACAATTTGAGAGGGCAACATAGGCTATAAACTGAGAAACGGGAAGAGCTGCACCTTGGACCTCCTCTCCAGGCTTTTGCTGGTCTGACACCAGGCAGGCAGGAGCTGCTGTCAGCCCTACAGAAACGGATTCCTCTTCTACCTCAGTTTCCCTAGCCTCTCTCCTCGGGCTTCTTCTCCTCTGAAACACCTCTCACTCCAGCAGTGCTCCCTCCAGGATGGACTTCTAGAGGTACCTGCATCACGCCTACTGCAGTATGGGGGGTAGAGGGGCAGAAGGGTTTTTGCAGCCTGCTCTTCATCATAGAGGAGAGACAGACAAACTCAGTCCTGCCCCTGTATGATGCCCTTGCCAGTGGCCACCCCCAGTGTATGGTCAAGGACAGAGTTTTCTGTAGGATTACTGGGAAAACATATTTTTTGTCAAGACTGGGGGGAAAGTCCAACTGTTAGGAGGGCAATTCTCTAGGAACTGGTATATTCTTTCTTTATACTGCGATGACAAAACTGTCTTCTGCAACCTCTTCTGCTTGGCAGGGGAGTCAGGGTAGGATGTGGAAGGATAGGATGTGGAAGGAAGGATTGTCCAAGGTTGTCCAAGGAAGGAAGGAAAGGGGAGATCTGGGTCTACACAGGGAGGATGATGAGAGAGATGCCTCCATGGCAATATCGATCCTTTTCTTTTGGAGTCTGCACTGATGAAGAAGTCAAGAATCTCCTGTTGCTTCTAGTGCTGCAGTGCAATAGAATGGATGTGCACTAGAGTTCTATGTCATTCTAGTGCACTAGAGTGGATGGAGTCTCTGAGCACAGCAGGGACATCCCGCTCATATCTGCTGTGCATCTCACCCGTGCTGTGTTGCTGGCCTGAGGGCTGGGAATGGTAACAACATCTCACTGTACACAACAGCCTGCCCCATTACGGGACAGCCAAAGGGAATTTGGTGATTTAAAAAGTGCCCACATGCCGTTTTACCCCACACAGCAATATGACGTGGTGCAGACTAGGTATTCTCTTAGGTGCAATGTTTGTTCGGAATGTGACAGAGAGAGCCCAGTTACAGTAAAGAGCTGATGTCTGGCAGTCAGCAGCAAGTAAACTGCCCGTTGCTCTTGGTCCATGTGCTATCAGCTGTGACAGGAGCTTGCAAGGACTTACTTCCTAGAGGATGTCATGATGCTGTATGTTCATATTCGCACCTTGGACCAATGATGCACAGGTGTTATAATACTTTAGTAACAGAGTTTATAATTTAAGTTCCTTCTCATGCATCACTTCCTCCTCACACTTTCAGTTCCTCTGAGGAACCAAAGTGACACAAAGTAAATGGGAACAATCAGAGTATTCACATCAAATTGTACTACTGCTTCAGAACAACCAACTAAGGCAAACATGGCCAGTGGAGATGCTAAAAGAAGTGAGAAAAGCTGATTGTTGGCAGAGACAGGTTCTCCAACAGCCTCCACCAGCAACTGAGTTGATGTGAAAGAGAAAAGTGGTTTTAAGATGGAACTTTGTACATTTCTGAATGCAATTTCATTATTGCAAGAAAGCTAATCACATGGTTCAGACATTTCCTTTTTGTTGTGTGTCCTGCACTGGGGTGTACACCAACACCAAATAGAACTAGTGTGATCAGCTCATTGTGCCAGTACTGCCTGCTGGGGATTTGCACTTTCTTTTGATAAGCCATGACGGCCACTTATTAGCCAGGGGGTCAGTGGGTATAGTCTATTTCCTAAACTGTTCTTTAACATGTGCTACAATTTGGTTTTTCACCATCTGGTTCAAGTACATAGCAGTCCTATGAAAAAAAGGTGTTGCATAGACCTCTGTGGAAATTATCACGTGGCCTGGAACTGTACTGGATGTAGATAATAAAACCTGGCTGACTGAAAATAAGTAAAACAGTTTCTAATGTGAGAGAAGGTGTGGTCTGGGGAATTTAACAGATTAACAGGTATGGTTCAGCTGTTCGTAAGTGCCATGAAATATGTCTCACAAAGTTATGGGGTTTTACTTTAATTCTATAAATGGAACTACAAATATTGTACAGTAAAATTTTGCTAAGTAACAGATTGTACATGTGCAATAACCCATTACTAAAACTGAAGGAGAAAGGGAAAAGAAAAATAAAAATTTATGTATTCACTTGCAAATAAAAATGACATTTCATATAATAAACTTCAGGACTGCATTACTGCAAGAGAAGGTATCGAAATGTATCACACTTATATTTCACCAAAATAATAAATGTGGGTTGATATGGTATCTTTCATACTCAGGAAATTCCTCATGGGTTCACATGATGACACAGCGATGTCTGATCAGTTGATCTGTAGCAAATACAGCTATTACGCATTCACCTTTGCTCACAGAGATATTTCAGTTTTGCAATCTAAGGAAGAAATACACAGTTGGGGAACATATCAGATCTAGAAATCTGTCTGCTCATTTTCTGCCTAAAGTCATGAGCTCTCCAGTATTAGTTTTTGTGACTCTCTAAATTTTAGAGTAAGAAATTCTCATCTTTTGTCATTAACTGAAATAGACTTTGACTATCAAGAACCGAAGGGAATTTACATGTAATTGGTGGCAGCTCATAGCATTTTGCCTTAAGGGAAGGACATTCAAAAGGAAGTGCTAAAGAATTTCCAGGAAAATACAAGCACAATATTGCACACCTATATTCAAATCACTCTCTGAGTTCCCACAGCAACATTTAAGGTGCAAAGAACAGCTAGTCTGTAACCCACCAGAGATATTAAAGTATCCAGTGTGCATTTCTCAAATAATCATAGGGTAACAAGGATCCATTGTGATCACCTGACTTAGTGTCTTGTGGAACCTACCAGGGCAAACTACCAGGTGTTTCAAGTAATTTTTAGTTTGAACTAGAGAATCCCTTTCAGGAAACAGGTAGTCTTGATTAAAAATGAAACTAAAAATATTATGCTTGGTTTCACCAATCCTCTGACAAGGTTTTCTAGTGACTAATCACTTTCACCTTTAAAAATTCCCACATTTCAAGATTTACCAAGTAGACCATAAATTTCCTTTCACTGGATTTTATTACCTATTTATCTACTAGTTTAAATGTCGAAAGCCACATTCAGCTTTTGCCAGTGCAAATTTTCCCAGTGGTCATGGATAAATTGCCAGAAGTTGCCTATAACCAGCCCTAGTTCACAGGAAAGGCCCAAAAAGAGTTTCTACAGAGCCTCTTCTACCTTGTCCTTTAGATTTAATTGATCCATAATTGACAGCAAGGAATGGAACTTTATTTGCACCACTGGGCCAGTGAGTCCCTACCTTCAAACCCCCCACCCTGCTTTGGGTGGGAAATGTACATCCACCTCTCCATACTTACCATGAGCAGAGGATGACTGGAGCAAGCTTTGCTCAGCCTCCTCCACCAAAAGGACTGTAATTTGATGCAGAGGGATGTGCAGCCTCATGGTGAGGGTACAGCCTCTGGTGAGGAAGCTGGCTCAGGTCCTAACATCAAGGGTTCCCACAACTGCTCAGGGATGCGTGTGCCAAGCCTTGCAGCTGCAGCTATCACTTTATATATATTGTGATGCTGAGGCAAGCACTGGGAGGTGGTTTAGTTCCTAGGTCCTCTTGACAGTAGCCCTGGAGGTCCTCAGCAATCACTGAAGTACAAGGCCAAGCGAAAAATTGCTAAGGCAGGTACCAAACACTGCACAGTAGCTTTAAAAGAACTCAGTTGCTCTTTAAGCTTCTAAAGAGGAGTCTGATAAAAGCCATCAGGAGATAATCTCCAGAGCTGTCCTTTTTTAAAAGCCGGAAGCAGCATGAACTTTTCCAGGACCAATGTGTGATGTGTCTCTCTGTCTCTTGCTAATGCAGGTGGTGTAAATGGCCCTGATACCTTGCAAACCCTCCAGCCCTCTCATGTCCCAGTGGACTAATGTCAGGGAGAAGAGACAGCCCTTCATTACAAGGGTCTGGAGGACCACTCCAGGGCTGCCATCACAGTGTCGGAGTATGATGGGCTGTGGAAACAGTTTGGACCCTGGTTTCATGTCTTGGGAAAAACCTGGGATTAGGTCAGTCATTGCAACACTGAGCATTGGGAGCTCAGTGTTGCAAGCTTCAGTCTCTGTATGGATTTAGCCGCCTTTTAATTTAATATTAAATTTACTATGAGAAATGTGCTCCTGGAGCAAATGCTGTGTGTGTCTTTTGCATAGTCAAGAGCATAACATTGTAAACAAAACAGAAACCTAACAAATAGTCATTTTCAACATGTGGCATAAAATCTTTTCCTCATACATGCAACAAAAATTATTAGAGCAATTTAACCAGGAACTGCAAGGGAGGGACAGGCACCTGCAGAGATGATGCAGGAGAGATGGAAGAAACAGGGAAGATGCAGATTTCCTCTGGCCATTAGAACATATTGCTTCCTGGGCATGAAGTTGAATATTTTCCTGCCTCTGAGGTCTGCAGATGGCAGACAAAGCCCTTCACCTTAATGTAAAAACAGAAAGAGGACTTGCTATGGACCTAAAAATTCCCAACCCCACTGGTAAGAGTAAAGCCTGAGTCACGTCATGTTTTTTTGGGGTTTTTTTTGCTGTGGTTTGTCTGGATTTGTTTTTGAGTGACAGTAGGAGATAGATTTTTTTCTTTCAAATACCACATTATGAAAAAAAGTGAAGAAATTAGGAAATGGGAAAATGAAGAGTTCCTGTGCAGCCTTTATTTGTCTCCCTTTACACGCATACTTTATCACTTGGTCTCTTCAACACTTTCTTTTAATCTCTTGGGGCCCATTTCATTCACTAAAGATACTGGAAAGACATATCGTGAAGGAGAGAGTGGTTTACAGGCAAATAGGACAGGCTTATAGTTGAGGCACTTGAATGTTGCCCTAGAGGACTGGGACTGAGTCTACAAAGGATTTAAGACTTGTGTGTACTAAGTTTGTCTGTCATCCTTGGACCCAGTGTTTGGGGCATCTTGGGGTTCACTCAGGGCCTTGCAGAACATCTCCAGGCCTCAGGCTGGTGGCAGCAAGGACAACACAGGAGCATCCATCCTAGGCAGGATGTCCTGTTTTGCCAGGAGTGGGCACTTCAGGTTCCCTCTCTGCTGATTCATTGCTGCTGCTGTGAGATTGCACCCCACCATCTCCAGTTTCCCTGAGGCTCATCCTGCCTATTAACTATAAGACACATATTGGACCTAAGGCTAGGCTTTTAGGACTAATCATTTTAATTCTGGGAACAGAGATTCCAAGCAGAGGTTAAACAGAGCACTGTTCTACACTTAAAAACATTCTCTCTGTACCATTTCAGTGTGTGTCACCACAAAGTCCTGCAGTGTGTCCAGGCTGCAGAGATGGGCAGTAAGCATTCCCACAGCAATTAATTTCCTGTCCTCCCCTTTCCCTACCTACCTCCTCTCATCTGAATCATTTATCCCCCTCCTTACTCTTATATCACACTATTTTGTCTTCTCGCTCCTGATTTGCTTGCACTGCAAGTGTAAACGTAATGACTTGGACTTTATCATCGCCTTTTACCAGTACCCCTCTCTATGATAAGGTGACATAACACACCTTTTGAAACCATTATTAAGCTGCAATAGCATGTGGCATACAACTGTGAATCATATTAATTAATAAGCCTTCTATTAGTCTATGAACCCCAGAGTACTGTGAGCCAGACCCATGTGGACACAACACAGGTGGAGCATCAAGGCATTTTGCCCACAGTGCCTGTCCCCTTTCTCACCTTAAAGATTTTGACACCATATCTACCACAGTAAACTGGGAACTGAGGTAATTTTTTCTTCAGGGAAAGGCACTGTAAAGTTGTATTCATTAGTATTCATTAATAGTTTGCCATGAGGAAATTAATAATTTCATATTCATTTCAGAGTCTGAAAGGTACACAGTAATTAAAAGGTGGAAAGTTTTGCATAAGTAGAGACCTTCCGAAAACTGAATGCTTTGTGGGTTTTACAGAAAAAATTATCCAGTATGCTATGGTCTGTGTCAAGATGCGTACTTGCAAGAAGACATGTTGAGACTGCCTGAGGCCCCTTCTTTCAGTAATTTTCTGTTCTGTATTTGATTACACAACTGTACCATTCCTGTAATTTAGAGGTAGCATTGAATGGATTCTAAAACACTTACTTCCAAGAAAGGAACATTTAGAGAGATTCAGGTGCCTAAATATAAGAAGAGCTGTCTAATGTCATTTTAGATGCTCCAAGAAGCCCGTCTGGCTTGCAGCTGCTGCTCCAGCAGGGCACAAATCCTGCCATAAATCCTGTGTCAAAGCTGCCAACACATTATATGACTCCAGCAACTGCCGCCATCTCCAAAAGCATTATGTTTAGGTACCTGCATTTCCCCATTTAAATTACATTTGAACACTGAAAACAGAGAGTCATTAGATAAACTCAGATCTATCTTCAGCCAGGATTTCCCAGCCACAGTGCGTGATTACTCTCATTTCTCTATTTCAGTCCTTCCTGCTTAGTTTAGAGTTTATTGTCTCTTGAGGTGTCCGGGCAATTTGGGTGAAATGGCTGACAAATCAGATGCGGCTGCAGGAGCCCAGTCTCAGGAAATGCTTGTCTGCATTCAGAAATCAGCAGACGTGGCATCTCCACTCAGCCCACTAATCCTTGTGTAGCTGGACTTAAAGTTACAAGCATGCAAGCACTGCCTCTTACCCTGTTTGCTGGTTTAGGCTGGTTTGGGGGTGGGGTTTTTACCTGAAATTCATCCCTGAAGGAGGCATGACTTGCAGTTACAGAGAAGGCAAAATGCTTCTGCAGTCTTAGGGCAGAAACAGGAACAGGCAGAGGAAACAACAGGACCATGGTAAGGTTACACAGATGCCCACAATATTATTCCCATCGGGCAGATTCAGTCCATGATGCTTTAACAGGGTGCAAAGAAACATACATGGATCCTGCAAGAATATTGAAAATTCAAAAAATAGATGTTAGAAGATTTAAGGTCTCCAAATGAATGTCCTCAAACTTGTATGTGTTCTGCAACCTTTATTTTACCAGTATTTTCTGGTTGGAGAAATGACCTTTGGCATGCCTTCTTCAGCTTCTTTGCAGACAGAAACTAGGCTAAACAATTTTCCTGCCTAATTTCAGTGGAGTTGAGTACCTAGACATCTTTACACATTTGACCTCCAAACCCTGTTTATATTAGAAAATGTTTAATTTTGTTTCATAAGAGCAGTACATCTTCCTTGCTGTAGGTCAGCTTATGTTCCAAAAAAAGTGTTTCTATCACTCCAGGTCATATTATTTTGCCAATTCAAATAAACTATACTAGCAAAAGAACTGTTTTAATGTGAACTTATATGTACAGTAGAGTTTTCAGCACTATTCCTAGGTTAGGATAGGATTTCTTTTCCACTTTACTGACATCAGCTTGCAAGAGCAGTTAAGACCAAACCAGGTGAATTTGCCCAGCCCAGTAAAGTATTAATACTGTAAGTATCAACAGGCATGGGAGAAACACATTCAGTGCTGGTAGACATCAAAATGCTGGGTGGGACAGGCTGAGCTATTCTGGATGCTCACCTGGAGATTTATTCAAGCTACTCTGATCATTGCTACCTTCTGAAAACCAGTTTTACTTAGTGTGTCACTGCATTGATACACCACAGGATCAACAGAGACTGAGAGGAGAAACACCCCACATTTCCAACCACTTTGCAAAATATGAGTCAAATATATCTTAGAACAAGAAAACGTTCCGACATTTCACTGATTTAAAAATGTATTCTTCAGAAGTATTTGTGTATGCTGTGAATAACAAGGTTGCTTTCTTCCTCCCAAGTCTGGTTGCCTTGTGCGTTTACACCACAGGACTCTCAGGTAGGGTTGACTTTTTCTGTTGGGTTTTTTTTTGGGGTTGGGTTTTTTTTTTTTTGTTTTTTTTTGGGTTTTTTTGTTTTTTTTTTTTTTTTTTTTTTTTGGTGTGCACAGTGACCTTTAAGTTTTAGCTGTTGCTATTGCACCCCAGTGTAAAGCAAACTGCAGACAAGAATATCAACATAAACATGACGGACAATCCTACCATGTAGGAACTGTGATCTCCCCTGTCTCTAAAGCTCAATGCATACCCCAGCACACACAGTTGCCAAAGCTGAAAAAGAAAACAGTGCTCAGTTCCAGATCACTTGCAAGAAAAACTTTTATTTGTGGTCACCGTAGTAATTATACACCTAGCAGGGTAAGTTATAATCTGGAAAGTTATGCTGGGAATGAAAAAAGCAGCAGCCCAAGGTCACAGAATATAGTGTTCAAAGAGGCAGGTGCGAAACTTTAATTTCTTTTTATTCCTTTGCTCTGTGATATGTTTTCACATTGGCTGTAAAAGCTGTCTATTAAGACTATCAAACCACATTACGGCCCTTTCCTTTGCCTGTCATGGTACTGTTGCTGATGGAGCTCAGAAATCAGGGGAAGGACTTGGGAACTCAAGCATCCTCTTTCCTACTGTGATGGCAAGAGAACAAGAGGAGAAGTAGCTCTGCTCCTCTGGCCGCCTTCAAAGCACCTCCAGGGACCTCTAAGAAGCCTCATCTGCTGCATGACGCCTAGGTTATTCTGAGAAATGATACAAAAGATAATTTTTATGTCTGTGCATCAGATAGTGTTATTCGTGTATCCCTTATCTGGTGTGTTTTCCCCAGTCACTCTCTGTGGGTCTTTCACACAACAGAAAAAACAGCTGAAAAGAGACTTTAAAGAAAGGAAAATATAGAGCCTCATAACATAACAGAGGGGTTCAAAAGGAGGTGAGAAGCTAACAAGCTTAAAATCTGTTTGTTTTAATCTCCCTACTGCTTTCATGACACAGATCTTTAAAGAACAGTAGATTTGAGTACATTTTTTTCCAAGATAAGAGCCCCAATCTGGCGACTCCCTGTAAAAAGGGCAGAAACCATTGCACCAAGTTCAGGTGCAATCATCTTTCTTCTTGTGTGATCTTGAACCTTATGTGTCCTAATCCAAATATTTACAATATTTCACCAGAATTTCCTTATTGCACCCATGTCTCCCTTCTTTCAGGCCCTACATATCAAAGACCAGAGTTAGGTTTCATAAGAAAAGCTTTAAACCTGTAGCCTCCAAGACCTGCCCAACCACATGACAAAATACAGCCCAGTTAACAGTGAGTGATCTCACTTCTAGGAAGAGAGACAGCAAAAAAAGGGACAGATGTATTTCAGGGGCCAAATCTGTCCACATAATGTTCTTTTTAACTCAGTCATACCTCACTGAAGGAGGAATTGAATTTTGCTTTTTTATAACTGCTCTCAAAGTGTGTTTCTTGTATCATAATTCTGCTTTACCTACACTGTAAGCTCTTGGGATCTAACAAGGATCCTGTTAGATCACATGCTTGTACTGCATCCAGCTGAGGGCTACCACAGCATTGTTATGAGAAAAAAGTGTTGCCAAGTTAGAGGAAAAGATCACTGAAACAGATATGACAGGGGAGAAGTTCAGAAAAGCCTCTTTTTATACTAAGGACAAAGGGAAGCAGAGCTTACAGAATATATGTTTGACCTTTATGAATAAGAAAAAAAATCTGAGCTTGTTTGCATGAAGAATCAATGCTGATCAAGAGTAAACCGTCTGTTAGAAACCAAGGATTTGACCTCGATCTGACACACCATGGAGAAATTTGCAACACTTACAGTCATTTGACTCTTATAACACACCATGCTGTGTTCACACAAGCAGTGCAGATAAGAGCAGTCTCCCCAGTCTTATTTCTTCCTTTTAATTCATTCCTTTCATCTTGTTTTTTGCAAACCTCTCTAGCACTCTTGCATATTCCACACTAAATGAGCCTCTAGCTTTAATGAAATGGGAAAGAAAGCAGCGAGAAACTGGGACTGGCCTGAAGATGCTGTTTCAATTACACTCTTCTAGTCTTTCTAGGACTGAATGGAATATTCCTATGACAATGTATTCTTTAATCTGCATTACTTTCTCCAGTTACATGGTAATGGCTGATGTGTTGTAGTAATCAGTGACAAATAGACTTGGTTGGAGTAGGCAAATTGGATCTGTGGCAGGAGGAGAATAGAAATCTCAAATCCCAGGAATATAAAAGCCTAATTTCTGTTTATGCATCGACAGGATGAACCTGACCTCAGATCAAAGGTATTTCTCTGAATAAGCCACTTTTGCAAAAGCACAGAGCTTGAGACTGAATAGAGGGAACCAGCTAAGAAAGGCTTCCAGAGTCAAAAATTCCAGAATACCAAAATACCAGTAGGTATTTTAAATGAAAAATAAAACTTCTCTCCCCAACAGGTCTTACGTCACCTGCCCAGGTACAGAACTGTACTTCTTGAGCTGCTGCTCTCTGAAAATCTCGTGTCCTTTTTTTCTGATAGTTACCATATTAAAGAGGAGGAAAATTGAGAGCTAACTGAAAGGGACTGTATGAAAATGTAAAAGAAACAACATCTCCCTTGTGCTTGTCATTGCAGATGTTTCTCTTCATTTGGCTATTGGAACTGATTTGGAAAAAAAAATTGTATAATTGACAAATTATTTTTCACACAAGTAAAGCATAGAATTTCCTTAAACCCTCAGGAATCAGGCCTCCCGGGTCCCACCAGATTAGCCTAACATCATGAAGCATGCTTAAAGTAACACATTTTGGATTCTTTCTATTTGCCTTTTAGATCTGATCTTCTAGGTAAAATCTCTTCAAGTTTTACATTTTAAAAAAGCTGGAAATGTTATAGAATCTTTATTCCAAGAATTTTAAGTTTTAAGAAAGGCATCAAAAATCGTGAAATTAAAACATGAGACTTGGCAGCAGCGGTGAGCAGTAATTCACTCTTCCAAGCACTTCCTCACCCTTTCAAATAGAAATTGCTAATCATGAGAAAAAAATTCATAAACGCACATTTGTAAAGCACAGATCAAGCCAGCAACATATAATTACATTTAAACCAAATATAACCTTAATTTCACTCATCTATTTCCAGTTTCCCAGCACTGATCTGAAAACACATGTAGAGAACCAGCCCAGCTTAGCACTACGGCTCCCTCATCCTGACCAATTCTGCGTAAGTTCAGCAGCAGCAGATCGCCGAGAGGTTTGCATGCAAAGTGATCCAAGTCTATTGACTTCCTTTTCTGTAGTTCTCTCCCATGTATTATGCAAAATTCAGCAGGCAGATATTATAATCAGCACATTAGTCATGGAGCGGACACCTCCAATTTCCTTGTAGCTTCTCAGAGTCATATTCTGCTGCCGCTCTGAATGTTCTCAAGTAGTTCATGGAGTCGGCATCTCAGTGTGGGTATGAAGAACCAGGACAAAATGAACATGACCCAGTACTACAATGGATAACTTCTGTTGATCCTCAAGTGCACAGGGGTTTATTTTGACCCTTTGCCATCTGCATAAGAGAAGAAATTACAGGAGCCCTGCAAAGGTTGAAAATATTGTTTACGGACAAATAATCCCCTCGTGGCCAGTGCAATTCAGCCTGTCTAATGGAATTCAGCCTTGCATTGAAAGTCTGGACTGTGCCAAGTAGTGTTCCCTAGACTTGCTGGCAATGTGGAAATTCAGAGACTACCCACAATTTCCACTGAAGCGTTTTGTTCTGACAGAGCTTAGGAGTGGTGGTAGCAGAAACTCCAGTGCTTTTGCCACTGCATGATGCCAGCACAGCAATCATTGGTGACTTCGCCACCACATGCTGTTTCAGTAATTTCCTCGAGTAGCCAGGAGAACAGCATGCTGGGAGAAGGAGTGTACAACACCACAAAGTCGGGGGCTGAGCACTCTGGGAGTCTGGTAATGTCTCTTCCTGCCTTTTGGCATCAGCTGCTGATCCTTCTCACTGGCATGGCAGAAAACTTCACCCCATCACGTGCTTCTAGTACCCACCCAGGGGATATCAGTCATCAGACCTGCAGCCAGAGATTTTAGCTGTCAGAAGTGAAATATCATCCAGAGGTTGCTCCTACTTCTTGCATGATTTCAATTGCTCTTTCCTTTATAGGCTCTGTATAACTCTCCAGATGTTACTGGAGTGCTGTTTCCCATGGTTTGGAGATGCTTTTCCTCATCTCTAGCTATGACCCATCCTGTCAAGGAGAAAAGAAGAGCAGAACAATCTCCTCCGTTCTGCTGAAAGAAATAACCTGGGAAATGGTGCCATATGCCAGAATTGGAAGGATTTTCCTGGAGCATTCTGGGAGTGTGACTAAACCCCTCAGGGTGTCTAGAAACACCTCCGTTTTCTTTTAAATGTTGCAAAAGCTGCTGTACTTTGACATCCGTGCTTGGGGTGTTGGGTAGTCTGGGGTGGGGGTGGTTGCCCCTGCATCCACAGTGATGCTGTGCCTCTGCCTTGGGGGCTGACAGGGACAGGTGGGAGAGCCAGCAGCCCCCCAGCTGACACCTGAGCAGCCACAATATGATCTCGCTTTCCTCATTAACAGGAGAATATTATCTTCTGTTTAAACATTTCATTTGAAACTAATTGAATTGTTTCTTCTACGCAAAATGAGAGATCTTAGGAAACATTTGTGTGACAACAACAAATGTCTCCTTCATGATTATTTATACAACAAAGAGATTTTTCCAGTTGTTATTCTCCAGTCTAAAGTCCAATCCAAAACAACAAAACACTTCATTAAATTTTACAGGGTACAGGTAGGGAATTTTTAAGACAAGCTGAAAGACTTACCTTACAGTTAGCCACACAGAGCTGAAACTCTGAGATGGGAAATCTGTCTGGAAATCTCTTATATCCAGACTTTATTTTTTATCTAGAATTCTGATACTTCCTGGTCTGTTCTGAGCAAAATACCAAAACAAACCACTTCTCTTCCCAAGAAGTGTAGAAATGAGAAAATTGCAGTGTGGGGACAGTGAAAGGTGAACTTCTTCTGGGTACATTCTCATCAGAGGTTCAGATTTATTCCTTCATTTAGTGTTTCATTATGATTTACAAATTTGCAAAAACTTGTCCTCAAAAATTATCAGATCCCATGTTAAAATGATACACTGTCATCTTCTGTGTAAGCAAGTTAAATCCCAACAACCTGAGGATGTGTGAGCTGTTTTCCAATGTGGATTTCACTGATCTGTAATTGCTCCAAAACATTTTAGATGCTGATAAAGACTTATATATTTTCTTTTGACTTCTGCTCTATTTTGATAGCATAGATGGCAAAATGTTTTACTGTAGATAAACGTAACTGTGGGTTTATGACTTTACTAATAACCATGAGTCAATAGGTCTCATGATACCTACAGTAGCTCGCTAGATAAAGCAATATACAGATGCTTATCTCTGCAGAAAGATAGAATAATAGGAAAGCTTAGCAGTGCTGACTGTCCTTCAGTTCTGCATTGCTTAAGCTCATTGCAGGTAAGTTTAAAGCTAAATCCAAGTCCAGTTACCAATATCTGCAATTTGTTCTGTGTTCTCTGCACACACACAAAAAAATCCTTTCTAAAGTGCCCTATACTGCTTTCTCATCGGACCAAATACTGTCTGCTACTTTTGTCATAGAGAGAAGCAGAAAAGGAGTGCAAAATTATGTTTTTAAAATGTGTTCCCTTTTGACTGTCATTTTTCAGAGGCAAAGTGTTAACTCTGGAAGTCTGCAAAATGGACTGCTAAAGAACTACAAATGTGCTTTGTTTTATAGATTACCGTGAAGAGAATTATATTTTAGCTCTGAGAGTTTGAAGGAAGCCGGGAGGAGGAGGTATGGGCTATTAAGTAAATCTAAGAAGCTTATACTACCTTTCATTTATTTAGGCATGGATGGGATTAACTTCAGGCTGATTAAAGGAGGCTATAGAGAAGGAGGCTACAGGAGTTAGTATGGGGTAGAGGAGGAGGTGCTGCAGATCCAGTCATGCTGCAGGAGAGCTAAGCAACACGTTGCTGTGGCAAAAGGCTTGTGCATTAATAATCCTGCAATATTGTGTGGAAACTTGGAGGTGGGGCTGAGGCACTTGGCACTGCTTGGGTTTGGGAATTGCAGCTGAGACACTCTTCCATGGGACAAGGAGACACCCAGGCTCATCTAGTGCATGAGCCAACTGTCCTTGGGGAGCAATCTGGGATTCCTTGGTATTCCCTAAAGAGTGTGAGGGCTGGGGTCAGCCAGGCAGCCTGTGAAGGCAGCAGAAGGTTTCAGAATTGGTGGCCTGTAGCTGCCCCCCATTAAAATAACTCACGGGCAACGTACCCCTAAAAAACAAATGATGAGGAGTTACTCAAATTTCTTCTCTGTAACTGGTTCCCAAAGCTGCCATCCTCCCACAGCATAAGAATTTGCATGCAGCCCATGTTTTTCCACAATAACCATCTCTCTAGGTATTATGCAAATCAGACATCCTGAAGCAAAGAGAACATGGCTGCTGTTGTGGAGTTACAACTATTGTTAGAAGTCAGGAAAAGAGCCTTCTCTGCATCCAGTGAAGCAACTCCATTGCAGAATGAGGGCAAGGTTTGATTGACGTATATAATTCATCCTGTTCAGAAGAATCAGCTTAATACCTTTCTGATCTGCAGAACCTGAACAGGAATAGGCCCACTTCTGCTGGACCAAACCGTGAATCACCCAGGCAATTTGGCTGGAGTGCGTTGCCAATCAAGCCACATAAAATTATTAAGGAGAGAAAAATGCAGGAAACTTTGTTTCTGACCTGACCAGAAAGAAAACCAGCTGTCTTTAAATGGAGTTTTTTGATGAAATTTTACAAGTATTTCCTGGAAAGTCATTACGGTGGGTTCATTCTTGAAAACATTGTCATGTTGTTTATTTAAACTGCTCTATCTCAACACTATTCAAAATGCTCAGACTGAAGTACTGGAAGCAAAGTGCCATGGTTTCCCTTTTCCAGAGCTGTAAATTTATTTCCTTCTTAAGGAAATATAGTTGAAACATGTCAGACTTGAGAAATGTGACTGGCAGCTGAGCTGTTGCACGTTTTCAGGGAGCTCTGTTAGTGGCTGCCAAAGAGAAGTCACCTGTGAGCCAGAGAAAGTGAGCAGAGGGCAACTGTCAGCAGTTTCAGAAAGGAGATCTTTGGAAAGGCCCAAAGACAACCTTTTCTCTTGCAGTTTCTTCAGGTTCTGCTTTCTACAGGCTTGCCTTTGTTAGGGCAGTTAAGGGGATGTAAGATTGGCTTGAATGCTTTTGCTTCTGTGTAGAAATCCAGAAGCTTTTCCATTTTGGATGCCACACCTTGGTGCATTTCTGAGGAGCTTCAAACCACCTCCTCCTGACCACCACTTTTGGATGCGGAACAGTAGGATTCTATTGCTGACCCTAGTAAATCTTCAAGGGGAAATTCAGATCCCTTAACAAGCCAAGCACACCCAGTACAGTGTGTTCCTTTGCCTGCTCATCTTGGAAGTATTTTACCAACATCCAGCAGTTCACAGATCCGAGCAAGACCCACTGCTACAGAATAAGCTCCTCGGCACAGAACCACAGTGGTTGTGGCCATGCTCATCTCTATGTGAGTACCTATATCCATGACAGCACCGCCATTCCCTGCCTGCTCTGCAAAACACTTTCTTCTCGAGAAAATAGAAAACCGATGACATTTACAGGGCAGGGTGGGTTTCAGGGAGTAATCTGTTTCCCAGACACTAGATGGAGCTGGGTAATTGAGGTTCATTTCCAGCCTCCCGGCAGGCAGTGGCTTATGGAGGAGCTGAGGGGTTGGCAGTCACTCACTCACCCTGGCAACTTCTAGAAGCTGGTTCCAGGCCTCCGTAATAGGGTTTGCTTTTCTTTTTACATGCAACAATAGCCTCATAGAGCAAGACCAGCCTCATCCTGACATTACACGAAATAGGTCAGTATTTGGATAGACAGATTTATTGTGCGGTTTGCATTTAGACTTAACAGTTAAAATAAATAGTTCTTTTCTTCCCTTAGGAGCTGATGAGCCAGACTCACTTCCAAACAACTGAAGACTTCTGTACTTTTTGACAAACACTGTTCTCCAATTAAGAACAGTAAATAGGATTATACAGTCTGAAAAGGCTCTTTATTGCCAGAAAGTTTGTATGTGAGAAGTGGGGGTCTCTCTTTAGCATTCATTGTAATTCTTTTAAAATACTAATGATTTTGTCACATCAGAGTTCAGGGCTTTCAAAGGGAAAAGCTGCTTAACGGCAGCCAGCCTTCTGATGGAAGAGATCTGCATCCATATGATTAATTCTGTATAATATATGCAGAATAAATATATATATATTTAATCAAAGTGTCTAAGACGCAATCTTTGCTTTAAGTCACCCCAAGATAGCCACGTGAAGAAATAAGTCATATATATTTTTCTTTCAGGAGAGATTTTTATTATGTGAGGTTGATATATATAGACATATATATACACATATTTGTCTTTAATTCAAAGTGGAATAAATGACACAGGGCAGAAAAGGCCAAATAGTTTAACACATCAGGAACTCAGTGTGACAGCTCTCTTGGCAATTGCTTTATTTTTAATACAAGCCCATTGCAGAGGAGATAGAAAATAACTTGTTAGTAAGGGAAGTTTGATCCAAAACTCCATCAGTAAGTACCTGGGTGATCCTGTACAACACGAGGGCTTCCATCCTATATCACATGGCTGCAGATGTTCATATTATGTATACAATCATCTAATCTCTCTTGACTCTAGAACATCTGTGACATAGATTAATTATGCATTGTGTAAAGACAAAGCGTGGTGATTTAATTAGTTTTCTGATTACTGATTTCCAGTTCCATTGGCTCCCTCTCTTGTCCTTGTAATATGAAACAGGATTTACCAGTTTATTTTTCTTTTTTCCTTCCTCTACCATCCAGCTCTTTCACCAGGGCAGTTTTCCCTGTACTCTTCTCATTTTTTTCAATTCCCCATGTCCCTTCCATTTCTGCTCATTCTTTGATATTAAGTGTCGAGAAATGTAAATATTAATCTAGGTGGAGGGAACGCCATCTGTTTCCAGTTTGGTATCCTTGGGTTTTTTGCATTCCAGATGCAGAATTATGAAATGAACTGCAATATGCAGAGAATACAGTTATGATGATATTGTAAGCCAGACAAATGATGCCCTGGACTTGCTACAGTATAATTTATACTGATGTAGATTACATCTATGTCCTTTTTATTGGTATCAGCCACATCCTTTTTTTCTCATTTTGTTTTCTTAGACACTCCTTAAGAGCTCAAGTAGTATCTGCAGTTTTGTCACTTAGCCAAAGTTTTGCAAGATTTCTTTTGTCCCTGAGTTCTGTTTTTCTCCAGGGACAGGTACACGTCTTAGAGCCTGTTACTAGCTGATTTTGCAGCCTCCCACACTTCTAATTTACAGGCAAATTTGAACTGCTTTCTTCTGCTTGTGATGTGTCTCAGGTCTGCTGGGCACTGAGATGGCATGGTAATTCCAATCTTTTCCTTAGAGCTTGATGCTGAGCTGGCTCATCTGCCCTCCTGCTCCCAGTTTCTCCTCTCAAGTTGTTTTGGGGACCATCACACCAATCAAATGATGAGAAATAAAAAGTGAAAAATAGGGCTTAATATAAAAAATTTAAATCACATCACTGATTAATTTTTGGTGTTTATGTACCGCTCCTTGCATTCTCTGTGCTTTTGCACCAACAGGGAGGGATCTGATGAAAGATGCTCAGTTCTAAGCACTTTCATAGCTCATCTCAAGTGTGGGAATGAGTAGATTTAGAGCACCAAAGAAAGAATTTGCACATGCTTTAAAGGAGACGGTATTTTAATTTTTACTACAATTCCCCAAGTTGCTTACACTTGAAACATGCCCTCTTTCTTACATAAAGAGGAAGACAACCAGCCAGGGTGGGAGAGTTGAGCTCAGTGTGGAGTAAGACACACTGCAGCTGCAGTTGTTGGAAATAGTCTTTTAACGTCCTGGCTTGATGCCCCTGCTTTCTTGGTGCCCAAGGCAGTTTCACACATTTCCTAGCAATCCATCTGTGAACGATAGAAATGCAGCAACAATGCTCAATGCACAAGCATCAGCGAAGACAGAGGAAGAGCCTTTGCTCTCAGTGGCTGAGCCCAGTAAAACACTGAGAAATTCATTCAGTTCAGCTGACACATGCTGCAGAGCAAAAGGATGTTCAGGAAAAAAATCTTTACAACACACTATAAAACACACATCTGCAAGTGACTGTAATTGTTAAGGTACCTCTTCCCCATCACAGATGTATAGAATATTAAGATTTTGGTGGTGACTGTCTGCAGGACAGGTTTTTGTTAATAGGTAACTGTTGGGATTATAAAATTACAAAATTGCATTGTGACACCATGAAAAGCCACTGATACTCTCTTGGAAGGTGAATTTTCAATAAAAATATCCTCAGTGACTTTCAATTTAGAGTATTTCAGTTTTACCTGGAGTGTGTGTGGTAAAACATTACCACTCTCAGGAACACAGGATCTTGCCATTTTAAATAAATAAAAAATATATAGCCTGTTTGCTTAGCATTCAATACTATATATATCCTTTTCATCTCTAATTAATTCCTTTAATGCCTACTGTTTTGAGAAGCAACATCTTTAGACCTGGACGTTTAGTTAAGCTGGGTGATTTTCATGGAAGCAGGAGTTAGACTTACCAGTGCAGGAATGATTTGAAACTACATGTGCTATCTATACATGAAGGCCAGCCTTTGCTTTTTTCTGTATAAGTTTGGCATTTTCAAGCTCTGCCTCAAAAGCCACTCCAGGTTCACCTCTCTTTTCGATGGTATTGACTATTCAGCCAGTATGTGGTGTATTCTAGTGGGTGCCTACTCAGGCTAAGGTCCTGTGCAATAGGGTCAATGCTTGCACTGAGTATTTTTGTCACGTGCAGCATGACACAACCTCCTAAATCCTTTGGCTTCTGCTCAAAAAGAGAAAGCTTTGCCAGGAGGTGAATGCTACGTGAACCACCAGAGCTGTTACTGTACACAATTTTGTGATAGCTCATGCCCTATGGTGTAACCAGGCAGAGAGGTGCTTTCTGGTGTAGCTCAGAAAGGAGAGGATACACAGGTACTGGTAACCAGCCTCCCCACCCCTGCTAAGCAGTGCAAGGCCCTGGCCTCCCACCCTTTGGCGGGTCTGGCTCCCCAGGCTCTGCAAGGACCTGGTCTATTTCCTACCCAGGGACACAGGAGGGAGGTTTTTGATTGAGCAAAGGGACACCCTGCTGCAGAGATGTGGGCACCACCAGCCCATCTTGGATCACACTGCTGACTACACCAGGTTAAGCAGAACCTGCTGTGGAAAGAGCACACACAGCTGGATGAAAGGCGGAAGAGAAGCAGCCCAGCAACCCAAAAGCAGGAGTGTTTGCCATAAATCCCAATGCTAGTTTCTGGAACTAAAAAAAAAAAAACAAATCAATGAAAAAGAAACCTTTTTGGTTGAAATAAGCCTGCTGCAATACACTTCTAGGCTGAGTGGAAGTGAACACAAAGTGCCTCCTGTACTCCAAGGGTGTACTCTCACCCTTGCTACTTTTTCAAATCTGAGCAATATTAACAAAGGGGTATATCAGAAGAGTGACATTGTCAGGACAAGAACTCAAAATTCACAAATGCTTCATTTGTTTTAATTAACCCAAAAGCTGATCTGTAAAGAGCATCTTCTGAAAAGCCAGAAGCTTTTGCTGAAAGAGTGCAGCAGTTCAGCCAGTGTGGACAAAGGCTCTTATTGCAGTGTCCAGTGTGAAAACATGACAAGGCTACAGAGCCAAAAGTGAGAGGTGGTATTATTATTGGTGCATAGAATGCATTTTAATATTGCTTCACATCAAAGGGCCTTGGCTAGATATTTGCTACTTGACCATGAAGATTCAGGAATGAGCAGAACATTCAAGATTATTAACTCCAGTGAACCCTGAAATGAGAAGATATTACCTAGTTTACAGTCTTTTCTGAGATGGTAGCATGGCTTTCCTTTATAACACTCTCCCTTTCCTTTTGAATTTCCTTTTCTTTTTCCTTTTTGCCCCCTCAAGTTTTTCTCATTTTAGTAATATCATTGTGCCAGTAATTAACACTGTACTTGACAAAGGTATTTCCTTATCAGTATGGTATTATTGATTTTAAATGTCTGCATTCATATTTTTATGCTTGCCACGGTAGGATGCTTTGAAGCAGAAATGATAAAGTCATTCACATTAACACCTGGACTTACTGAAATATCTGTTTGTCTCCCAGTTCAAAACCTCTGCCTTCTGGGGAGGGGAAAAAAGGGAGGAATTTTTTTTTTCTCATTGTGTTTTTAATGGACTAGAAAATCCAATGGATTTATTGTAATTAAAGTGCATTTAGTTTGACAGAATTAATGTTAATGCTACAAAGGATAAAGTTAATTTAAATTAGAGCTGTATGAGTGGGCTTTTTATGCACTTCAGACCAGGAGTGTATGCAGGTACGTAGCCCCATCAGAACTGCTAAAACACTTTAAATTCTGTTAATTTGACTGTGAGGATAAATATTGGACTATAATGTTTTGTACAGATTCCCCAAGCTGGTCTGTGTGCACCTGAGTGTGTTGCTGGCTACCTTTACCAAAAAATTTGACAATGAAATCAGAGAGGGATGCCAAACTAGCAGCTAACACTGTCTAACTTGTGCATTTGCTGTGATTTCTTCGTTGACAAACATGTTTGTTAGAACACATTTCAGGCAGCGTCATCCTGGGAGGGAAGCAAGAACAAGGAAATTAAGACAGTTTGCTTGACATGCAAATTATCATCTCAACTCTAACCAGCTTGTGAAAAAGATACACTTCACAAGAATGACACACACAAGAGAATACACATCAGCCTCATTTTATTTTCAGGAAACTACTGCTCCGTTTTTTCACAGAATTTAAGGTAAACCCCCTCCTTTCCTAAGTATATTATTCTGGATTCTCTTTAAAGAGAGAAGCTTTTCACTTCGGCTGCAAGTTTCCATCTTATTCGCCTTTCTTCTCTCAGGCTGTAATCGAATCTGTAAGGCATGCTTCTTATGGTTCCGTAATCCGGTGTCATGGAAACTTTGGAGTCAGCCAAAAGGAAAGCGATGCAGAGGCTGGCAATCATTAAATATGCAAAGGATATTTTCTGAAAAAAAAAGGCTTCCAAATTTTAGACTTCCGTGAAGATATAGAAACAAGTCTCTTTTGAGCCACACCCAGCACACACACGAGCCCATACACTGACATCTTTCCTTAGAGTATTGCAGCAATGGAGGCCTGGACCAAAGCTACCGGCAGTGCTAAAAGGGTTCTCGTGAACTGAAGTTTTCTAATACCTAGCACTTAAGCAACTTGAGAACTATTCAGGCCTAACAAAAATGGTCTGAAAAAATATTTTTTGGGGGCTAAACTCTTCATTGCTAAAAAATAAAAATAATTTTAAAAAATTAAAATTAAAATTAAAATTTTTTAAAAACCAAAGAGGCCTAGAAGTTGAATTTTTAAGGTAAACCTTTTATGAACTGGAGCTGTAACAAAAATGCTGTACATGTGTATAAAAGCTATTGTTTCACAAAGAAAATTATTTGATTTGCATTAATGCAATAGATGAGACTACAGCAGAGGAAGAGTCACAAATCAATGGCTATGCTTCTCAACAAATTGAATCTTCCATAGCAGCACTTTTCATACATACATATTAGCTATACAGACTCCAAGAAGTGAAACTGATTACAGAGAAGGAAAAATTCTATACCTTTGCACTATAATCTTACTATTACCTTGTTACAACTGAACTGCACCAATAAAGCAGCAAACTTGTCCCTTCAAGAGTAAGAACAAATAGCACCAACTGCAAGTGTGATATTATTACAAAGGAAATATACTTTGTCATGAAAAAAGGACACTGAAAGTTAGGATATCAAAGCTAGACTGATCAACATTGAATTAAATGTCTGTTAAAGTGTTTTTCTAGCTAACAAAAAGCATTTCCAGTTCTCTGTTCTGGAGACAGCTGGGCCCAACAGCACAACTCAGAAATATATCTTAATGCAGCATTTCAGCTTCTGGACCTACAGAAACTTAGTAAAAAAGCCTTTCACCAATCTCACAATGAGGTAACAGGTTGTGAAGAACCCAAATTTACTCTGGAAATGGCCTTATCTTCACCTGTTTCCAACACATTGGACATCTGAAATGGTACCATGGCCTAATAGCTAAGGAAGAAAAGGGCAAAAGCAAATTTCTGTTTTTCTCACTTTGCCTTAAACAAAGATTTTGCATTTAATAACTAGAAGGACAATGCAAAGCTATGGGAATCAAATCTGAATGATTAGGTAGTGCTAATACAGTCTACTGGAAAGCCTATACCTACTTTTGTAGTTCTGGTTTTTAAAAAGCCTTATTTAATTTGCGAGTAAAATGAAAAGGCCAGTTATTCAAACTGGTATTGCACAAGCAGTCTCATGAAAATAGGGCTAGCCCAGCAGATAAGCAAAAGCTTCCCTGACAATCAGAGCCAGTCCTTCTGAACAAGGGCAACACTCTCAGCTGGGAGTGAGGGGCACTTGGAGGATTTGGAGAGCATCCCTAGATCTAAGAACTCACTCTTTACAACATTCAAATTGCCATCACTACCTATGGCCACAGTTTTTGGATCTGATCCTTCCCTCAGTGATCTTGGTGTGAGTTTTAACCACATCACCAGTGGAAGTGTCAGGCTTTATGTGATGTTTTTGGCAGTAGATACACTGCCAAAACACTTTAAAACTCCACCTTGCATTTGGGTGCTTCCATTTAGAGCATTTACTCTTCTTGGTGATGATTTGACCCCAAGTCCACTACAAGCAAGAAACACTGGCACTGGTGGGGTTTTTCTCACTTGTAATTCTTTGACAGAAACGAGGCTCTCTATTTGGGCTGCCCTGATGTTAGCATCTGTTTTGCTTTTGGGGTTTTAAGCACTGAGGTATAATTTTCACAGCCAGTATTTATGACCTGGTGTGATTGATATGAGTAACCATCAATCATCTGGTGGTACCCACATATCAAGCACTGAAGGACCTAAATGGAATTAACTCCCTAATGCTTAATTGTGAAAATAACATTTTTGCCTGCAACTTGTTTACCTGAAGATTCTGTGCAGGAGGTATATTCTAGGACTTGAAGGTCTGGCCTTCAGGTTTTTGGGGGGGTTTTTGTTTGTTTGGGTTTTTTTTTTTTACCTTCTCTCAGCTTGTATTTCTGCCTTTTTCTGTTCATGTTCAGCAGTGTTTTCATAAGAGCAAAACTGACTTTTCTGTCTTTGCTCAAGTTAGTAATTTCTATGCGATGTCCCATTTATTTAAGTATTACTCACAGGTGGAAGACCTTGCTGATTTGGACTCCTTTTCAACAAAAGAGAAGGCACGAGACAGCAGTAATCTATTTTCCAGCACATGGCAAACACCAAACACTGTGAGGAAGAATGTGTTTACTTTGGAATACGAAAAACAACTAAATGAAATGAATAGGCATGAAGCATCCATGAGAAAACAGCAGGTGAATGTTGTTTTCTTCTCCCCTCTTTCAAAACAAAAAGATGATGTCCAGGAGAAACAAAATCATGCCAAACAGTGTCTCAGAAAGCTGTACTTGCCTGATGCTGTGGTCAGCATGAAGGATGATCTGCTATAGCAACGGCCTATATTTTTCCCATTGATGTTTTATTATAAGCAGTCATATAAAAGAAGAAAAACACCTGTAGCAAAATTTTTGATAAAATAAGGGTTTCTCTCTGTTACTTACACTATTAAACTTACTATCTTTTTCTAAGAAAGACACAGTAGCATGCTTTATATTTTTGACATGTATAAAATGTAAATATTTTAACCAAATTGACACAGCTGCATGGCAGAGATATGCTTGGTATGGTTACCTTGCTTGTCAGTGGATTCACAGCTTCTTCTTAATTTGTTTTCTGCTGTGGCACCATGCACATCCTCTCATTTCCCTGGCAAGCAAAACAGAGCCTTAGGGCTCTTAGGGATGGTCCCAGGTCCATGGAAACTGGTCTGACTTTCTTGTCCATGAGTGCTGGCTGAAAGTTGTTCTGATAGCATTTCTGTGGAGAGTTTCTGCCAGAACAATGTCACCCTATCACCCCATTTGAAAGTAATTGGATCTGCCAAGGGAAGCTGCTGCAACATGCAAGCTAAAGCATACTTTATTTAATATATATTCTTTAATTATTCTGCAGGGTCAAAACCAAGTTACAGATGCTGAAAAGTCTTGGTTCATTCCTGCAGTCCATCCACAAACAAACCTAACCATTCACTGGTGAATTCGGTGCAAATAAATTTAGTGTGTGCAACAAGTTCCAGCTTAAATAAATTAATAGCTTGCAAACTGATTGCCTGCTTTTCTTGAAGACATCCTGGCACATAAGGATGGGCACAGCACGTTGGCTGGCAGGCAGCTAAGCCATAGACCTTTCCAACACCCACCAGCTCTGCCAAACCACCAGCACCTCAGCTCCTGGTGCCTGGAGTGAGAAAGCCGCAAATGGCAAACTGCACTTGTAATCATGAACCTTCAGCACTTGCAAGAGCAAAGCATTTGGGGGCTATAACTGTGCCCCACAGCCAAGGTCAAACTGAAGGGACTGTCCTCTGTACATCTCACTGTCCCAATTTTCACCTCTGCCCATGGAAAATATTCACATATTGGCTTATCGTCTACTTGATTAGCTGATCTGCTTTGCCTGTGCATGTGTGGGGAGACAGGGAGGGAAGGGGTGGCAGCCAGATCACCCAGGAGGTGAAATTATTGAAAGCAAATTTGTCCCTGCGAGGCTCTGCACTTGCAGATCATAGCCATGTACAGCAGGCCACTGACCACCACTGATCTGTCTTCTAGGTAAGTAAAAACACTCACTATCACCTTTTTGATTAAGTTCTCAGTCCTCAGTGTAACGCTAAAAGAAGTTTCTTTTCTACTATTTTAAGAAGAAAGGTTTTTCACCAGTGAATAAGGAATCTCTGATACATTCAGACTTGCTTTTTAATCAGAAACCTGTTCCAAAGGATAACTAGCTGCCTACTTTCCTTGGACTTCATGCTGTCGGTGGCAATTCTGTATTGTATAGGATAATGGCTTCAGGTTGACTGTGTTAGAGGCAGAAGTGTTGCTGGGGAAACTGGTGCAGAATGAATATGTTTGTAATTTGTGTATGCTTGGAGCAATGGCTGAAAAATAAGTGATGAATAACAAACCACCTACTCAAGTCAGCCTCTCTAGATGTATCCAACTAACTTTAAAAAGTGCAGTGTGGAAAAAAAGTTAAACACCAAACACACTTTCCAAGTGAGTCTCTCCGGTATATCTGGCTTTTTTGCACACACTAAATCATTTTGGGTTTGTTAGGCAGTATTATTTTTACTAAAATGATACTTTGCATTCCACAACTTCCCATTTCCTGTAAAGGAAAACAATCTTAAAATACATGGCTAAGCCACAGGAAGACAGGGACAAGCTAATTCATAGATTGGCTCCACCTGTATAAGCCAGAATTAAAAAAAAACCCCAGCAAACAAATAAAAAGTTACAAAGGTGAAGTTAAATCAGCCTACCTTCTTAAACTTTGCAATTGTATTCAGTTCCAAGTATCAAGAAGCACAGGACAGTACACTGTGTAGGCTTTCGAGCTCACACCTTACTAGAGGCAGCCTTTTATTCCGTCCACAGGCTTCCCAACTCTGAAATAACTTCTCCCAGAGAAGTGGTGTCTCTCACAAGGGTGCAGGACTGGGGGAAGCTGCTATTTGCAGGTTACCAGGCAGCTGCTCCAGGGAAGCAATGTGCAGGGATATAGAAGTGACCTGGTCTGGGCAGCTTTGAATAAACACTACAAGTGGCCCTGCTTCACCCCAGTTTTCACAACGAGCTGGCTTTACCTCTTCCCCTGCTGACACACATTTGTTAGCTCCCCCATGCATAACAGACTTTGTGTGGGCACAAGCAGATAAGCAGGCAGAGAAAAACTTTCTGCCAGAGTCTGTAGTCACAGGATGAGGGACAACACTTTTAAACTAAAAGAGAGTAACTTTTGATTGGATATAAGGAAGAAAATTTTACAATGAGGGTGGTGAAACACGAGTAAATTGCCCAGAGAAACTGTGGATGCCCTATCCCTTTAAGTGTTCAAGGCCAGGCTGAATGGGGCTCTGAGCAACCTGGTCTTGTGGAAAGTGTTTCTGTCCATGGCAGGGAGTTGGACTAGATGATTTAAGGTCCCTTCCAAACCAAACTATTCCATGATCCTATGTAGGATGAAGGACAAAGGCCACCCTGACAATGAAACCAATGCAGATGGCTCTCAATATTTTGGCTCTGCTTGAAGGCTCCTACTTCCCAGATGGGTAGATACTCAGTGCAAAAAAGTTAACAATCCTGCCTAAAATTAAAGACAATACTGGCATTGCAATGCAGTCTCTAATTCCTTGAAAAAACTATGGACAAAGCCACACCAACACATGGAGGAACCAGGCTAGTGAAGTGGTAAAACTTCCTCCTCACTGGGAGCCAAACTGTGGCTCCCAACTCACCTGGCAGAACCTGGAGGATGTGCATCACATGATGGAGGCATCTCCGAGCCTTTCCCTGCTGGGCTGTGAGCAGTGTTGTGCTTGGTGAGTCACACTTGTCACCGGCTGCTGCAGACATCCAGTTACTGCTGGCACACGAGCAGCATCTGAAAAATTGCTTCTGACTTCTGCTGGTGCTTGGGTTTATTAGTGTTGAATTGAAAGTCCTTCCAAGGCTGGAACTGGAGTATGTCAGACATCTCCTCCCCATCTGTGATAACTGAGCTCGTCAATGCCGTGATACACACTGGTAACCAGGAAAATGGTATTCTCAGTGCCAGACTGTAGGCAAGGAGAAGTCCTGGTAGAGAACCTGAGAAGCTAGAAGAAAAAAACTTGAGAACAGGCAAATCCCAGAGCACAGGAGTCTGGTTTTGTCTCATGCCTTCGACTTGGCTGTGTCTTTTGCCTTTGTTGATTATGGAATCAGCCTCTTGATTTTTCTGACATTTAGTTGTTATTTTCCTTTTTTGAGACTTCTTACACATGGTTTCCAGTTCTGAACTTGTCAAGCAAAGCATCTCAGAAATCTTTTTTAATATCAGTTGCAATCTCTTCTTTGTTGACCATTCTCTTCTGGGTTTCCTTATTCACTGCTTTTGCTCGTGTCCCGGGATGACAAGAATCTGCAGTGTTCCTACTTCCCTTCTCTCAGACACTCATTTATGAGGGATCTATCTAGTTGGTAACATTCTTCCCATAACAGCAAGATAAAAATGTAGCATTATGATTTCAGAGAGCAGTGAATGCAACAAAAAGCCTTCCATATCAATTGAACATCCAGACTAGTAGATTCCATGGGGTCTCCAAGCCTTTTGTTATGAGGACAGCTATCTCTGTAACTGCTGTGTTGGGACTGCAGCTTGCTTGAGGGGTGAGGAGAACGACTGGAATCCCTAGAAACCCGTGAAGCCCAGAAAGCAAGTAGCCCTACAACTCTGTTTAACCCAGTGTCCTCCAAAGTCAGTGAGGAATATGAGAAATCAGCTGGCTTTGGATCAGGCCCCTGGTACCTGTTCGTTGGGAAGAAACAAGGAGGGCCAAGTGGTTACATGAAACCCATCATTCTTGGTGGGGATCTACACACAAGAAGCAGAGATGCACACAGATATGTGTGTGTGTGTGTGTGTGTGAAAGTACCGTTCTGCCATGGGAAGTTAGCTTAAACTGTTGGGGTTTTTTAACAGAATTAAAACCAGAAGGTTTTTCAAACTTCAAATATTTATACGAACAGGAGTACTGTACTATATCAGTCAAACACTTGTGGACTGAAAACACATTGAAACCTATGTACCTGCTCTCTCAGAAAGCTCTGTGAGCTGCTTGGAGCTAGTTTATGTTAAAAAAAAAAAAAAAAATCCCTAGCCCAAATGACAATACCAGAGCTTGTTAGTTCTCTGTTTACACTATGTGAACTTAAGTTACCAGCACGACAGGAGAGGATGTATATTTTAGATAACACAATCTGGTTTCTATCTTTTGTATTTTTAGGTTTTAATCCTATCAGTCTCTTAGCCAAGCAACTGAGTATCAGATTTAACTATTGTTGTGTAGAGGGAAAAATCCCAGTTTATCTTAAAAAAACAATAGGTTTGAGTATATATATATATATTTAAAATTTAAACCTAATAATTCCTCTTGAAAACTGAGTCAAATTGCTCAGACTCCACTTTTAGTTCATGAACTTAGCAGTAATAAAACAAAAGCAAAAGGATTTGCAGAATTTTTGATTCTGGTGCACACCTTTTATGAACAGAAATAGACTCTGAGAACTGCCTTCTGCAGGCATTATTTTTGAATGATTTCCATAACATTTCGAGTAAAACATCCATTTTTCCTCTGCCTGCCTTGTAAACACCAATCTGAGAGTCAAGCCAGATACTCTGCTCTTTCCATGCAGTCGCAGAGCCCAGCCCCACACCCAGAGCAGTTCCAGGAGCTAGTGGACCTCCTGGGAACATCCGTGCTGCATGAACAGCCCACCTTCACTTTCTACTCAGTTACTACTGCCTCACCTCATTCTCCTGCTCTCTGAAATAACATTACAAGCTGATAAGTCTACTTCTGCTCTAGTGAGAAAAAACTGGGGCCTTGGAAGATTTATTAGCATCAGACAAGGTAGCTGGACAGTGGTGCTGGAGTTGAGGGGGAATATTTTGCAAAGATCTGACTGCTGTCCCAGAAGAATGGACTGGTCTTCACGATGACCTTACACAGCTGTGCTGAGGTTTGGGAACTGGCTGTGTCCAGGTGCTTTGTCCAAACTCTCCCTCACTGTTACATCCATATCAGTTGTGATAACCACTGCCTGCACAGGATAAGCAAGGATATCTTGGTCAAAGAAGGTTAGTGTCACACTATATGTGTGGGTCAGGGTATCATGCAAGTTGATTTCTACTAAAGCAAGCAAAACCAGGATGCAACAGGAGCCAAAGCCCTCGTTAAAATAAAGTTTTTCCTGAGTAAGGTTTGTAGCTCAGACCTTTAATAAAAACCAAGTCAAGAAAAATATGTTTGACTCAGCACCAGACTAGCTATTTTAAAAGCTTTGAACAACACCTCTGATGTGAGTGACCTTGAAGAAATTTTGAATTCCTATGGCAGCTTTGCAGAGTGATTTCCTAGGAAATTTATAGCAGTGGTAGCAAAAGCAGCAAAAGCAATTCAGATAAGCAAATAAGTAGATACAGACCCGCACTTTTCAGAGGGAGTAAAATGTAGAGCCAGAGGAAGAGCAGAAGAATTCTGTGTTACCTAAATTATAGTACTTATTAATAGATAGGGTATCATTAACACATTATTAATTCCTGAGGGACAATAGTGTGTAACCATTGTTATAGATCATAACTATAGTGTGTAACAACCATAGCAACTTTTACTGATGGGCTTCAACTTGCCAGGAGGACGGACTAAGTAACCAGCTGATGTGCATTCTCTCCCTCTGCAAGCACATTCTCGTAGGCTTTCTCCACTTCCCACAGTGCTACAGGCTGCTGCCCTCCCTCCTGGCCACGGCAGCCACCCACTCTCCTCCCCAGCCACACCACCCCTGCCACCGCAGGGTTTGGGCTTCTCTGGTCCTGCTGCTCACCCCCCACCTTACAGCTCTGTTAATGAAGCCCCCAATATATCACCTTGCAGCCGCTTAATAACCTTTTCAAAATGGTGTCTTAAACATACCTTTGTACAAAGAAGAGCAAAGAAATGGTCAGGGTTGGTTCCACCTCCAAAGCAATTTTGGAAAAAGTATCTGCAAACACTGGCAATGTCCCCTTCACGGGTTACTTTATAGACTCATTGCCACCAAAGTATTTCTTCCAGTTACTCCTGCGTGAGCATGTCAAATTTTGGTAATGCTTCAGAAAGTGCAGGAATATTTCTGAAGGTTTGCTTTGCCCCTGTCTTCATCCTCTTCCTCCTCCAGCCACCCCTGGTGCCCTGTGAGCCCCGGCACCTGTGGCCCCAGTGCCAGCAATGCCTGATGGTCTGATAGGCAGTGCAGGAAGCCCTGAGGGAGGCTGAGTTCATACTGATTCTGGGGGTTCTGGGCATTTCAGATGACCACACCACAAGCTTGAGCTGACTTTTGCTTTGGTGGTAGTGGTGGTGCTCCGTGGTACCCATTGCTCAGCTGTTTTCAGCCCCGTTACTTGATTTGCAGGGTGATTTAGAATCTTTGTTCTATTTAGCGTGAGGAGCACAACTGATAAAAGGAGAGGGTCAGGGGTCTTTTAAAGAGACAGATTATTATAGCCCTGTGACAAAAAAGTCTGAAGACTTTTGAAGACTAAGGTATCAGATGTCATCCTAGGAACACATTGACCTACTCATTTCAAGATATGCTGTCAAAGAAAATTAACTAGCTGATGTTTTTCCTTGTCAAGCACTGTAAATATTTCATATTCATGTTTCATATTTTCCTGTGACCACATGTAGTTATACCTCCTTAGCAATAATAAACAGCACTTGTTGCATCCACAGCTACAGGGCCTCAAATCTTTATCAAAGATTGATATTTTGGTTGATCTTCAAAATCCTCTAGGTACAGGATCTGTCTGTGGCATCCTTTAGTTTAACACATCAAATGTGAGGTAAGAGGCAAAGGCACTGACTGGAAACTGGAAACACAAATATCTGGGTGCCCCATGTCCCTTTTTAAAGGGGTTTAAACACCTCTCGGTTTCTGCAGAGGTTTAGAGACTGCATCACCTCTCTCTGCAAAGCCTGAATGTGGCAGCGTGCCTGCCATGGGATGGTGTACGGGCTGTAGAAAGGGCCGTCTTCTGGGGAGGCTCAGCTCATGCCCTACATCAGGGGGGCAAAGGGGTTCCTCTTCAGTGTCCTTAATATTCTAATGCTGGCTTTTGTGTGCACTGGGTGCCATGGCCTCGCCCCTCTCTGCAGCAGGGCTGGAGGGCCAGCACGTCCCTGACACCATGCTCAGGGCAGTGACCAAAGCCAGCCTGGACATCTTTGAGTGCAGATATGCCGAAGACATGGGATGGAGAAAGTCAGGAGAAATGCCCGAGAAGCAGGTGGTTTGAAATTCAGATATAGAGGGGGTTTAGAAGAGGAGGAGAGCAAGACAGATGAATCATTAATAAATAGCAGCACACACAGTCTCTCTTTTCATACCCCACTTACAAAACAATGTGATTTTCTAATGAGAGATCATGGGACAGACCAGAGGCGAGCCAACAAATGACTTACATAATAAGTTTACATTAAAGGATGAGATGCCAAAACACCCTGTTACAAGGATACTAGAGAACAGTTTTAATAACATATTCCAAACTTCCTGAGGTTGTTTATACCTTACTTCAGACTGATTAAATACTTTTTCTTGCATGTGGACTCATGTGAAATAACTTTCAACTACTGCTCAAAGATCTGGGTGTAGAACACAGCATATACTTTCTCAGCTAAGGACAGAAGTTTTCTTAAGCACCTCAAGAAAAAAGCCAGTCACTTAATTACAAGATTCAGGGTATATTCCAAAGCATTTCCTTCTATAAATTATCATCTCAACCAGGAGATTAACTGTTATTTTTAGAGTAATTTTATGGCATATTTGTTCTTCTGCAACTTTTTCTTTCTCAGACATTAGAAGTGCTCTGGGTATCAATGAAGAGCTGTGAAATGTCACATGAAAATAATTAGTTTGACCAGAAAGAGGGACAGATTCAATTCTGCACCCGGATGTATGCTCTTGCAAAGCCCACTGACAGTGACACAAAGTTCAAGAGTTACAACCAATAATAAGACCCAAAGTCATTACAAATTGAAACTAGTTACTAATGAATGACTTGTTTGGTGAGCCATATGAAAAAAGATGGTGTTTTCAGTACAGATCCTAGAAGACAGATGTCCACATTTCAGAAATTACTTCCAAACTGGTGCTACTTGGCACTCTCAGAAGAGAGGAAAAAAGATTTGAAAGAACACTCTTCATCTAAAAACGTATTTGTGTATGAACTATATTTACCTACTGTGAAATTTTGGAGGAAAGAATAATTTCTACAGCTGTGTTGTTGATTGGGACAATCTTTAGACCTCAGAAATACTTGAATGCATCTCACCTAAACTGATAAAAACCAAAAGAGAATGCAGCTATTCTTAGTTTTAATTCTTCTACAGAGTGTTGCAGCCCTTTATCCAAGCATCTCTCCACTTGTTTCCAGCTCTTCTGATTTACTGAATTTCCCCAAAGTTGCCAGGTGAGGATGCTAGTACAAAGGATTTAAAATGTCCCCTGCAGGCTCAGGCTTCTTGAGCACTTTTCATGGTCCTTTGCACAGCTCAGAGACAGAAGTTTCCACACTCAAAGGGGAACTCCACAGAGCCTCAGGCTTGGCGCATACTCAGAGTGGAGGAAAACCCAACTGTGCCCTGCTTTCCTCTGTACAAGGAGATCTGTAACTGCATCCCTTCCCCAGGAGACTGTCTTATCCTTGCAAAGTGTTACACAGCACTGAAAGGCTTCAGCAGCCTCTCCCGTTGGTGTGGTCTCACTTTGCACATTACACTGAGCATGAATTGCTCCAGAGGGAGCATTACAGTGCAGTGATTGGGGCACCCAGGTGGGAGTTGGGACACAGAGGACCATCAGCACTAATAAATATTTAATCTTCGTATGCAAAGTGTAACAGCTTCATTGAGAGAGACACTGCACCTGCCAGCTCTGCTCAGCCCAGAGCCTGCTCAGCGAGGGCTGCAGGAAGACGAGGCTTGAAGCAGATGGCGGAGTTGAACTTGGATCACCCAAACCATAAGCATGTGCTTTAGTCAATCTGTACATTCAGCCCAATTAGTGAATAGTGCCAGATCTGCCAAAGCCGCATTTTTCTCACGCTAAACGATTGATCAAAACAAAAGAAAACATCTCACCCAGGCTCACCAGTCAGTCTTGCTGCTGATCACGGCCCCACAGGCAGTGCCACTGTTTCACAACAGTCGCTTTCTTCAGCTGTCAGCGTGCATCCTTTAGACACCAGCAGGAAATAAAGCACAAAACTGGAGACAGGAAATTGTTTAATGATAAAAATTGGCAAAGACAGGTGTAATCCTCAAGTTACTTTTAGCTCCTTTTAGGAAATAAGCAGGTATCATTTTGACAGCACGCTTTTAACACAAAAAGGTAGAGATTTCCATGGTAAAATGTGTTCTTCTTAGAGGACCGAGTCCTAATTCTGTTGGTAAATTGTGCGCCAGTCGTAGCTGGGATGTGAGTTTTTGTGAAATCCGTCTAGAAAAGGACATTTTAAATTCAGCTTTCAGTGCCTTTTAATTCTGTTGTTGGATGACAGCTGTGGTGTGATACAGATTGAAGGAAGTCTACTAGTACCTGCCCTTGATTTCACAGCCTCTGTATAAACACCACCTTTGCCTCTGATTTTGGCCTTTCCTCATTTACAGCTGCTCCTTTGCTGCAAACTTTGAGCCAGGTTTAACTTTGGTTCATTTAATCTCTAGCACCTTCCCTAGCTGTGGACTCGTCTCTGCTCTTTTCTTGCCTCTTCTCATTAGCCCAAGTCACTCAGCTTTTCTTCTCAGTTCCCCATTTCTCATTAATTTATTTTCCAAGAAGCAAACTGTGAAAATAATTATACACCGAAAACCCCAGGAAGTACCAAATTAAAACCAGGGAGCTGATTTGTGTCCTGAGAAGACTCCAAGGTCACAGTCCTCTACTGCTCCTCATTGTGACCAAGAAGCCTCCTTGACAGCTTTGACACATACAGAGAGAGCAGCTGTAGGAAAAAAAAAAGCACAAACATCACCCCTCTCCAGCTGTGCCTTCACATACACAGACAAATCCTGCTAGGAAATGACAAGGAGCAGCTAAAGGAAATGGACTTCAGAGATACAGTACGCTCATCACTGCCTCGCTTGGAATGGATATGAAAGAGGAAGTGTCAAATCCAAACCAGACCCTGCACGTACACCTGTGACTGTGTACACACAGCCATCTGAACCTGCAGAAGATGAAAAGCAGACAAACAACTCAGTTCGATACGGGAATATAGTTATTTATGTTATTACGTGCTAATGACTGCACACAGGACAGAGTATAAACCTGACTTTGTGAAAATGGGGGAGATCAATAGAAAATAATCATGGCTTTCTTACAGTTCTGCTTTATGGGTGTGAATATCTGAGACTGAAGGCAGTGCCTAAATCTCCTATTCAGTATAGCTTCTGAACTTGCTTTTAGTTTTATTCAGATTGCCACTAGTTATTAAAGCTCAACAGGCAAATTCTACAATTATTTAGCAACAGATTCTGGGATTCTCATTTTTAAAAAGTTACCAGCAAATTGAAAAAGACAAGAGAAAGGATTTTTTTCCCTGACAAAGCATGTAACTGAGTATACAGTTCTACTTAATCAGCTGAATGCTGGTGGTTTTCCCACAGAGTGAATTTCTGGAGAAGCTCTTTAATCTGTGAACTCCTGTGGACTTCTGGCAGGAGAGTGGGACTGGTGATGTGCTGTACCAGCCATGTCTTTATGATGGATGGTGAAGTCCCAGCTATTGGAATCACACCTTGTTCACTTTCATTAGTGCATTGCTAACTCTCGTTGTTAAACGGCATCATGTGAAGCAAGCACAAACTTGAAAGTCCATCAAGTGGAACTGAAAGAAACCAGCATGTTTTGTCTTGGGTTTAAATCTTGCCTTGGAGGATCAGCTTATGACTCCTTGTCGTTTGGTACAGCAATGCTTCAGGTCGCTTCTTGAGCACCATAATCATTTTGCCTCCTAGACATCAATCAAGGTTAATAAGGTCAGCCAGGGAGGAGCAGATTGCCCACTATGTAATCAAGACAGACTTTGAGTCAAAATCTTTCTATGCCAGTAGGAATATTTCCAGATTTGTGCTAGAAGATGAATAGGGATGAAACAGCATATGAGGACTTTTTTAATAACCCTTTGATAATATTTTGGAAGCAGAGATGAAAATGCGTCTTCATTTACAAAGGATTGAAGAGTCACAAATTGAGGAACTGGAGACGATATTGGGACACTGGTGCATATTGTCCATTTACTGTTTTGATAGTACTGTTTCTCTGCTTTGTCTGTCTCTTCTCCAGTTGGCAGCTCTTGCATCAAAATGCGTATTTTTAAAGATACAATCCCACTGAGTTCCTGCACAGTTACTCCCATGCACGGCCCTTCAGAATCCGTAGGTTTTACACCCAAGGCCAATCTGTGATTCAAAGTATTGCAGTGAGCACAGAGCTAAGTACCTCAGTGAGCACTGAGCAAAGCATTCATGTCCTCCAGAGCAATGTTCAGGCAAATGACTCACAGCACCTGCAGGGAGGGAAGAAGGAGTCAAACTGATTTTCCAAAGTACTGACCACTGACATATCATGGGGGTGATGTGGCCTTAAGGGAGAGGAAGGACAAGAAAGGACAATAGTGTTGTTGGTTTGTGACTTCCATAATTACATATTTGCAGAATCAGGAGGGAGAGATGGAAGCAGGAAAGACAAGTATTTATCAGTTGCCACTTTCTGCTTGTTGCATGCTAAGGAATCTTTCTGCCAATTTCTTTGCAAAAAGAGCTCAGCTTGCTGAAATTTAAGGTGGGGAGATTATATTGGGACAGGATATGGGCAAGCCCAGCCACTGCCCAGGGAGCCCTGCTCCTCCAACTCTCCCAGGACCTTCTCATTACCTAACATCCTTTGCTTTCACTACTGTGTCCAAACCAATAACTGCATTTTCATGTAAAGTGGTCACTGCTGAGAAACTGTGGCCCTTTTGAGCAGATATACAGATATTCACATATTTAGCAGAATTTATTATACTTTATTATATATATATTATTATTTATTTTATATATTTATATATTATTATATATTATTTATTATATATATTTATTATAATTTATTATATATATAATATCTATTATAATCAGAATTACTGATAAGATCACATGCAAAGGTTGATAAGCTAAAAACTGCATTTCAACAAACCATTGTAGTCATGACAATGTAATGAAAAGTTTGAAAGATGTACAATTTCTGTAATAAATTAATATTCACTTTTGTTCTGAAGTATTAGTACTCGAGTCTAGACGTTGAGCACTTCCAGTCACAGAGCTACTAAAGCCAGAAGAATTCAGATAGTTAGCAAAAATGGTATGTCTTCAAGATATGCCTGCTGTATTAAAAAGGTTTGATCTCAGCCTAGGCTGTGGGTCGTGTAAGATAATAACTGATTTTATCATTTATTTTATTTAGTGCTATTTCTAAAATAGTTTATATAATTTTTCTTTTTTCCAGATCCATTAAAAATTAGGAACTTGCAAACGTTCCCAATATTTGGAGTGCCTTTCTATTCAAAGAGAGAGAAGGTACAGTTACATATATATAAATATAGACAATCCAATCTCATGACATCACATCAGGTTCAACAATATAATAATATAAAAATAATAATAGTCTGACAGTATTTTAGCTGCTGCATGGCTACTTGATGTAAAATTCTAGGTAAAATGAAGAATGGGTGATCTGGGGAGTTGACAGGAGGATCAGTTGTCAGCTGTTCAAATCTAGCCCAGGCTGCTGACAGCAGTAGGGGTAGTAATGGAACTACCACTGCCCTTACCTTCTGGCAGCTGTTTGACTGGAGTAAAATGAGACAATGGACTACTGCCTTCGTTTTAGGTTAACCATCCCTCCACTTTCTAGACAGTGCCAAAAAAGCTCCCAGACCACTCCCTAGAATGAAGTGTCAATGCACAAAACTCGCCGAGGGTGGTTTGAGCGATGGTAAGCACATCTAGAAGTAAGAAACTTCAAGCCAGAATCATAACATCTTCTGAGCCCTAAAAGAGCCTCCTTCAATGCAGTAGCTTCTTTTAAGGTTTTGTGAAGGTGTCCTAGTAATAACCTCAAGGCTAAATCCTTAATTGTCCCTCTTGGTGATCCAGGAGTGTCACGCTTTTGGAAGTCTTAACCAAAGTCTTGCTCAATGCTCCTGTGTGAATGAAAACAGAGGTGCTTTGTCCTGGACATGGTGAAAGGGTTTAGTCCCTGCTAGATCCCTAGGGTGCATCATATTATAATGTTTATCCTGTCTAGTGCTTACATGGTACCATTCCCTCTCCCACCACCTACAGCCACACAGGGGTCCTTCTACCTCTCTCACCAGCAGCAGATCCAGTGGCCACCTGCTGCTATTGGAGAGGTCTCCTGGAACAGAGCTACTGTTCCCGCCACACCATGAGTCACACAGGTCTCAGCAGTAGGGCCAGCAGTATGTGTGTGGCTGAGAGGCCTCATCAGGAGCCTGGGGACAGTGTGATAGACAGGCTGCTGGAGTCAGATATATAGTACTGGAGAGAGGAGAAGACAGGGAGGCAGGTTTGCCACGAGCTATATCACCACTGCTCAGCAGACAGGTAAGAAAATTTTTCTTTTCTGCTGACATAAGTACTCTCATGAGCCTCCGGCTCACTTCTTGGTGCAGCAGAAGAAGATAACCTGAGCAGTAATGTGACAAAATTAAGTGCTGGCACAGCACAGCTCCCCTGGCTGAGATGGTCTCAGGAGTAATATGCGGTGGGTTGGCAATATCTTTTATGAGCTGGCAAAACCCAGGCAGCACTGGCGGTATCTCTTACTGGTGTGAAGTTGTAAGGCCATGGTGGAGCTCAGAGCCCTCCTTCACACTCCTCCTGGGCCATAAAGGTGAGGCGCCCATGGGCAGGGAGCAGCAGGCGGGCGGGTGTGTGCTCACATACGAGCGCCACTCCGTTCCGTGCACACACGTGAGCCCTTGTGTCAGGGACCCTCTCGGCAAAGGAGGCTCTTGCTGGCTCCCAGAGCCAACTGCCACAGGGCAGAGCAGGGGAACAAAATGCCTCTTTCATGCCTGGGCATCCCTTATCCACAGCCTGAGCAGCGTCCCAGCAGACACATCTCTCGTGCCCCTATCCTCTCTCCCAGCATTTTTTTGGAACCTCAGGAGAGAGGAGGTAAAAGTGGATTTCAACTGGGTCGAAAAAATCTAATGGCTTGCTTTTTGCTCCATAGCAAAAATGGAATTTTCAGGAGAAAATCTGAATACCAAAATATTCAAGCCAAAAAATAAAGTTTCTAATTTTTGGCAGCTCAGGACAGGTTTGGGCTGCTCAGTTTTTGACAGTAAAGCAACATATATTCGCACCATTTTTTTTGTCTTCTTTTACAGTATGCTGACATTTTCAAATGCATTTTCTCTCGAAATGCAGTTTCTCTTGAACATTTTCAACAAGGCTTTTTCACAGTATTTAATTCTCAGGGTTTCTCACTGCCAGGGGAACAGCCGAGGATCCAGGGAGGAGCCGTGGAAATGCATTAGCTATGCCGGCTCTCAAGAGCAGCTTGAAGTGGCACTGGACCCCTTCGATTCTGGCCCTCAGCAGTGGCTGGTGTTGTCCAAGTTTGAAGTGGGGCAGAGATGCAGCAGAGCTCCCAGCCCACCTCCGGGGGGAAGCTGGAAAGGGTAGGCACAGGAGAAAAGGGCAAAGTCAAATGCACCTTTGATCAAATGGTACAGTCTTAGCAAG
Organism: Machaerirhynchus nigripectus; assembly: GCA_013397975.1. Lineage (NCBI taxonomy): Eukaryota > Metazoa > Chordata > Aves > Passeriformes > Dicruridae > Machaerirhynchus > Machaerirhynchus nigripectus. The sequence continues at coordinate 2,066,013 of VZRQ01003568.1, read as the reverse complement.
ACGGCAGAAAAAACAGACTATATCATGCCCCAGCATTGTCTCACTACGTGTGCCAAGCCTTGCAGTCAAGAGAGAGCATCTCCTGACCAGCCCACAGCTGTAGGAGAGCGTGGACAGTCCCCTGTACTTGCAACCAAAGGCAGTGTCACAAGCCTCCGTGCTGCTACATTACACTGTAGTTGGAAATGCTATGGAGGGTCCTCTATACATTCCTGCTTTTCCATACATAAAAACCAAGGGCAAGCAGCTCTGACCCGGCCCAGGAGGGGTTGGTAGTGGCACCCCTCCTGCTTTTCACAGAGCAATCTCTCTGAGCCAACCAACAAGGAGACACAGCTTGAAGAAGCAGGAGAAGGTCTTGCGACAGACAAAACACATTTAACTAAATTCACCTGCATTTTTTTACTGAATAGAAGTGTTACACCATTTTTTTTCCCTACAGGCATCTTTTCTCCTTCAGGCCAGTCCACCTCCACTAACTTCTAGCCAGAGGAGTTCCCGCTTCATATGCAAAGCATCAGAGTGTTGCACACACATAACTGGAACTGCCACAGGCAGACACTAAGAACTACACCAAAAGCGATTAAAATATGCTGATGAAATCCCACTTCCCTGCTCATGCAGCCCATCAGACTAGGAATTATGGAGTTTCTGAGCTCCTCTGAGCAAACAGTGTGAAAATATAAGTCTTGGTTTGGTGCATGCCCAGACTGTTGAACTAATAACACTTGTCTCATATGTAAGCAGCTGCAAAACCTGATATTTACACAAGGATTCACAGAGATGAGAAAAGACTGCTTTTTTTTTTTTTTTTCCTAGATGACAGGCTCTGGTTCAAATGGGAATTAATTTGGGAAAACCCTCTGGTTTGTATCGTACAACATGCCAGGTTAAATGACTAGAGTAGATTCTATTTTTTGTATTATTGAAGATTAGCTTTAGAGCATTGATATTGTTTCCAAATCAGTATAGGAGTATTTTTACCTACCAAAGCACCCATCATTTTGCATGTCAAATAGATTGTGAACAAAGTAGAACTCTACCTTTAAAAGCATTCAGTCAATGAGATCACAAATGCTCTTGGAATAAATACAATTACACCTAAATATGCTTGCTGGCAGGAACCACTTTTTTGCGGAGCTGTCTCTGGGAACCCACACATGCCTGGCTTACCTTCGACAAGGTGGCTGCAATTTCAAAGCTTAGAACTGCCTGTAAATCATCTTTTCTAAGACTTGGGTATCAGCTGGCACATGCTTCTGCTGGCAACACAAGGGCTGTTGTCTCAGCCACCCAGAAGTAATATGCAAAAGACATCTTTTATGAGGCCAATTAGTAGAGCTGGAAAACACAACCCAGGTTTTAGCTACCCAAGCCCTACCTCAAGACCTGATGTGAGTTTCTTCTCATTTTTTTCAGATTTATCAGGTGGTCTAATAAATTATATCCCCCTTCTTACAACGTTTGCATCAGTTTTATGGAGAAATGATGAAGCAGGCGAAGTTCCTGCTGGCAGAGCATAGCAGGGCTAATGGCAGGGTGGATACAGCAATGTCTGATACATCAGATTGCTGCAGGGAATAGCCTGCAAACTTGAGCTAACCCCCAAGCCCCATGCCTTCTGGGGGTTACATTTTGGGGGTCTTGGTACATACATTAGGCTGGTCCCAACTATTTTCTTAGCATCATGAAGGCACATCAATCTGGCCCTCAGCTCAGCAGTGCTTCTGGCTCCTCATCTAGCATCAGCACAACACTGAAGGGCCAAAAGAATGAATGTAGAGAAACAGACTTCATCTCAAGGGGTATTAGGATATCTAAGGTCTCACTTCTTACCACATTTAATATCATATTTTATTTTAAATCCCTCCCTCTCTCTCCACAAGATCTAAGTTTTTTCAGGCAAAAGGCACAGTGCCCTTCAGCGCTATCAGGGATAGCAAGGCAGTTGCCAGTCTCACCCTGTAGAAAACTATGATTATCACAATAGGTTCAAAGATCTTCCAAAAAAACAGCTGGAGCTGATGGGCACTCTATCTTCTTCCTATTGCTTTAAGAGCTCCAGCTGCTCTGCCTCTGCCATGGCAGTACATCTGTGTTGTTGTGCAAGCAAAAACAGAGAAAGGATGAGGAAAAGAACAATTTCACATATTTTTGTCTGTTGCTTCCATCTTGTGGCCAACTCAGAAAAGAAAAATTTGGGTCTTTATTTCAATAGAGTTATTATTAACAAATGAAATGAAACGCTGGAATTTTTAGAGGTGGTTCTAATCCTTACCTCCAGTTGTTTGGATGGGAATGAATTGGGGTTGGAAGCTAGGTTTTCCCTTTGAAAAGCATTGAACATCAGTGCTGGCAGAGGAAGGGGCTGGTGCTTCCTCTGCCACACACTCTGTTTTGGTGTCACACTAGCTGCTGTGACAAGGGGTGCAGGACAGAGATGGCATCAGAAAAACAAGCCCATGAGTGCTGAGCCCAACTCCTTACCTTCCCGTAGGCAGCAGTAATGGGACTCCCATGGAGTATGGACTCTGCTTCAGCTGCTGGCTTCATGAGCTAGCCCAGGTCCATGAGACGACTTTCTCTCTTCATTGTTTTTGAGCCAACAAAGGCTTTTCTTGGTTTCTCTTTCCTATTTCCGGGGGATTATGCCAGCACACAGCTCCCATACCACACAACCTCTAACAATGGGGATGTTGATGGGACACAGCTATCTTGCTGAGACAATTGCAAAGGCACCATGACTCAGGTTTCCGGAGCCACTGGGAGCATCTCAAGGTAGCTGGATAACTTCTTTCTGGCTGGTGAACCTGCTGCTTCCTTTTTGCACCACTCATAGCAATACAGAAGCTTAGCCAAAAAATCTTTTTTACCTGCATAACCTAAAGCCATTCCCTTCCTATCTTCCTGGCCAGAAGCCTTCCCTTGTCTGCTCCCGGCACAGTGCTTCTCTCTCCCAGCTCCACTTTCCTGGGCAGACTGCCTCTGCCATGTGCCAGTGCACTCCCTCAGCACATTTCCAGCAAAATACTTGCTGAGACAGGGATAATACTATATATATATAGTATTATTATATATGATATACAAATACAGCCTTGAGACAGGGAGCAAGATTATGTGTGGAACTCATGTCGGACCCTCAGTCTGGTGGAGCAAGGGGCTAAACTTTTGCCCAAAATGGATCTGCTTCAGCAAGAAGGTGGGAAGCTCACTATCCATGCTCCCCAGCATGGACAGATATGCTCACAGGCACACACAGCCATACCCTGTGCTTGTGAAAATGGTTTGTACCCAGGATCTTGCATAGAGAGAGACTTCGGTACCCCCACCCTTTTACCCCACACAGCAGAAATAACGAGTCCATTAGTCCTCATGTCTCACACAGCTGCTGAGCTTCCAGACGAGCAGGTGCACAGCTGAGCAGGATGTAGGGGCACAAGCCTGTCCAGGACTCTTTCCTGTCCCCCCGTGGTGACAGGAAGTGCTGTGTGTCCGTGCAGTGTTACAGGATAAAGAGTCCTTTCAGCAAGGAGACACAAAGGAGAGACAACCTACTGTAACTCCTATCTAAGGCAAGGGCCCAGAATGCTGCACCCCATTTGAATGAGGAGGGGGAGATGTTAGATGGAGAGTTCATCTCCTAGCAAGGTCCCAGCAAGAACAGTGGCCACCCCAAGGGCAGAAGGTTGCTAACCTGCCTATCCACAGGGCATTCCCACAGCCAGCCTTGCCTGGCTCCCACTGGAAAACCAAGACAGGCTTTTGTGCAGTAAGTGCAGCTGTCAAGTTTAATTCTGATTTCAAGTTGAAATCTTGCAAATCTTCTCAAATTCACATTCAGTTACATACACTGTGTAAAATTGATTACTGTGGGAGCACAGAACCATACTAAAAATCTGGTTTGGTTCACAAAGGAGGCGAGTTCAGCACAGGTTCAAAAAACCCTGTAGCCAGAGGCTTTTCCTGAGTGTGTGCAGACCAGCAGGTGTCAACCCCCCCAGCACACATGGTGCCAAGGCCAAGGTTTCACCTTGTGCAGGGAGCCCAGTGCCCACACACCCACCCAGTCCTGGAGTTTTGGGAGATAATATGACTCCCCACAGACGTCACCTGCTATCCAGGTCGTTTGCTGCCGGCACTTCCTCACCATACCCACTGGAAGGGCTCGAAGACATGCTTGTCATTACTGCCTGATGCCTTTGCAGAGAACTCAACCAAAAACCTCTTGAGGGAAAAAATCCCTGAGCAAGACTGATTCTTTATAACCATCTTTCAATAAGTGAGTGTAGACCCCTCACATATCCTTAAATTATATATCATTTATTGAAATATAAAGATCTTAATTTACAAGATTTTTTTCAAAGACAAAATATCAACAGGGGCATTTTTGAAATACATTTTGTGCCTACCATCACTCAGGCCAGTTTGTCCTTCTTCAAACATTTCACAACAGCCATCATTTTGGAAACACTTCTTTTTTTATTATTCTAAAATATAACTTTTGGACATTCAAAGTGCAACAGTTAACGTGCCTGTGGAATATATCACAGTAAAAAAAATATAAACAAAGGCAGTGATATAGCTGTCATAAATGTTTTGGCAGTATTCTAGAAGTCTATATAAAAATACTTATATACATATTGATGTATAACATCATCATATCTCACGTCCTTCATCATGTAATAGGACCATTTTGTACAAGTTGCAGACCACGCTGTAAGGAATTGGTTGGCCATTCCAAATCAAAAGCTGCATTTCATAGGATAACACTGATTGTCGTTATACAATTACTGTAGCAAAAGGTCTGGGAATATCTCTTCCAGTGGCTTCTCAAAAAGTAAGCCATAAAAAAAAAAGTCTGTAATACTGATAATATCGTGAAACTAAACAATTCATCCTCTCACACTTCTCCCTCTGTAGTAAATCCTCTGTCTTCCTGTCCTTCTCATTCCAGTTTCCAGGCCAGCTTCTCTGATTCCAAGCCTGCAGTGAGCTGGGTTTGGCTAGACCCCTGCCATGGATGCAATTGATCTGCACAATACTCATGACAAGATGGAGAATTAACATTACCATGTACCAGAAAGTGAGCCAGCTCTGGTTCACCGTTTGAGTCTAGCCTGAGATGCACTGTGAGATACAGAATGAAGCTGGTGAGGGGAAGGCAAATCTGCATGAAAATGTCCTTAGATTCCAGTAACTGGTATAATAAAATATGCTGGGGCTGATTCTCAAACCCTGAAGAACACTAGGCCGTGTGCAAAAATGCAGGTGAAATTGCTTGCCTAATTTGAATGTGTAGCTGTAAAGACTACACATGCAAATTAAGGCACATGTGGTCTCAAGTGGCCATTCAGATATCTGGGATATCCATAGACAATTTGTGTTTCCTCAATCCATAGTTCGTAACTGGAGGGAGATTTCACATCGTCTCATCTGTCCTGGCTGTATCAAGAGTCTGTGTTTCACAGATGTCCCCATACAGAGCTCAGTGACGTGTTTGGCTAAAGCATGGTCCCAGGAAGACACTTGGTCTTGATCTGTCGAATGCAAGTAGAGAATGCACCATCATTCACCATTCCTTCTGATTGTCAGCTTCCATCAGGGTTGAAAATGTGGGGGCTCGCTTCAGGTCCTGTTCTCACATTTGCTGTAATCTTGTTGATGGCCTCAGCCAGGTGACAGTTTGAAACCCAGACCCAGAATTATTTGCCTGTGCGGCGTCCCACACCGTAACACTGCCAATATTGCATTTGCTTTTATTTGGTCCATAACTGTCCACAACAAGTGGAGTCAAGGGGACTTACGGAGCTTTTTGTAGGGCCATTTGAAGGTAGACTGTAGTTTAACATGGCAGCATGTCCTGTCAGTCACTGCTGGTCCGTCTTTCACACTTCCTAGGAAAATACTGCAACACAGGAATGAGTTTGCACCGCATTTGCATTGGTTATGTTGTAACAAAGGCTGGGCACATCCTACGAGGTGCTCATTGCGCTGAATTAAGGCGAAGTTTGAAAGTTGAGTACCAGAAAGATTGGGGCCCTTGGCAGTGATATGGTTTTTTTCACATGTAAGTCTTCCAAAGCATCATATCTCAATAACACATTGTACAGTGATAGCAGTAATCGTACTTTGTTCATATAAGTGGTGTCAAAAACCAACTATTGCAGGCTGAGAGCAGGTTCATTTTCATGCACCTTGTTCCAAAACACTCCTAGAAGCATTTACCTTTTGTAGTTACAGTCTACAAAGACAATAGAGCTTTCTGCTCCTGCTTAAACTTGAAAACTAAGACAAGAATATTTGCTGCAGAATTATTTCTGCTTATTTGAACTCGAGTTTCAGGCTAGGAAGTATGTCTTTATTCTTTGAACAGTTCAAATATCAAATCAATTCTTCACAGCTAACCCCAGGGTAAGATTTCTTTTGAGTACCCCTGAAACACTAATAATGGGATATTGCTGGTGGTTTATCATAATCTTCCATTCCCCAGCATCTTGGAAATCTGGCATATTTTTTTTTTCATTTAAATTTTTAGAACCTCACTTAGAGGAAAAATAATTGCTTCTAGTATATCTGATTAGAAAAGCTACTCAGCTCATAAGAGAAAAAAAATCTTAATTTTTTTCTTCATGTTGAAGTAGTTTTAGCTAACCAGAACAATTACCATTCTGTGTAGATCAAAAAAAGAAAATAATTGTTTCATAAATTTTTTGGGCTGGAACTTTCTCCCCTGCACTTGAAAAAGTTTTTCGATACTGTGCTTTTACTGAAGGACAATGGATTGTAAAATATACATTTAGTGTTACTGAAAACAGTAGTAGTATTATCTTGAAAACAGCTACCTTCTATAGTTAATAAAGACTTACTAGGTTTCTAACACCTATTATAGACTGACTTTTAATTATCATTATTATTATCATTATTATTCCCCTTTACTTGCATTAATGGTAAAAAGTAACATGTTTTATAGTACCGGTCAGTCCTTTGTGGTTTTAGACCTTTTTGGTCCAAAAGTGGTTTTTGCATGTTCTTCAATTCACATGATAGTTCAACAGCAGCTGACATTGAGATTGAGGGAGGGAATACACAAAATTCATGAGTGACCTCTTCTAAAATCCGTGGCATATGTTCAATGTGCACCTCAAAAGATCCTTGAGTAGACAGTTATTTACATAATTACAATGGTGAAGTATTGCTGCAGTGGAAAATAGATCCATCAAAGTCGTATGAATGCCCTTGAAACACAAAACTGGTCTGTTTGTGGCCTTTCCCTTCATCCTCCTACCAGTTCGAATGGCAAACAACACTGAGATGTTACTGAAGTACTGCAAGAAGCAACACTAAAAAAATCCATCTTCAACATGTCTCTTTCATTTATACTCAGGCTGATTCCTCTGCCCATTTCTGGGAGTTCCTCTCTACAAATCCACCTCCTCTTCACATCCTTGACATTTCAATAAAGTGGTTTTCTCTGTGGAGCAGAAGTCTGTAGTCTGCACACGGGAAGCTTCCCCGTGTGCAGAGCTGGAAGGTGTTGGTGGGGTTACAGGAAGCTGTCCTCCACCAGGTCTGAGGAGTCGATCCCAATGTCATCCATCATGTCAATGTCCTCAATAGTCTCATCCTCTCTCTTGATGAAGGTAGAGCTACTGGAACCAGTTTCAATGGCACTTTCTTCAGATGTCTGTGAACTGGAAGAGGCAAATATCTCAGAGATAAGGTACGTGGTGACTGTGGCTGGGTAAATAGTCTCTAGCAGAACTGAATGGTACCTCCCCAGATGCTTTCTGACCCACAGGGCAATCTTAGGTGACTACTACCACAAGTTTCTTAGGACAGGACAAATCTTGTATATCAAAAGTAGAGAATCACCTCAGAATTCAAAGGAGGAGGTTGTTCTTATGTTCCTCCAAGCACTTTCAGCCAGACACTCGTTGGAGAAATAGTTATATGACCCTACTGTGACAATAGGTCACTTAGGTAAATCTAGGGAGGTCAGGTGAAAATAAGAGAGCAATAACAGACAGTAAGATAACAGAGAGATGTAATATGTCTAAATTTTGATAGTACTTTTAGGGACTTCATTCTTCCCTCTCTTGAATAATGTACAAAAATATACAAAAAAAAAAAAAAAGATATTTCTAGGTTGCTGATTCTATATACTATGAATTAAGTGCTGAATTAAACCTGCACCATTCACAATTAGGGTCACACAGTGTTGTGTTGTAGTGGAGTTGGCCATGCAAATTGACAATAGAGAAGTAAAAAGTTCTGGATACCCTGCTTTCATAGAAAACTATACCATAGAAGATATTATAAACAACTTCTCCCAAATGTTGAAATTTGTCTTATACAAATGAATCAGTCCTTTGAGATCTCATATGAAGCTCCAAGTTGTTGAGCTGTGGAGGCAAGATGTGCTGCAAAATGTGCCCACAGAGCTACCAGACAACCACTGTGACTTGACCAAGCTATTAAGGGAGTCCCAGAAACACACAGAAGCACCCTACCAACAGTCCCCTTACCCTGACAACCACAAAACAGGCAAAATTAGTTTTTTCCCATTGGAAACACTGGTCAGTCATACTACCATATTTATACGTGACTCCCCCAATGAGTCTCTTCAAGAGAGCTAAGGAAACCATTTGCAGAGAATGATGCTGGAAAGTGTAGACGGACATTGCCAAACACGACCCCAAATGGTGACTATGGGCTACAGGATCTGTACACTGCACCTACCTGTGTCTGTTTCTTTTGCCAAGCTCATCTTCAGAAACAGGGTCAATGTCAGGCAGGGGAATGATGTATCCACTGTCAGCACTCAGCCTCTGCTCATCAAATCCACTCTCCCTGTCCTTTAGCTTGTCTTCGTTCTTGTAGGTTACACCAATGTAAGCATTGTCACAGTCCCCTCGCATGCGTGTGACAGCTGGGTGATCACTTTTCAGGAAGTCCAGATGAATCTTCTCATAGCTCTGAAAAGAATCATTTCAACCCCCTCATTAGGTGCTATTCACTAAGGCTGCCTTTCTTCAGATGGGCAGCTGTGATTCATTAGCCTAGAAAATATTCTGCCCTATGAGCCAGCAACACTGGATAGAGAAGTCCAGAATCTTCAGTTGTTTTGAAGGGAGAAGTGACACGTAATTTTAGACGATGCAGGAGAAAATGTGGCAGCACAAAACAGACAAATAGATGTGAAAGAAGTGTAGGGAGAAGGGAATTAAGGTTGGTGGGGAAAATGAAACACTGAATGATGGGACAGGCACAACTTGTCCAGAGCTATCAGAAGGGGAAAACTTTCCGGCTTCAGTGTCCAAAGGAAACAGGGAGATTATTTATATACATGGGCCAAGAAGTCCCTTTTATAGAATTATTTCACTGCCTACAAAATCCCATGAAAATATATAGAACTAGTTCTCCAGTAGAAAAATTGAGTTGGTAGGATTTAATTAGACATGAGGAGTTCTGCTTCCCAGTTAATACTGCAGCACTGCTTCTCTCAGTAAGCTCAAATGAAGAAATGGAACATGCAATGTCCCCATGCTAATCACATAATTCACACTGGTTAGAATGTGCCAGTTCAGTGCTCGTGGCTCTCATGGCTGGAACAATGCTTTTAACTCCCTCTGAAGCAGTATACAGAAAACACAGAGAAAATTAAAAAGAACAAACCTTTTTGTACTCTCCAGGCAACAAGCTCTCCACAATTTCACTCAAATGGTAGAAAGATGGTCTCTTCTCTGGTTCACTGTTCCAGCACTTCACCATAATCTCGTACCTGCACATAAGATGGAAACCAGTTTAACCAGCTGGTAGAGGAACATAACTGACGTTAAAAAAAACTAAAAAGAAACTAAAGCCAAAATCCTCTGGAGGCTGGCCAGGTGTGGATCAGCCAAATGCACACATACACTTCATTGGTAGCATGATCAGGTTTGGCCATTCGGTATCCACTCTTGATCTTATTGTAGAAAGTGGAATCGACCATCATGCCAGGATATGGTGTGCCACCTGCAGATGAAAGAGAAGCAAAAGTACTACTCTGTACTTGACTATCCATGCGGAGCTCCCAAATACTGTCTTCCTGTTCATGTCATTAATTGCTAACGCTATAATTTAACATGACATCAGAATGATTCTCTCCGAGCCAGTGTTTCACATCAGAGCTATTGTCTTGATGACATTAGGCCCTAATGTGAAACGTTGGCTAGGAAAGATTGAAGTAGGTACCAGTTAGAAAAAAAAATACCATTACAGTGTTTATAGAATGTATTGGGGACAGAGATTGGATGATACCCGGATCAGGTCATCAGCCTGCACTTGGCACGGCTGAGGTCCCGGCTCTGCCCTGCCACTGCCTTTCTGTGAGAACTTAGCCCAGATACTTGCTCTGTCTGGCATTATTGTCTTTGGCACCTGTAGGACAGCTGAGAGTGACATGGCCTGAGTAACACACCTCATCCTGGCTGCAAGCCCAAAGCCTTGGTGTAAGTCCCCTCCGTACCCCACTCGTCCCAGCTGGGCAGCTGGCTTTAGACAATAGCTAACATGTCACATGCATGGGTTGTCAAAAAGTTTGGATTTGGCCCAAGCTGAGACAGTTAACTGATAATTTGGGGCTGCAGCACAGAGACATCATTGCACTCATGCTCAGTTGTTGCTGATGTATAAAAGGGTCATTCAAGCTGAAGTCAGCACGGTAGCAAGATGTTAAAATTGACCTTCTTAACAGACACTGCTGAGGGTATGTTTTACCCTCCAAGAAAAAACAACCTTTTCAGATGGAAGAGTCATACAATAATGTTACTTCAGAAACCTCAGTCCTTTCAAAAGCAGGATTTTCACCTAAAACTTGGCATCAGAAACTTTCCTACAGGTAGGGCAGTGAACTACAGTGCTTCACATCCTGAACTATGTAACAGCACTCCCATGCCTCCAAGGTGTGTTGGGGAATGGATATTTACAGGATCCTATAATGCCCAGAGATTACAGTAATCAATACCATAAGTAGTGGTGCAACTGTTGTTTTCTGAGAAGCAGTTACATGACAACTTCTTCTAGAAAATAACATTAGGCTTGGGGTTGCTGCGGGGCAGCAGTAGATACCATACAGACTTGAGTTAATTCTGCTGGCAGTAAATCTGGGCAATGCACAGTCGCTGAAGCGGGCCATCCACCCATCCAGGAGGCTAATTAATGAGGCTGAGGAGGGAGCCAGGCTGTTCCCAGCTGGGAGCTGTACATTGTCTGTAACTGCTATATATTGTCATAACCACTTTACTCTGCCATAAACCAACTGTGTGAACAGTGTTGACCTGGAAATGAGAAATCAGTGTCCCAGAAGATTGACATTTATTTTCATTCTGTTATGGGACTAAGACAGGCTCTTTTGAAACATGTATGAAGAGATTGTTCCAAACCAGCCTCTGAGCTGGGCTGCAGCCCCAGGCACCCCATTGGAAGGGAGAAACATGTTCCTTCTCATATTAGACGGAAAATCAATCTTGTTGTGGCACACAGATGCTTTTCCACAAAAGATTTTCACACAAGTTTTTAGTTTTATAGAAAAAAAAGTATATTGCAAAAACAAACAAACAAACAACCTAGAAACAAAAACTCCAAACAAACGAACAAAAAAATCCCCACCAAAACTAAAGAGAACTTTGGGAGAGTATGGATATTTCACTTCACACCTAACACTGGAATCTGAAGCCCGACATAGAAGAACAACTAGGAGTTGATTTCACACATATGTTTTTATATGCAGAATTTGAAATACTTCACATAGAACAGTTTGAATTGAAAAAAATTAATCATGACATGTAGGAAAATATTCTCAGTACATACCAAGAGAAAATATTTCCCACAGCAGAATGCCATAAGACCAGACATCACTTAATGTTGTGTACAGGTTGTCAAAAATACTTTCAGGTGCCATCCATTTTACTGGGAGGAAAGTCTGTAATAAAAACAAAGAAAGCCCAAACACACAGATTAGTCATTAAAGAAATGCTTACCATTGCAATTGTTGTTTGATAGCCAAGACTAACCTCTCTCTAAAAGAAGAGTTGTGTTATTGTTGCTAGTGTTTATTTTTAATTTAATTTAATACAGAGGTACCAGGATTATAAGCAATGCTACTCATTGCTCCCCACAAAAACTAGTTAAGCTATAACTGTATTCATTTTGTTACTAGCAAATGACCAGTCTGATTGAAGGTATGATGCAAAATCTGGTACTGCTGAACTAGGTCTGATATGTCATTGTTTGACAGTTCCTTAATAATTTATCCACTCACAAAACTTGCCAGTTAAAAATGTACGACTGTGAAGTACTAAATATGTGCATTTTGGCTTTAAAACAGAGTCAGAAATGTTACAGGAATTAATGAACCGACAATAAATTGGTCTGAGGAGCATTCATCCCAACAGTCAATTACTGCAACCAACACTGAATGGCAAGAACATGAAATAGCATTTAAAACCAACACTTTTCATTTCAGTTAAAGCAGAGCTCTGGAAATTAAGTACATACGCTGCCCTTGGAGACATAGTTGGAATCATGCATGATGTCTCTAGCCAGCCCAAAGTCACAGATCTTCACAATTTTTCCTTGAGCCAGGAGGACATTACGAGCAGCCAAGTCACGGTGCACACACTATATGGAGACAAATTAAGTTGTTCAAGGACATGCTTACTCCATGAGGGCCACTGCCCTTACAAGAGGGTTGACTTTCTAGGTACAGTCCTAACAAGACCTTCTACAGAACAAGCACCTGCTAACAAGGGCAGGAAGGTACCAGTCCTCAAGACCAGCAAGGTCTCACACAGATGCATTTTGTAGGGGGGAGGCAAAAGTAAGGTCACCCTTTCCTATTCTACCCATCATGTACTAACGATATGCCTATGCTTCTGACTGTGCTGGTATGTGACTGTATGGACCCTTCACCCAGACTCTGCTTTGATCCTCCACCATCTCTGGCACCTTCACTCCAGCAATGTCACAGGATGCAGCAGAAGAAGAGGCCAGACTGCTGCTTTGATTTTTTTTCCCACCATGGTGATCTCCATTTCCAGGTAAGTGAAAAAGATGTCTATATCTCCAAAAAGAACACTATATTGTGTCATATGCTCTAAATTTAAAACTCATAGCTGAAGAAGATATTTTTACACCTTATACACATCTTGCTTGCTTTTTTAAATTTACTTACATTTTTAGAAGCCAAGAATTCCATTCCCCGTGCAACCTGGTAGGTGAAGCTCAGCAAATCCAGTAGGCTGAGGCCCTCTGAACTGTCATCTGAAAGAAGGTTTTTGACTTCTGATTCTATTGAAAAAAGAAGAAAAATATGGTTTTGCTGTGGGGTGTGAAAGTAGCATTCATCTTCCCCTACCTATCATGATTCTGAGCTGATGATTTTAGCCAGTACCATGACCAAAACAGTCTTTTCATAGTAACTATTACCACTTTTAATGTCTGCATCAGTCACTGACATAAACCGCACTCTTAAAAATAGCCAGTGTTAAATAAAGGTTTTGGGTTTTCTCCTGTCTGTAATTTTTTCCCCTTGGAACGGTAGGAAAAAGTAAAGCTAAAAAGATTTACTGGAATGTCACACAGGTTGTTTACTCAGTGTGTGGTATAAAAATATTTATTTAGAGGTGATGCCTTCATCAGGATTTTGTGCATGCATGTACGTTCTTCTCCGTTTACTTCTGCTGAACACTGTTGTTTCCCTGGAAGTATTCACTGGGACTAATTTGGTACCAGCAAAAAGGGTCAGGAATTCTATGGCAACAGTTCTTATTTCTTTTATGAACAATGTCAGAAAAAAAACAGTCAAAATTCAGTGATTCATTGTCCCCGACTGTCCTGGAGCACAACATGAGTACCTAAGTCTGCCATGTAAATCTGGGACTGGATATGGTTCAGTTTCTGAGGCCTGGAGGCAGAAGTGACCGTGTCTGTTTTTAAACAAAAGCATATTTGGTTTCTGAGAACAGGGACAGGGAATAGGATGCTTTCATTATCTTCATTACATAATCCAGGAAAGTATTTGGGAGTGTTCTGCATTTGGTGTCAGTTAATGTGAAATGTAAGTGGAAACAGCACAATATAAACTACTATTGTTATAGGTCATTGCTATTGCTCAAAATCCTTCAAACTACAAGACTGATAAAATCACTGCCTCGAAAGAGTGCCTACAGCCCCACTGCAGAGCACAACCACCCAGCGCTTCAGCACAGAAACAAATACACAACTGCACCCTTCTTCTCCAGCAACATGCGCTCCTACCCCCACTGCATAATGGAAGAACACAACCACAAGCTTTTAGCTTACAGCTTATGTTCACATTCTTGCTGAACAGAGATAAGCAGTTTGTGTGCATTTAGAGGACAAAACTAAGGTATATGTTTACACAAGAGTCATTTGTCCTAATGATATATGCAGAAGGGACAGTTCTACATTACCTGACATGGATTTCTTCTTATATGAAGCAGGACGATCATACACAGATCTCTGAATATCAGAGTATTTAGAACCCTCCTTCCTTTCCAGCATTGGCACATACTGAGTGGTATCAGCTTGTTTCATGTCCATGTATTCTCCAGTGTTTTCAAATGATAATATCACGTAACTGAAATTGGAAAAAAAAGACAAGTGTATCAGCTAGTGACTTCCCTGTCACAGCATGTGCGTATCTAACAGTTCATTTAAGGTGTACCATTGTATTGATGTGAAATCCAACAGCTGGCTTCTTGTTAGGGAATATATATATATATAAAGATCATTACCATATACGATATATATAACATAACCATCACTTATTAATACATGTTACTGTAGTCAAGCACTTCAAATGTAGGCTTTTGCCAACAGTCAGGTATGTAACCATGCCTTATTTCCCAAAGTCCCACTGAACTCAAGTATCACTACCTAGGGCTTTTAGCTCAAGGTATTCTAAAGAATAAATGTAATTTATTCACCCAGACTGTTTGCATCAAATCTAGTCCTGCTGAACAAACCCGTGCCCAGATGAATAGTCCTGGCTTTACTCAGCTACCAAGTCAGTTGATCTATTTTTCTGAGTGGTTTTTTAAATAAGTCTCTGTTCTGTTCACCCTTTAAATCCTGGCTAATTTTATGGCATTACATTATTACTGAGTGTATGATGACAAATTTCTTCAGCCATCATCTGGAAGAAGCTATGGGATGAACATTAACCATTAGGAGACTATTGAGACTGGCTAAGCCATCGGTAGATAAAGAGTACTTGAGCTTGGAGGACAAGCTCTACCAGATTGTTTGGTTGGAAGGAGTTTTAGACAATCAAAATTCCCCAAGTATGGAAACAAGGAGACAGGTACATGTGCTTTACTTTTAAAAGTTTGGTGTGTAGAGCCGAAAGGATATGGGAAAAAAAAAAAAAAAAAGAAAAAAAAGAAGAAACACTGGGCTGTGATTTATCAATAAAAATCTTCTTTGGGACATCAGGGTGTCTATGGAGAAACCACAGGGGTCCTCAGACTGCAGGCATTTCTACATGCGAGAAACACAAATCTAGGACACGTGGGAGGGACACTGAACAAAAACTGTTGAAACCTTCACAGACCTATGAAACCTGAGGAATAAAAGTCTAACAAGAAAAATTAGGGAGGGCTTTAAACCAATGAATGAGAGTAATGGAGTAAGGGTTAATCATGACTTAAGTCCTTAAGTCGCATATCATGTATTTCTTTTTTCCTTTTTTTCCCACCTTCTTGTGCTTTCATCAGCAGGGTTCATCCCAAAGATGTCCAGATCTTTTTTTGGCTTTTCTGGGTGTCGGTTCAGGAAGTTGTCCCTGTTCTTATGCAAGTAGTTCACCAAATCACCATAAAAACAGTATTCAGTAATGATGTAAATAGGACCTGTTAAAATAAAGCAAAATTATGCATTGATGAATGGGGTCTTTGAAAAACAGAAACAAACACAAAAAGACTCCAAAAGTAGTAGAAAAGTGAGTGAATACATTTCTATCTACTAAGTTATGACTGCAATTATTACCAAATATCAAGCAGGTTTCTGAAACCTATATTTGTTTCTATTTGTTGGTAAATCCTTTACTTGAAGCCTGTGTTGATGCCTGGAAATAGAACACAAACTTTTCCAAACAATGTTGGAACGATAAATATAAAAGCAAACATTTACTTGAAAGCCTTCAGGTACACACCATGGTGAAAAAAAGTGCTCTGAATTAAATTTGCACAATTTTATAAGGTCGGGCAATTAGAATATCTTGCCAATATTGTCCAATTAGAGGAGCAGTTGGTTAGGTAATCTCCCCCCTGGGTTCTGCCCCATTGGAGCTCTCCCCCCGATCTCGTACCCTACCTTTATTGTGTCTGTGATTACATGGTGCAAAATAAAAGGTCCTTAGTAAACTAACAGGCAAGACTAAATAAAATGTTAAGAACACATCAATAAGCATTTGTTCACAGTGGGAAAGAAAGATGGAAAAGTACTAGAAGTTATACTCAGGCATATAACAGTCTACAAAGCTACAAATATGTGAAGATTACATAAAAAGCTAAAAATCTGTAGGCATCAATATGCTTGTTAAATACTGAATGATGACCCCACAGCAAACCTTTATTTTGTCAGCCAAACCCACCTGATTTTGTACAAGCTCCAAGCAGATTGACGATATTCAGGTGAGGCCCAAGATGTGTCATTATCTTCAGTTCAGACATGAGTGCCTGTTTTTCACTGGATCTAGCTGTAGCTGTACAAAAAACACAATAGCCACTCAGTGGAAGCAATCACCTTCTCACATTAACAAACAATTTCTCCTTGCTTGCCTCACTGAAGCATTGCTGCTGTGATTTCTTGAAGAAGACCGTATCCTTTACTTGATACGTGTCTTTCTAAGGACTTGGAGAGGAGTCACAAATGATTAATAAGGGACTCACTTGATGCGGTTCAGTAGCTGACCCAGTCTGTTTGTCCCTCTGCAAGGGCATAGTGGATTGCCCATGTGGCACAGAGGCAGCCTACAAGCTGCTCATTCAACAGAAGCAAGCTGCCCATGGTTCCTACAGAATCGCTGCATCAGATTCTCCGTTCTCATGAACCAGGAAATCTTCAGTGAACTTGATTCTTACACCAGACCTGCCTATTTCCCCTTGTTGTGTAGCTCTCACTTGTTCACAGACATTCATGTTTACTTTATCTTTCTCAATATTTGTTGAGTTATTGTTGCTGCTCAGCTAAAGCTGAACTTTGGATGTTTTCAAAAGCCTGGGTACCTTCAGGCTTGAAATGCAATAAAACAATCTAACATACAATTTTAAAATCCAGTCATTCCACTATTCATTTTCAACTTTAGATATGAAGAATCAATTTATAACAAGCAGTGTTTGAATAACCCTGTGGGAACCTGCCCTACCTAGCTTGGGAAATTGAACCATGACAACTTACGTTTCAGCATTTTCACAGCTACTTTCATCACCGGTTGAGAGCGACTCAATCCATATGCAGTCCCTTCAACTACTTTTCCAAATGCACCTGAACCAAGGATCCGACCTGAACACAAGGGAGAGCATTATTTATTTCAGAAAGCAACAGCAATTCAGCTCCTTTCCAGTCTCTATTCCTCTACAAGTTGATTCTTGCGTGGAAAAGGCACATTCCCTTAGCAAGACCACTGGTATTACTTCTATTACTGTTGTTTCTAGGCAGAAAAAGCAGATATGAAATGCTGTCATTAAGTACAATTCTTAAAAAGATGCAAGCAAACATCAAGAGCACACCTGCACCTGGAAGCTCAGCTCATTCAAATTCATCTCTTCCTGTGCCCTGCCATCTTCCCTTTATCCTCTCTAATTGTGGATTGTCCCAGGCTTAAGCTGACCTCTGCCTCAGTCACCACCTGATTAAAATATAGGTGTGTTCCTGACTTACAAATCTGAATTGGGTCCCTCAGCTGTAGTTTCAATCTATTACATAATGCTGGATACATCCAGCAGTAAAATGGACTAAAGCATATAGCACATTCAGAAATAGACAGGCAGGACCATTTCAGATCTGCAAGAAGCTGAAATACATGTTGATCACATATGAGGGGAGACTTCTCTGAAGTTTAATGCACAAGTGTGTTTCATCTGCTGGAATAAATTGTATTGCAAATTTCCAAGTGCTGTAATGAAACAGCTAATGTTTATAGATCCTTTACTCTTCCCACAAATCAATTTAGACAAAAATATTGGATTAATGTATCCTGTCTTCTAATATGGTTACAGTCTTCAGAAGAATTGTGTACAGATTGAGTGAGATTTTAGAGAAATATGAACTGCACAAACATACTCCAAAATACTGTATTTCATAGCTTCTGCATTGAAAACCAAGTTCATCAAGGCAACACTTAGTGAACGAACCTGCATATGAGGTCCAGATGCCAGAATATAATCATATGCCTGATAAGCTGTCGCTTTGGTTTTATGTTACTTTTTAACTTTGAGCACAGAAAGAATAAGCAGTGACTTTTACTATGGAGATATACAGCATTTTGTCTTTGACTTTGGTTTGCAATTTGAACTTGTCTCCTTTTACACTTCTGAAGGTGTTATCTGGCATGCAATGCCAATGTTTCTGTTATCCTCTAGTTACTACCCCCACTTTTATTGTACACACGCTGTTGAAAGAAAATTTCCAGCCAAATAATATCTACATCATTAAGGGGCACAAGAAGTGGTTTAAGAACGCTTAGCTGAGTTAACCCTGACGAACCTCTCCAAGAATATGACAGCATAGTTTGTCATGCCCACAGAAACTATGTGATTTCTTTTCAAGATTCCCATGCTCCAAAGGTTATCCTTTCCAATCAGGATGTGAGAAAGCTTCACACTAAATTTCAGACTAATTCAAACAACCTGAGTTTGAAATTTGGCCCCTGAAGCTTTTCAGACAGAAGTTCTGGGAGCCATATGGCAGGATGCAGCCTTTCAGAATGTGATGGCATTTGCTGATGCTCCTTGATCTTCTTGTCTTCACAAGCCAATTCCTCCCCAAAACCATATTGTCAGCTGAGCATGAGGCACACATCTCCCTCTCCATCACCTCTGCTGGGCTGGGGTGCACGTGGAGACAGTGAGAGCACTTCCGGAATGGCAGGGAGCCATCACTGCTGTTTCCCCTTTTCAGCTCTCTCTGCAGATGTAGCCCAAGCCCCATGATCTGCTCGCTGAAGGAGCAGTGCTGCTTCACCACCACAGAGGGACTGTGCAGACACAGCAGCAGCTCAAGACCCCTCAAACTAGTGGAGGAACAGCAGCTGATTCAGCCTCTGTACCCATCCATAGAGCTTATCTGCTGTGCCTGCCAGAGAGGTGCTGCTTTTCTGCTCAGAGGACACAAAGGTGAAGTCTGTGAATTTGTTCCAGATGCATCCATCTCAGCTGGATGCTTCTTTTGCTAAAATTGACCTGGGATAATCAACCCACCCCAAATGAAACAATAAGTCTCTTGGTCTATATTAAAAGCCAAACAAGTGCCAAGCTTTATAATCTACACCCAGACTCATGAAATTAGCTACCACAACTCTGAGTGCTGTGTGACCTGAATCTTAACTTGCCTTTTTTCAAATGGGCATGGGTCTGATTCTGTGTCAGACTAGCATTTCGTTTTATTGGGGTCACCAGGACAAATGAGTGGCTTGCTGGGAAGTGATGAGAGCAATTCTGCTGTCTCTGTACAGCCACCATAGTATCCTGAGCAGCAGCACTCGGACCCCCTTCCTCAAAAGGCTCTGCTCTCAGCTCTGTCAGCCAGATGAGGAGGTCCAGGTCCTGCTGGAACCTCACTAATTCTCAGCAGAGCCAGGAGAAGGTAGTGGTGTTCAAACAGCTCATGGCATTAATGCATTGTTCCTTCTGGTACACATCTCCTGGACCTGCACTGGTTCATGAGCCCTTTAAACTGTAGTGCACTGCAGATACTGTGGATCCGTGATTGCAAAGGGAAATCTGCAGTGTAACCCAAATTTATCAACTGAAGCTCCATCCAGCCAATGCTCAGAGCTGGCGTTTAACACAGCACTGCACTCCAGGCACTACTGGCTAGAAAAAACAAATAAATGCCAGCTGGCTTACACAGCTAGGATGGGAAATACTCATCTGGCCAAGCCAAAATGGGTTTGTAACCTGCTTCAGAGCCTCCCTGAACTAAAGCTGTAATTGCTTTGCTGTCATCTCCCACTTAGATAAGAGAAAATCCACACAAGCCAGAATTGTCAGCCCTGGAAACAAAAGAGGGTTCCCCCTCACCAGCAAGCATTTAATATGGCAAAAGTGCTGGCGGGTAAGTGTGTCAAGAAGAGCACTTGTGCAATCCAGATTGCCAAAAGGATATGGAGCACTGGGTTTTAAAGTTACTGACTATTCTGAATACACTTGTAAACAAGAAGACGTTGAAGCAGGCTGGTGCTCATGAGTCAGAGGGAGACAAAGTCACAGTGGTGGTCTTTAACAACTCAGATCTGACAAATCCTATTTAGGCATATAATTAAAGTCTGGGTTGTAATAAAATAATTCCATAAAACATCCACCCTCCTCTAGTCTTCAATTAGGAACATGAATTTAATTAAAGGATATTGTTCCTGAACCAGAAATTTTTGTCTTGCTTCTTTCAAGAATTAACTCTTTCTCTCTGATGGTGAAGAACTACACCAAGGGAGTATGTTTCTTGAAATATATCAAACAAAAGACATATTTCATCTTCTTTTCCTGTGTTTTGTGATACAACTTGGTGCACCGAGATCTCCAATAGAGGGAAGCCTTGCATGTTTAAAGCACTATCTGGATAGAACATTTTCTATAGTCATTACACTTACAGTTGATATAAATGAGAGATTGGGCCAGCCTTGAGGAAGTAATTACGACTGAATTCTGTATGAATTCAAATGAGGAACAGCAAAGCAAGAAAGCAGAAGGGGAAGGAAGAAGGACAGTAGTCACAAAAATATGCAGTTACTCAGCACTGATATGTGCATGGCATGGATTAATAATTTAAAAAATATTTTTAATAAAACTACATAACTACTTGCAGATTTTCTTGGCCTCTGCATGTAAGTATATAAATGTCTTGCAGATAAAAAATACTGACGTCCTTCTTGTGGATGCCTTAGCAGAAGTGAGTGTTGAAAAGGGCTTTTCACACTGAGAGAGTCCCCTAAGCCACACAGGGGTGCACACTGCACACAGGGCATGTGGAGAACAACTGGAACGGAGGCCCGGGAGACACTAACACAAGGACCTCAGGGCTGGTGCCACTGTAGAAGAAGAAGAAGATCAGGAAGGAGAACTGAGGAGAACAGACAGACACAGAGAGGCTGTGGACTCTGTGGCCATAACTTCCATCGCAAATCCTGCAGAGTCCTCAGAATAGTCACCAAATGTCTTTCTCCCCAAAGAAGGGTGAGGTTAGTCCCTTACAGAAAACTTACCAAGCACTAACCCATCTCGAGGAAACTCCCATCTGGAGTCATAAGGCAGTTGCATTGGGTCCACATAAATGTACTCATGGCCATCAGGGCTGATAGACTCAATGACTCTCCATCTAATCTCATACCTCGGCTTCTGCAGAGCACATTGAATGCAAAACCAAGCATTAGTCCTATACCTGACTTTAGAGCAGATCAAAACCCAGCAGGGCTCAGCACCCAAACTGAAATACTTTTCTACATTACCTGTTTCCATATGATGACCAGGACAATCAGTGAAATTATCACGATCACTAACAGCACTAAGACGGCAGCAGCCACTGTTAGCTCTGATCTCAAGGCTGTGGAGCAAAAAGATAGACCAAATTTTCCTCCTGAGCCACAAGGAACATCACATACATAAGACTCCCCTATCACTGCAGTGCCTGTGTCCTGCAGAAGTGGCAGGAGCAGTTCCTGAGGCTGGTGACTGTAAAGTCTTTCCAAGCCCAGAGCTGCTCTGCCATCTCGTTTCAAAAACAAATGGAGATTATCTAGAAGAATGTCCCATAGCCAGTGCTAATAAAATGGTAAAATGAATTATGGAACCACGTAATAAGCAAAAAGCAGATGCACCATGAAGACCTATATAATGCCTCATCCTCAGAAGTTCCAGGGCGGAAAAAAAATCCAATTTAATTTACTATCTACAACAATTAATATTTTTATCCATTAGGACTGAACTGGCGTGAGTTAGAGCAGGGTCAAACTGGCCGCTGTAATTGCATAGAAGGACAAAGCGAACTCACTGGGAGCCACAAGCTTCAGTTCTCGAGTAACAGCACCAAGGTCATTCCTTGCCACACATCGCACAGCCAGGGTTTCCTCTACCTTCTGGAAGGTCACCTGGCTTTCCACCATATTTTTCTCATCCAGGTGGGCTTCCATGTGTATATCAGAGATGTTGTTAGTCAAAAGGGTCCACGAGGTGTCATTGCTGCACCTGCAGAGAAGAATAATGGGGGAAATAGGTATTGGGTGTATGTATCGATAAATAAGACTGAACAGAACAAGAATTACCTTTCCCTACAAATTTCTTCTGAAAACAATACATTTAAGGGCCAGAAGGGTCTTCAGATTGCCTCTATGAAAAACTTGCACCTTTCTTCCTTTAAAATAATTTGCCTTCTGATCCTCATTATTGTTGATTAGAGGGCCCCACAATGCAGCCCAGCAGGTCTGGTAGAGATAGACCTTGGAGTCACTGTGTATCCAGTGGAGTTATGGTACTGGATGGATCTCTATTTCTCACAGAATCCTTAGCACTGGACAAGGCTTCTGGGGGCAGGGCTAGGAGGACAATCATCCCACCAGGCAGTAAGTGGTTTTAGCACAATGAAAGCAGAACACAGCCTCCTAGCCTTCTTCCATGCATCGTCTACCCCTCCCTGCTGGATAATATCCCAGGGAAAAAAAGCAGCTTTCCAGTAGACACAGAAAGGGTATAGAACTAGCAAAAATGGGAGCAATTACTCCACATGTCTAAAATACTTTGGAGGTGAAATTATAAATAGGGGGGAATAATTACAAGTGAAAATGTAGAAACACGCAAGAGTGGTAATGAGGCAGACTGAACTATTTGGGAAATTAAAAATACTCCCTAAATGAGAGAGCTACTTCTCAAAATCCTTATTCAAACTGGGACTGTGAAATCCACAGAGTTGGCTTACTGAACAGAAAGCTTTTATGAGCAAAACCTGAATTGATGTATTCTTTTGTGTCCTACAGGGTATAAAAGTAAGGGCACTGACAACCTCTCTTGAAATATAAGCAACATGTCTCTAAAAAGAAATAAAAATTATCTAAAACCTACTGGCTCTTGATGAAGAAAACATGATACAGTAACTAATTATGTTAAGCTAATTGAGGATACAAGTCATGTTTCAGATAAGAAACCACCCACTCCTCTTACTTTTTAATGTCCTTGCAAACCAGCCATTCCACATCGGGAAGTGGGGTCCCTTCTGCCAAGCATCTCACTGTCTGCCCACCTGCAGAGCCATGGTGATCGTCCACGAGGGCTGAGATCAGAGCTGGAACTGGGAAGGAGTCAGGAGTTTGTTAAACTGTTTGTCAGTGCCTACAAAAAAACCAGCTTCAAATTTCAAAGCAGGACAGGTGTTGTTTGGCCAACATCTTAGCAAGAGCTACAGACACAGACTCATCCAGGAGGTGCTTATCTCCTGTAGGACGGAGTGGATTCTAGGCTAGAGCAATGAGAAGGAAATGCTGCAGTTGTGCCACGTCTTCATGTCTTGCTAAATGAGCTATCGTCCTGCTGTCAGCTGGAATAACTTAGCTGGGAGGATAAAGTTTCTTTTTGGCTCAATGCCAGTGCAGAAGTGAAAGCCAGGATCAGGGTAGAAAAGCTCCAGAGACTTAACACACACGCACTTCTCCGCTCACCCTGGTTCATGCCTTTTGTATCTCCATACTCCAGGCAATCCAGTGTGTAAATGGATCAAGTCTTTGCTGCGTGGCATGACTTCTGGTGAGCAAGGCTTTGGGCTCCTTACCTTGTATTAGCAATGAGAAGGTGTATCTTTTAATCTCATCTTCATTTTCAGCAACCAAAGTGTAGTATCCACTGTCTTCCTCCTTGGCCCGTATCAATTTTAAAATACTCTGAAACCTGCAGAAATGCAAGGTGTTGTTTGTATTTTTAAAGCAGGCATAAAAAAATCATTTTGGTGCAGCATGTAATCTGGGTATGTTGCTATTATAACATGGTGACATTTAGCATTCCTAGCACGCCTTTAACTGAAGTCATTACTCAAGTGTTAAATAACTATCAACATACAACTGAGAAAGAAGTGGCCTTAGTTACTTTCTGCAAGGACCTGACAAAGCACTGATTTTACTGGAAATAGCTGGAAATTATTGGTGTAGAGACATGCTGAAAGGAGCAAAGAGTTTTAGTGCTCAGGAACCTTGAAGAGTTTGATGTTATGAAGAAAGTAAAAAGAAGTAAATTAGACATCGACCTTTAGAATAGAAAACCAATAAACTATTTTTAAATGCCACCGAGGAAGAAGCAACAAACTGAGGAGTAAAGAGTGAGCAGGAGCAGTGCCCAGGTTTCTGGGGGAGGAACTCAAGCCAGCATGGCAAAGGAAGGGTCAAAGGGTTTTTTACCTCGTTTCCTGGACTCTGTTGGAACTGGTAACAATCTCTGTAAGATTTTCAATCAGAGTCACATTATCCTTCAACCAGTACATTCTTGGTGCTGGGTAAGCCTGTACATCAACAACAAAGTTTTTGACTTCATGCAGGTTGACAGCTTCCAGAGGGCTAAACTGAGGCTCCAGGTGAACAAAGCCTTTGTCTGTAAATGAAAAAACCTTGGGTAAACAACACTATGCAACGTTTTTCAAGAATGGTGTTTTCCAATGCGTTAATAATTTTGGACACTGAAATCAGACTATACCATGAACTGTAATGACTACTTTCTTATTTTCCTTAACCTCCTTGGTTGCATGCCGAGCAGTACATTCATAATCCCCTGTGTCTTTCACTGATGCCTCAGGAATGGTCAAGGTGTAAACCAGCTTCTGCGATGGGACTTTGATATCATCAAGTTTTATCAGACCTTTTTCTTTCTGTAGTTTGGAGAAGGAAAAAAATCTTGCTTAAGTAACTGAGCTGAAAGCACATCATTGAGGATCTTTGATACCCCTGAAATGAGAACAACCATCTAAATCCTGTATGGCAGAAGACTTGTTTACTCAGTTAAGGATGCCTTTTTCAGCCACAACAGAAAAGATGTGCCTATAAAAATAGACCTTTTTGGGGGAAGGCACAGAAGGTTGAGGAGGTTGAGAGCTCATATTTTGTTCACACAAAACAAACACCTTTGAAAATTTGGGTAAGCAACTTGAAAGAGTGATTCACTGTTTAAGCACTACCTTTTCCTCAGCTGTAAAAGACACTTGACTCCCCTTGTTCAGTGTCCCTGAAGTAAGATGAACTTTTATTCCCTTTGCCAGATAAAAAGTAAGCAGTTAATAGATGCTATGTTCTGCCTCCTCTCAAAACAAGGATAATTTATTGACAAGGAGAAAACTCCTGAGAGTAAAGGAATGGTGAAAATGACAGACCATATTAACATGAGAGGCTGGTACAAAAATATGCTGGTGCTAGTTTTGAAAGGCGGCATATAGCAGAGACTTTACTGATGTGTAAGATGGAAAACAAAATAAAACTTTCTCAAACAATTTTTCCTCTTGGGCTCATAACTTACTTAAATAAAAATTTGAAGGAACAACTAGGTACACTTCAATTACACTGCTCCTTCAGCAACCAAACTTTTTTACATGGGATACTCTGAAATTGCCTGGGACTGGCCCTAGCCAAGTTTCACTGAATAAAATTTTCACTGCAAAAGGATGTTAAACCAGTTTAAAAAATTTCAGAGTTCTACGGAAGTTTTAAGATTTTCTTACTAGATGTTTCTCATTAGTAATTACAGTGACAGTAAGAATCATTTCAGTTTACACCTGCATAATGAAAAACACTAAAGATTATAGACCTGAATCCTCATTGTCCTTTATTATCCCCAAGAACCAGGATTTAAGACAGCTGTTTTAGAAGTTCAGACCTTCAGAAGCAGAGCTCTACTCAGATGTCCAACATACCTAGGTCTTTCTATTTTCACAACATTTCTTTTTTTGCAGCAAAAAAAGACCTGAGAGACAGCATTCCTTCCTCAGCCATACCTCATTTTCTTCTCTTGCTTTGCTTAGTTACTAACAGCAAATTTACCTTTTGGGACTGACTTTCTTTTATGGTAACCTAAAATTAAAAGAACTTGCTTGGTTTTCTCTCCTCAGCTGTCCTTATTCAGATAAGAAAAGAATATTTTACAACCCCACTTGCTTGCCTAGTAAGTAACTACAAACATTGAGGGAAAAAAAAATAGAGAGATATTTACCACTTTCCCAGGATAATTCCACTGTAAATTAACCACTTCATTGTCAAAAACCACACAAGTTACTACGATGGTCTCGCCTGCTTTGTAGACAGTTTTAAGAGCTTCAATTTCAACAGGTAGCTGTGAAGTAGCTAAGAGAAGAGAGAGATCTCATTTAGTTTTTAAAAGACTGCAATTTTCACATGGTGCACTTTCAGAGGAAGATTTCCATTTCACTTCCTCTACTGAGGAATCACCTTGAAAATTCAGTAGAAGTACTGCTGATCTATACTAATATAAACAATTCATATTTAAAGCATGAACTGTACAGGCATTGAGTTCAATCCCACAAATAAATGATCCACAAATAAAATTTCAATTAGAAAGTTCCTATCTCAAATCCCCCTGTAAAAAGGCATTGGGTATAAAGGCAATTTCCTATTTTGCTAATCAGTGACTGTCTTTGAGAATTCCTTGATGGCCAGGAAAAATGTTTTCAAAATAATTAAATCATTATGCTTTTCAGGCTACCCAAAGTTCTACACTTCAAAGCCACTGGGAAACACCAGCCTTTAAAGCTGTGTTTCAGCAAATAGGATGAAAATACATGGACTACAAAACATTTTTCTTTCAATAATCTGATATAACCCTGTGATGCTGGTGCTAATATGGATCTTACAGTGTGAAGAAAGAACACAATCACTTTTCCCTTTTTTTTAAATGAACAGAAGTAAATACCTCTTATAATATAGATGAGGAACTCATCAGACTTGAACTCCACACCTTTAACCATTGTTTTGCATGTGTATGAGCCCGCAGGAAAATTCCCAATGAAGCCTTGTTTGGTGTCATATGAAGCAAACACAGACTTGTCTAAACTGTTAACTAAAGTCACTTGAGCATCTGGGTCACTTGTCCGACAAGGGATAACCGTGGGATCACCTTCTTCTACTAGGATGAACTGGTCTTCTGGTATAGAAGGAACAAAAGGCATGTCTGGATCTGTAAAAAACAAGAGGTAATATTACACTCTCTTGTTTGTAGCAAGTCCATGTACAAGGATTGGATGCCGAAGACCACTTATAGGTCATAACTGAAACTTGCACAGTTCATTAGCCCAGTTTTTCAGATATTGAAGGTACGGTTTTCTAATTTCATGTGGTATCTCATTTTAGCTGTTTGATGTGACATGTAATAAGACATTTCTCTGAAGCAGAAAACAGGAAAGGGCTTGTGACAATTCAGGATACAGAATGAAAAAGACAAAAGATCCTCCCCCCAATATGTTAAGTGTTATTAATCACAACTCACATCATTTTAAGTTCAATTTTTTCCCCCTTTTTTATTAGTAGCTGTCTCCTAACCAGTATATAAGCAGGGGTAAAAATAAAAATAAAGTAAAAAATCCAAACACTTTCCAAGTAAAAAAAAAAAAAGTAGAATTCAGTTTCATGTTGTTTGTGTTGAACACCACTAAAGCCACATTTCATCAAAAATAGTTCAAGGTACTTATCTTCATGTATTTCTAACATGTCCAACATTACAGTTATGAGACACAGTTAATTATGGTCACAGCATGTGGTTTTCAAAATACAGTATTCAACTAGGAAAAAAAGCAAACAAGGACCTGGTAGTTTCATTTCTTTTAAAGTCAACAAAATACATGCCAGCTTTCCTACCCAGCCAATCCAAAGTCTGAGTTTAAAACATAATCGCATAACATTATGCATAAAAAGCATAGCCCTCAAATCATCTCTATTTGGCCAATTAGAATAAACAAATAATCCCTGCTAGCCTGAAGCTTCTGTGCAAAGCTTTATAATAAAATTTAATAAATAGCAATCCAAATCCCTCCAACAATAGACTTTCTGCTGCACTGGCAGGCTCTTTGTAGCAATATTCCAAACACAGCGCTCCATCCCAAAAACGCTGCCAACTCCATGTATTCATTTTCCCACTGTAATTTAAAACAGAAACAGGATTCACCTAGTTTGGTTTTCTATGTGCTGTTAGTGAAAATAGGATATTGTGTGAAGTCTCAATGTAATCCTCCCTGGCTAAAGTGGGTTGCTGCCACCCATTGCCCTCCTAATTCATTGCAGGAAAAACAATTGTAAAGACAAAGTTTATAGTGGAAACAGAGACATTCTCTATAATTTGGAGAAAAGGATATGTTTCTGCATTTATGACATCTTGATGGTTAGCAAGTGGAAAAAATTACAGGGTGTTTCTGCCCTGCAAATCTGCTAGGCTGATGTCTAGAGGCTTTGGAAAACCAAACCAAAAAGTCCTCTTGAAGAAATCTTCCATCTCTTTCCTTTATATTCCTTCACTGTGTGAGTTACAAGACTGCTTAACATAAACAACATATTTTGGTAATTTGGTTAGAGCTCCTTGGATATTGAGATACATGTGCCAAAGCTGGCAGCCCCTGCTGAAACACCTTGCTTCAAGAACGAACGCAAACACTTTACATTTGTTGTGGCAAATGGAGAGAAAGTCTTGGAAGAATCACTGTCCTTGAATCACACACTGTCAACAGCAAAAACTTAATGCCACTGCAAAATAGCCTTTAAAACAAGTCCTGTTATTGCTTCCTGGCTTTTTGCCCTTCCAGAATCTTCCTTGCCATTGCAGACATCCTCTCCTTCAGAACATACTGCAGTTTTGCAGGATGATTTGCAATCTCTTCTTCTCTCTTTTGTTTCCTGTTCAAAATATTTACTGCAAATCCAGTGGCTTGATCTCTTCTGGCCCTGCCGTTGTGACCCTCACCCCCTGAAGCCCAGCCAATGCCAAGGAAGCATCCAGACAGGGCTTTACAAAAGCAGTCAGTTGTGGCTCAGCCTTTGGTGCCTATCTCAGCTATGACAATAAAGATTTTCATCCCATAGAGATCATGGAAAGCCTTTAAGCAGATTTCCAGTCAGAACAAGGGGGTGGAAGGGCAAAGCTGGAAATAGGCACTTCCAAAAAGATGGGATGCCATTTCTTCTGAGTCCAGCAGTTTTCCACCACGAAAGAGAAATGCAACACAGGGCCTGGGAAGGCTGTGTTTGCCTTGAAAATTACAGGGCACTGCACAGTAACACCATGTGTTTATTCTTGCATCAGATTGGCCATCAAGAACAATTGTTTCACCTCCTTCTGACAGCCACCCCCAAGACATCTCGATTGCTTTACACTTCCCAGGCACACATGAACTTTTTCCAGTTCTCAGTTCAAATCTAATGCAGGTTAAGAACAAGATATGGCCTTCCTCATCTGGCAGCAGCTTTAGTATCATACACGGCACTGGTTTGGTCAGTACGCATCCCAAAATATTCACCCAAGTTCCCCCTGAAAATACTAGCATTTCTGTTAATCCCCACCTGGGAGCCAGGCAAACCTGAAGGCTGGACATGCTCCCACAGATGAGCTGACCTGGCCACCAAGGTCTACTCTCCAGCCCCTGGTGGTCAGAAGACTCCAGCTCTAAAGTTGTGAGTTCATCACTCTTCTTGAGAACTAAAATTCTTATCAAAAAGCAAAAACCCATAGAAAGAAAGAAGAACATAGCCACAGATTCACAGGGGCTGGTCTTGATTTACACATTAGGAAATGGCCCTGGTGTTATTTCTCTCCCTCTAACAGTAAATTGTCACCAGCAACACACCTCTTCTGAACATCCACGGTTCACCTCTCCCACCCAAACCTCCAGGTACAGCTGTGGCATCCCCCACTTACCAGGCACATAGATGTAGATGTCCTTCCCTTCCACTTCCCCATCCTCCACTTGTGTGTGGTTATAATAGCAAACATACAAGCCTGTATGAGCAGCCGAGGCATTTCCTACTTCAAGCACTGTCACGAAGAGGCCACTGTTGTTTTCTTCATGTCTGATGTCTATCCTGTGGTTTCCCTCAGTCACTGGGTACTGCCAGCTCACTTCGCTGTCTCCAGAGCATTTGAGTGTGAAATTGGAATTCAGCTGTACCACCATTTCGTTCCTATTGGGAACAATAGTTGGCAGAGGAAGCTGGCAAAATGTTAGGAATGGTCCTGCAAAAAGATACAAATAAATAGCATGTGAATACACAAAACAGCTTCAGCATAGGGATGTGAGCGGAAGCAGAGAGGATCCAGAGCAGCTTTTTTCCTGACTATTTCAGACCTGCTGATGTCCCAGGAAATTTGCCCTTGTTAAAAGCCAGAGCTTTGCCCAAGAGATAGCAAATGGCTTCCCTTTGAAATGCGAAGTGTTTGCTTGCTGACTTCTGTTTGTCAAATCAAGAGGTGAAAGACAGACAAAGGTGAAGTTAGAGATAGCTCCAAATTCACACCAAAGGTGTACACAGCTCTACTGTAGACCAGTGAATTCCACACCCTGGCTGCTGGGTCACACCTGTAAGGAGGCATCTCACACCTCCTTACAGCCATGGTCAGGAAACCAGCAGTCCTGTCAGCCTTCAAGCAAGCTCACAGCTGAAATTTGGAAATCTTTTCCCAAGACTGACACCTGCATTTTACATCTGACTTCAATTTCTGCAAAAGGATGGAGCAGGAGCTTGTACATCAGGTTTACCTCTAGCCAAAATGTACAGCAGGCTTGTAGCCAAATAAAACTGCATTTCACTGAACTAGATGTTGTATATGGCACTGGTTTTCAGACGCAGTCTCCAGTTAAAGGCTCAGATTTGCAAGTCTAGGTAATTTGCAGGTGAGTTGGTGCAGGTCCAGCTCTCAGAAGGAAAATTAGAGGATCCAAACCCTACAAAATGAGGAACTCACCAAGGAATTCCGTTTGTGGATTCAGTCTACCAAATGACCTGTACAATAAACAAGCACCTAGGCCCATTGCATGAAACTGGCACTCTCTGCAATAAACTGGCACCGGGAATCCAGACTGTCTTTGAAACCATTTTCCACTCCTGCCCAGAGTTACCTCACTCTACAGGCCCTTTCTATATTTGGCGCCCTGTGGCAAAGCCTGCCCTCCCCTCCCATCGCCATTCATTTGGCAGGTGTTGGGAGGCTGGGCCGGCAGCCCCAGTGAGTGCAGAGCGGTGCTGCGGCGTGGGAGGATGCGGGGAGCCCACACAGGCAGCCTCGCCTGCACCACTGCCAGAGAATCCCCCGTGGGGCAGGCATGGGACAGCCGGAGGTGGGCAGGCTCACTTTCCCTGCACAGTCAGACAAGTCAGGTGGGAGGTTACAGCAACATAGGAACACCAAAGTGGCCGACATGGGCCAGAGAAAGTGATGCCTTCTCAGTAGGTCTTGTCATAGCCTACCGGAGGGAAGAGCAGAAAAACCAGATCTGTAGCCAGCTGGCAACCATGTGGCATTTGTTATTGTGGGCAGAATGAAAGCGAATTTGAATATGGATTTATGAAGGATTAGAGGTAGAGAGGCTTAGAGGACTGAGGAACATTACCTGTGAGAAAACATCCCAGGATCAGGAACGTCCGTGGGGAAGTACCCATAGCTACCAACAACTGAAACAGAAAGGAGAAGGCAAGAGAGAGAGAGTTAATGGACTGACAACTGTATAAGACTTAGGAGGACCCTTCTTCTGCAGTGCCCAAATGCAGCTTCCCATCACTCCACATGGTGCCACAAAGAGGAATGGCCCAGGCACCCCAACTCACAGCCACAGCCCGGTGAGACTCATGTCCCCTCCTCCCATGAGGTGTGTGTGGCCACAGATGGATCACAGGCAGACAAGTCACCATAACCCCTTCTCTCCACTGGCAGTGTAAGGAACCAAGGCCTGGTGTAAGGAACTAAGTCCTGGTGCATTCCCTCTCAAATAGCATGCAAGCAGCTCTGGTCCCCACTGTAGCCTCTGGGACTGAGCCCACAGAAACGTCCCTGCACAGAGGCAGCACCCTCACAAGCATCAATGAAGATGTAACATCTTCATGCAGTAAGTTCTGACCTTTCAGCTACAAGCAGCTTTTATGGGAGAAAAAGCACATTTTAAAGCTACTCTTTTTACAAATAGTACAACCCTGAGTGATATTTTTGTTTTGCCATTGTACATATGTGTATATATAGCTTACAGAATACAATGTAATACAATAGTGCTTATTGCTTATTTAGCAAGAATTCTCTTGATCGAGAGACACGCTATTTAAAACATATGCTGAAATTTTCTAATGAAATAAATCCATGACAGACTGTAGGCCAGCAGTGCCATTCATAGAGCATCTCTTCTCCCCAACAGTGCAGAGAGTCGTAGATCACATGCAATTATTTCAGCTTTCAAACCTACAATCCTAAAGCATCTGTCTTATAGAAGCAACAATAGCAATCAGCATCTATGTAATTTTTGTGCCATGTAATGACATTTCTACATAAAACCCTCAAGCAGTGTGCTAGGTAATTTCTAAAGGAGAAGATCCTACAATCCCTGCTCCTGCTGAAACCAACAGATGTTTTGTTGGTGACTTCTAATAGTAACTGGATCTGGCCAAATCAAATATAGATTAAAAAAACACTGCAGAGAAGAGCCCCTAATTTGAAACACTGACCAAGGAGTGAAATAAAGGATGATATGCCAAGCCAGGGACTACTTTTCGAAGGTTCTGGAGAGTTTCTATTCATCCTCTGGTATTCAGTTCCTGATGTTGAGATAGGAAAGCACGTAGGTGCATCTAGTTATTACAGTTGTGGCAGTGCCATATGGGAGCTAAATGCTTGCAACATGCCAAAGAGTGCTTCTGATCTAGTCCTGCTTTCCTCCTGCAATGGGTGGAGCAGACAGCACTCCTTTGCAAAGCAAAAGAATTTGATACTCAAATTAAACATAAAGGCCTCAGAAGCAGGGTTAGAAGATTACCTGTCTCAAAAACATGTACAAAAGCCTTCAGAAATTCAGCTAATAATGTTCCAACAGAGACAAGGCATCTTGCCTGATTCTTCAATTAGCAATATTTGCCATGTGTTTATGTATCTGTCTTTCATTAGTAACAGACTCTTGGATATCAAATAATTCCCTTGGTTTCAGCCTCCTTACTCATTTTTGCCACACTTATATCCTGAAATTTTTTCTAATAAAGTAATCTCCTGTAACTCTTTAAAGACTTATCATGGTCTGCTTTATTGACCTGACTCCTAATCTCCCAAGATCCACACTTACCCCACTTATGTTACTGCATAATGTTACCCCCTGCCAAGTTCCCTCCCTTTTCTCAATGAAAAGGCAACTTTCTCCCCCTTTTCTGTTGTTTTGCCAGACTATTCAGCGCAGGTGATGCAGCACAGGAGGAGAAAAAACAAAGCTAGCTCATGTCTTGCACACCAGAAGCTCTGCTGAAGTGGACTTGCGTTATTGCAGAGCTGTGTGTGTGAGGACTGAAGCCCAGTGATGTAGCTACAGCTGATGGCATTTCCAAAGTGCTACTTTGAACTTGCTGTCTTGGTTGGGCTTGACACTGAAATCAATGAGTATCTCAATGTAACACTGCAGTTTAAAAACACAAGGACTTAAGTAAATTTGCTTTCTCCATCTGGGTCTTCTTTCACAACCCAGAGCTTTGATCTTTCCTCAATGACCCGTTAATCTCATCAAGACCCAGAGCAGCACTTTTTCACTGTGAAAGATAGAATTATGTACAAAGGATTCACCATCATCTGTATTCAAAACCTATTTGAACTGAATTTAGTTACATCACGGATCTGACTTAAGAATGCTAGTGCCATCACCAGCATATCCTCCCACATCCATGCCGGACTCAAGGTTTAACACAGGCACAATTCCACACTTATGGGCAGGAGAGAGTTTGCTCATTCCCACAACACCAAGCAGCTACACCTATCCTAGTTTTCCTTATTTACAATCACATACACCTTTGTACGCACTTATTTATCTCTTTTGCCTTCCTTATTTCAGAGCAGTTCTCCTTGTCCCCAGCTATCCAAATCTCAGCCCTGGATAAACACATCAGGTTCAGTTCCTAACACTGGTCTGTCAATCCATAACTTGGCATAGCCTTGCTGAAGCCAGTAGGTTTATGCAAGATGAAACCCAGTATTAACAGGACACAAACGATGTGAGTTTGAGCCAACCTTAGTTCCTTGCATACTTAGGACATTGCTAGCTAAAACAGAAACATGGACGTGTATAGTAAAAGCTAGGTGATGCCCTGAGGGGTTTGCCAAACTGTTTGCAGAGGTTTGGCCCGGGTTGAATTTACATAGATTTTGAAAGGTTCTGACTGAAATCCTGGTATCTCTCTTGTGAACTGGAGTGATGTAAAAAAAAAAAAGAAATCAGAAAACTGACTCTGAAGAACTGTTATCAGTCAGACGTCAATTTTCCAAACACTAACTGCCAAGCACTGGCTTCCTATAAAGAAAGATTTCATTGACTGCGCCACAGAAGACAAGGTAAAATCAAAACTCAATGGAAATATGTGTTTGGAAAATTATTATATTCCTAGGTGAGTGCTCTACATGACCTAAGGAGAAAGAGCGGAGGGGGACCAAGAAGAGCCAAGGGTATATATTATTTTCATACTGCTGTGAATCAACCGAGGACCTCTTTCAAGACAGAAAGCTCGCCCATCTACCGAACACCGGAGACTACTGGGCTGATTTCCTGCCAGCTACCCAGCCACTGCAGTTCATCCTCGTGGCCACAGGATGGCAATGTTGATCCACATTAACGAGCCACATTCCTTGTCCAGCAAAAGGCAACGCTAATCTCCAACGTAGCAGTCTAAACTGGGTCTCCTGGATCAACTTAAAAT